>VXBS01005634.1:163875-266070 GCA_013400255.1 Sitta europaea
AAAAAAAAAAAAAAATTCTTCTGGGTCTGGACATTTTACATAACTTGAGCTCAGAAAAAAAAAATCCTTCAAAATCTGTCTCTGTTTTCATTTTAGGCAGCATTATCCCAGAAATCTGTGAGGATCTGTTAGATCTGAAAATATTCACAGTATGTGAAATTCATGTGTAATATTTTCAGAGGATTTAGGGTATTATTTCTTTAAAGTTAAAGCAAATAGTCATGGATGAATAAAGCAATCTAGCCTTTGAAAAGAATGCAACACTTATGGCCAGACTTCAGAAATAGCTCAACTGTCTTGTGGACGTTTATTTGAAATATCCAAATTGGGACTTAAGCTCTTGAAAAAATTGGGTGCACAGTTTGCATTTAAATGTGAGGTGGGATTAAAAAACATTCCAGTCGTGAGAGTGGTCTGCTAGGTTTTGATTTAGGACTCTCCCTGAAGACAGCAAATGCAATGTATTTTTCTGCTGTAGCCTGTAGCAGGCATGCTTCCTCCTTTTTGTTTTTGACTGACTGGCTGATTGCTGTAGAGTTGTTGGAAGGTGTTGTAATCTTTATTCCCTACCTTGATGATCTCTCCCTCCTGTTTGTGCAACAGTACCTTGCCTTGACTGTACTTTATAGCAGTACTGTGTTCTGGCCAGCAGTGCTTAAAAGTATGAGTTTGGTTGGGTTGAATATTAGCTCTTGAAGGCAGCATCATGGGATTCCTAGTCTAAACTGTCAAAAATACAGAATTTGCATAGTGTCAAAGTAAATTTGTAAATGTATTTACATTTAGTAAACAGAAAAAGTAAGTAAACAAATACTTTGCTCAGTTTTGAGGACACTGCATTTGGCCAGATTTAAATTTTTTTTTCTTTTTTTTTTTAGAGAAAATAAGCAAGATTGACAACTTCTCTTTGAAGAATAAATATAAAATAGTTCAAAACTCCTTCAAAGCAGGACATAGATGGGAAGAATACACAAAATTAAAAGAGCTCGAATTAATATAGAATTTGTTAGCTGCTTTTGCCTGTTCTTAAAAATCTGTTTAAGAACCAATTACAGTGTCACTTTCTCAGCATACCAGCTTCCAGTGGTTCTGACACTAAACCCCAAAGTTCTGGCGAAGTGAGGCATTTTGTGAGAAGTGTTACGGAGAACCAGGGTGCCACTGGCCATGGCCAGTGCCCCTTTTGGACAATGTTAGTGCTTTGTTACGCTCACTGACAGACATTTAAAACACAAGTATTCTTCATGTGACCAAGTTTAAAGCACTAATCTAGTGATTGCAGGAACTGTTACATCCTTTTCTTTAGAAAGTTCATGTCATGTTGAAACATGTTGCATTTGTAGATCTTTATAAAGACATCCATGTAGAGTTTGCAGAGGTCAGGCAATCTTAGATTTGTGAGGAAGCAACAGAGAGCAACTCTTGGAAAAATTCTGGCTCAAATGAATTTAAATAATTGTGTTTGAAGTTCTTATTTTCTGTATAGTTATCTTTCAAAACACAATTACTATTTACTAGGAGTTCTGTTTTATGATGCAGGGTTATTTATTGCTTAGTATTTCCACTTTTTCATAGGGCAGGATTAATATGGAGAATATCAGAACGCAGAGCTGTTAAATATGGTAAAGAGTAAGGCTAAACTGAAAGCAGTAGTAAAACCAGACTAATGGGCAGTCTGAGGTTAAAATCCTCCCATATGCTGCTGCCCAGGCCTGGGGTCTTCTGGCAGTTTGCTGGATGTGGGGAAGAAAGTTGAGGTGTGCCTTCTGAGAATCCTTCAGCACTGCTGTGATGATGTTCCTCATGGCAGCATTAACTTGGTCGCTCTATGCTGCTTCTCCTCCTTTGAGCAATAGCAAAGCTTTGGTGCCTGCCTTAAGAGAAGTCTGTTGAGTTGAGGTCTGGATGAGGAGCCAGCAATGGAAACCACATTGCATTGCGTAGAGGCTGGGGAAAGAAATGTTAGAGGTCACAGGTGGCATGTTTTATAACCTAAGGCAGAATTGTGTGTGTTGTATATCCTTACGAATCTACTTTAACCAGATTTTTGGGCCACGCTTCAACATACTGTAATCAGCACAGAATGTACAAGTTTACATTTCTCAGTGAGGGGAATACATCTAGAGATGAACCTTCTCAGACTGAGCTAAATCTTTTTTATTTTAGACTCTTTCATATGGTTTCTGTTGTGAGGAGTTTAGTGCTAAGAAATGAGAAGTAGTATTAAAGAGAATAATGAGCTGTACAGATAAAAAGAATCTGGTAGAGAAGAAAGAATTACAGTGTGGTGTTGGTGTTGTCATCTAATAAGATCTTGATAGAGTAATGAGCCTAAGGAACATGGCTTTCCCTCTTTTCCCCCTGTGCTCCTATCAGTTTAACACTTCTCCTTCCTGATGTAGAGGTCAAAGTCTTTACCAAGTACGTACCTTTTTGATCATTTTGTTCCTGAGTGTCTGTGAAGTGTCCTAATCTCTCTGAAGTTTCTGAGAAGATCATCTCCTCCTTTTTCCCATCCTCCAGCTGCTGGGTTTGGAGCAGGCAGCTGCACCCATGTGTGTTGTGCAGGGGTTTATTAGCTGGTGGGCAGTCTTTGTGTTCAGTGGGGCTTGCGTTTGTGTTGAATTTGACTGATTTTTATGAAACGTTACATTAGGTTCTTAAAACTTTCTCACAATTTTGTCTTAAATTAGCCAGAGAATTTGTAAACAATACAAGGATGAGGCAGGAAGTGAACTGTTTAATTATATAACCCTCATTTCCTTGTGAAACAAGACAAAAATTATGGAATGAACCTGCTTTTTGTTTATGGATACAAAAAGAGAGAGTATTTAGAACACTGCTTCATATAGGTCACATGAAAACTATGCCTAGTTACAAATTTCCAGAATCTAGAAAAGGAAACAACAGAGCAATGAGCTGCTTACAGAGCTTAAGTAGGAGTATCATGTGTAGCTTGTAGGTTGAATCTGGCCTGGGGAACAGTTTTATCTTGACTTCCCCATTACCCAGGCTATGCAGGTGTCGCTGCAGGGTGCACTAGTAGTGTAAGGTGACATGGAGATCCTCCAGTTAGTGCTGATCTGAAATGACAGTAGGGCTTCTGAATCCAAGTTGGCATGGCCAGGGCATGGGTTGAGCCGCATCATCAGTATTTATTGAAGCCTAAATATAAAAAGACATATTTTATACTTAGGCCCACTTCTAAACACATTTGTCAACTGTGTGGTGGATCACATGTCGAGGTATCATATTGGATCATCCACACGGAATTGGTTTAATGCTGCTGCCTTATGCTTACTCAATCAGTGACTGGTGGAAACTATTCAGTGAATGTTGCCCAGTATTGTCATTTTAAGGATGATTTCCTGCATTATTTGCTGATGACACTGAAACTCTGTTCCATAGGCAAAATCACCAGTTTCTTGGTTGGTTGTCTTATACCATCCTCGCTGTAGTATTGAATCTATTGAAATAAAGCAAGTTGGTTAGTCTCTTATCTTTTAGATAACAAGGGAAGCAACCTTTTTTTTTTATACCCCACCTAATCTCTAATGTTTTACAGACTTCTTTTTGACAAGTTCCCGTGGGCTGAGATAAAGCTATCGTACTTAATATAAGAACAGTTGATGTGTTCAGAGTGAATTTTTTCTTGAATTCTCTTTATTTTTAATGCCTAGCACTTTTGCAGATTGGAATTCTTTGCTTTCAAGATGGGCATGCAGGAAAATAAGCATGCAGTCACTAGCTGATTAAAAATGTTTGTCAATGTTGCCATCCAAATACAGGAAACCTCTTAGAAATGAAAGAGTTTTGCTGCCTTCCAAAGAACTTCCAGCTGTTTTAACCATTAGGTCTTATTTTCTCTTCAGCCTGATTCAGTTATACCTCTTCCAGCTTTTGTAATGAATCTTTTCATTATTTTCAGTGAAGTTGTTTTCTGGTTTCCTTTCTATTTTTAGTAAAAAAAATTATAGGTTTTAGGTCAGATTTGAACCATTTATACTGGATGTTTCTATTGCTAGTTGTATTTACTGTATTTTTTTCATTTCCACCAGTAAGACTTATCTGAAGTAGTACTGAGAACAAGGTGAAATAAAGAACTTACTAATATATTTTTAGTGCTAATTATATTTCAGTTGTCAGAAGAGTAGGGAAAGAGAAGTTTGTCATTCTGGATAGGAAGGAAACAGAGATAATACTATTTTCATGATGAGGGGAGAAGGTCCCAAATAACCTCTCTGCTTTCTGGCTTATCTTAGCAAATCCATCTCTTTAGCTGCTTTCAGTCCATGTAGATACTTCCATTTATTTTAGTGTGGGTAGGATTGGATGCAAAATTTGTTTGAGACACAGAAATGGCTATGCCGTTCTTTATCAATTGTCACTGATTGCTAAGTCATTGATCAATGTCATTGATTCTGTTGATTAAAAATATAATTAAAAAGAAAATCTTCTCCATGAAAAAAACATTTTTAGGTTTTTCATTACTTTTATAGTTGGATAACAAACCCCAAAATATTCTTAAAACCATGTAGATAACCTGTCCTTAGGCTAAGAAATTACTAAATGGTGCAAGCAAAGAAGACAGTCTTTACAGTAGGAGTTTGTATAATAAAGTCAGAACATATATTTCTGACTTTTCTAGTCTTGAGCATGTCTGCTGCTAATTTACTCTGATAGTTATTTCTCTAGTTCCTAGGTTAGACAATGAATAATTGTTCTATATTCACCTGTTTATGTCCACCATCTGTTGTGGGGTTTTTTCAGGTCCAAGAGTCTTAGTCTATTAAGTCACTCCTCATATGGAAACCATTTGTGTTTTAACCAGTTTTATTGACTTTTTTTTTTTTTTTTTTTTTTTTTTTTTTTTTTTTTTTTTTTTTTTTTTTTTTTTTTTCTTTCTCTGTGTCTTCTGTGGTTCCATTTTATTCTTTGGGGTTGTGGGATCAAGAGGAGACCAAAACTGTACAAAATGTAAAAGATATAAACACATAAATAAGTATATAAAGTATCAATTTTTTTTAAACCTTGCTGTCTCTTTCCTTATAATTTCAGATGTTTTTGCATCTTAGTTTGCTTTGTGACTAGTTCTCAGCATTCAGCTTTAAACATTTCAATTTTTATGTATGCAGTATTATTTGTAGACTAAACTTGTGAGTGAGGATGGGCTAATGATTGTGTGTAACCTTTTCAGGAAGAACACTGACGAAAGCTGTAAGGTTGCTGTTATGTGAAAGCCTTCTGCTTTGTTTATTTTCCATTACAGTCGGCTGTCTGTTCATCCAGGCCCAGATTCTTCCTTAAATTCAATTTGTGGTGTGAGGCAGTTTTTCAAGTAGATTTGTTGGTTTATGGAACCCAGAAGTCTTTCACTATAGCTTTTAAAATAAATTTGTAGCATGCTGTATAAAACTCTTAACATAAGAATGGTTTTTCTGATTCTCTTGCATTCCTTGCAGAAGCATTTCCACGTGCTTAGACATGCTAATGTGAACGTTGTGTTAGGCTTTATCACTTGTGTCCTGTTTCGTGTTTCTACACTATAGTACCCTGTTCCTGCTACTCAACCTGCTCAGTGTTCTTCTGTGTGGGAATGTTGTGGGCTTGCCAAGGGGAAAAATAGTTGTCTATTGTTGAATAAAATGTTGAGTAAACGTTTGTTGAATGTGATCCAAACTTATGAAAATGCTAATTAAAAACCAGTTCTCAGCAGGAAAGTAATTTATCATGTAAAAAGTGCATCCGAAAAATTACACCTGCTGGCAAAAGGCTTTTGCGACACAGTGTAATGTTCTGCTGTAGCTACGAACATGGATTTTTTGCTGAACTGAAGAATAATGAATTTTATACGTGGCAGCCTAAGTCGCATCACATTTTGGTGCTGGAACTGGGACTGTGCACTGTGTTTGTTGCTGGGATGGAACGTACCCTGGCTGGGTTTATGGATGGTGCCGGGGCAGGAGTGGTTACTAAGCTGGCGGGCAGGGCTGCCCTGGCAGGCTCCGGGGCAGGGGGCTCAGCGGGCCCCCGGGCACTGGGCAGGCTCCGGGGCAGGGGGCTCAGCGCTCCCCCTGGCACTGGGCAGGCTCCGGGGCAGGGGGCTCAGCGCTCCCCCTGGCACTGGGCAGGCTCCGGGGCAGGGGGCTCAGCGCTCCCCCTGGCACATGAGGAGAGGCTTAGGAAATAGGTTGGTGTGGTCTGGGGACATCCGTGAGGCAGTCTTCGAGCCTGTGGTTGTGCCGGGGTCTGAGGGATGCAGAGGGGCTCCGCAGGTGCCCAGGGAACGCCCGAGGGGCAGTGGGTGTGAGCCGTGTCAGGGCAGTCCTGGCTGGCTCTAAGGGACAGGGGTGACAGGGGTGACACCATCCCCCGAGCAGCGCTGAGACGAGCCCGGACAGGTCGTGGAATTGTGCTCAGTTCTGAGGCTCGGAGGAACTTTCTCGGACGCTGGTCCTGGTCCTGGTCTTTGAGAACACCAGATGTCATTCATTCCCAACCTAAATCACTCTACAGTAATGCCTGTGCTAAATTTCCTTGACAATTATTATCAGCATCTAGTGGTGAAGTTCCAGCTAAATTCTGAACATAGTAGAACTTCGAATTTTGAATCGCACTAGCTTGGAAAGAATTGAAATTTTCAGTTAATACAAAATTCTGTATTCATCTTCTTTGATATAGATCTTTTCATCTCGTTGCTGCCATAGTCATCTTGGCAAATAGAGACTTGGTACACAAAACCTTTGTCTTAAATTGAAAAAATTAAACTTCATCGGGTGTTTTAGCTGCCTCTGGAAAACATCTGGCCATTCTTTTTGTGTTAAATGTTTGAATGATTTAGATTTTTAGTATTAGTTCCACAGTTTTGAGGACTACAGGAGAAAAGAAGAATCTGTCTGGGTCAATTGAGGATAAAATTTCAAGTCTTTAATCCATTGGTTAATTTAAAACATAAAATATGCTTCCTTTAACTTTTATATCACTTGATGTATTTTTATTTAACAGTTGATTTCCATCCAAAAGCAGTTTGAAAAGAAAAAGTAATAAATGATTCACTATTAAAAAAAGAAATGAATATTCTTGCATTTTCTAGGAAAATGAAAAGGAATAAAATCCTGACTGTATGCCTGTTAAATAGGATAAATTTATTTTATACCTTGTGGTCAATAAAAAGTAACATGGTGATTAACATAAAGGCTTTGTTTGGTGGAACACCATCTTATATTATAAATTAAATGTTTGAGTAAAGATGTCTTGCTTTATAAAACAATAGGTAGCAGTGCAGAATCCAAATCTAGAATTAGTATTTTGTGATACGATTTCAAACTTGATGATTTCACTGAGAGCAGTGAATATAATTAAAATCTATTGCTGCTCTCTTCACTCAGCCAATTCTAGGTGAATCTTTATTTTTAACTGTCTGGCATCTGTGTAGTGAAAAATCCTTTAATTTTTTGCTGTAATTTTTATTTTTTCTTCGCTGCTGAATTTAAAACTAACGGGAAAAATTCTGGGGAGAAGATTCTCAGTCACTCTTCTGGTTTATCTTTGGTACCCTGAAGATGATTGCAGTGAATCTTTTTCTTTAAAAAAGATTGTAATCTTCCTCTGTCTGGTTTTAGGGTTTGTTTGTTTGTTCTTTAATGTCTTGTTATTATAAAAGAGGATTATATTTTTAATTTAGTTTTTCTTATGTTTTCCTTCCAAAATCCTTTCTGAAAGAAAATGATGTTGCCCAGCTTCTAGAACGCTCTGAAGAGAGGGAATTATATTGCTATCACAACTGGCTTTTGTTATGGTGATGACTCTACAAAACTCCTGGGATCCTCAGACTCACTGATACTTGATTTCCCATGCAAGAGTATATTTGAAGCTTGTATTTCATATTTCTGAATATGTTGACACAAAATGAGGATTCATTTTACTTTCACAGACATTTAATTTTATTTTAGAAGAGTTATGTTTTATTCCATATATTTGATCCCTTTTATCCTTTCTCACTTCAATATATGGATTTTCTACATTTATTTCTTTAAAGTGTAGATTTAAGTAGAAATAAGGGTATTTTCTAAAAGCTTTACAATACCATCTGCTAGTGTTACAATTAAGAGTTTGAAGTATTGGTTGATATCATTACATGCTGTATTGTGTGTCATCATTAATATATTATGGAATGGAGGAGAGTAGTAAGTGCTATATAATGTATTTCCATGTTTTTGAGATGGGGAGAATTTTGTTACCTAAAGTTTGTTTTCGTGCGCTTTGAAGTGTCTGGAGCTAAGGAGTGATTAATGCATGTGAAATAGATGTTTTGTGAGGTTTTGGAACTCTGTTTTGTATTTTCATGAGATTGAAAATCTCATACCTGTGAGAACTGGGTATCAAAACCCTGTCAGATCCTCTTATTTCTGTGTTCTTATCTGTGACAACTTTTGTTGTCAGTGGAAAAAGGCTGGGTGGGTTAGGGTGTACTTAAGAAAAGCCATAGCTTGATGTAGTGTGGAATTTCAAGGTTTGATCAAGGGGCATATCACTCCAAAATACTTTTAATTTAGATATTATGTGTTGGTGTTTTTTTTTACAAGTTGTAATTCCAATTAAAATCGTCCTTATTAAAATGTGAAAAAAAATTCTAACAACAATTTTATTATTCTTGAATAAGTATCTCAAGTTCTATACAGCTGTTTTTTTAATTTTAAAAATATCTAAAGGAGAAATTCTAGGCAAACCAGGTCTTTGTTATTAGGTTTGGGTTTTGGGGTTTTTTTTGGGGGGGGGTGTTAGTTTTTTTTATCATGGAAGGTAATCATAATGTTATTTTGGCATTGTATTATTTTAGAATTTTTTTTTACATTTTCAGAAATGTACAAATTCTTCTGTAGATGCCATTGTATAGGGTAGTTCTCTCCAAACAGGAAATTATGTTTATACTTGAGAAACATTAGTGTGGCTTCAGTTAAGATGCTTGTTTTTGTAATTTCATCTGTATAAATTCAGCATAAAGCTCTTCAAGCCATACCACTATTGGCAATATTAAGCCAAAGGTATATTTATTGTTTTCTCCAAAGGATTTAATGCATAATTTGAAAATTTGTTAAGTCAATCTTCTGCATTTTTATTAATTGACAGAGTTTTGGAACTTTCTTTTTCACTATTTATTAGCCTTATTAAGAAATTAAGTACATTTTATTTGTTACTGTTCTCTAACGGTGTGTTTCCACACAGGTGGAGAACGAACTTGTGGTGTACACGAACTGATCTGCATTAGAAAAGGTAAGCAATGATTTGTGAAAGTGAACTCCTTAGCTTGTGAATATTCCTGAGAAATCTGCTGCCCACTGTTATGGTCTGACTTCATGGATCTTAGTGTTGCACCTTTGTGTTGCAGAATCTCTTGATGCTGACAGTGTCAATAGGAAAAAACCCAGTGAAATTATAAAATAAAATTTGATTTTTCACAAGAGGGAAAAATGCGCTCCTCCAAAATGCTCTGAGTTACATGGAATTTGTTAATGCTTAGCTTTGATGGGTAACCATGAAAACTTTGGTCTTTGCTTTATCCAGATATTTGTAGAATGATACGGTTTTTAGTAGTAATAGAGAGTTGTGAGGATGTTTTAAAAAACCGATGTACTGCCAGTTCATCTGTGCCTCTGATTTCAGGTGAGATCCTAATGAGTCAAACTTCTCTGAAAACAGCTGCCACAATAGTGAGAGCAGCAACTGTGAGAGCTCAGAGCAGAGCTGTGCTGCAGGGAGGGCTGTGGCAGCCTAGAGCTGACCTGCAGTGGCTGAAGGTGGAGCTGGACAGAGCAGCTCAGCTGATGTAAAGGCTGGATACAGCTCTGTTCTCTGCCCCTTTGGCAGCCCTAGGCTCCTTCCTGCAGCATTGCTGTTGAATTCCTGCCTTCTCGTCTGAAATCTAATTAAAAGAAAATAGTTTCTTCAAGGATTAGTTCCTCGAATTGAGTCTTGGTTAGGTCAGAAGAGTCCCAGTGCTTTCAAAAGGAAGGAGTAAGAAGATGTGGTGGGAGAGGAGCAAAGCTGCAACTCTCTTTTGACAGCAGCTGAGTGTTAGACTGGCTCAACGGTATTGTCACACCACATCGTGCTCTGTGGGAAGGAATTTTGTTTGTCCTCTTAGTTGCATTCACTGAGACATTTTGGTAAAATTGTTTGGGTTTATTTAAACATTTATTTAACAATGCCTGACATCAGAATTAAGTCTACCAGTTAAAGTCAAAATAGTTTTATGGTCACAAGCCATCTTCTCCAAATATCTGTTGAAAGAATTTTTGAGTGTGTATGTGTTACAGTACTGTAATTAAGAACATTTCTCTGCATTTCTAAACTGTGAATCATTTAGATCTTGCTTTTTTAAAGCAAGAGGAGAGGTGATTTTTTTCTTTTTTTATTGCCGTCTCCGTTTTTCTATTGATGGATAAGTTGGTACACACAGTGCTCTGTATTCCTTCTGTAATAGGACCTTTTTATCTTTCTGAATTGTGAAACTCATTGGAATTTCAGAAAGCTTTCTGATAAACTTTCAACATCTTTTAATCTTGCTAAATTCTTATTTATTTTAGGATGCTATACTGATTTTAAGAAAAATCTTCTGCATTCTTGGAGACAGTGCTGTACGGTTTTAAACGTTAATTGCTGGGAAGTTAAATTGAAAATATTTGTTGGGGTTTTTTTAAGATTCTGTGTTATATTTGAGCATTGAATGCTAAGCTCTGTTAGCGATTGAGACAATAAATTAAATAACAATACCATGGAACTTGTGTTTTAGCATCGGTGGTTATAAATTAGCCTAGGGGTAAGTGTGATTAAAAGAGAAATATCGTCTTAGTGCTGTTTATACTTGCATCATGTTAGGTTCCTTTTTAGTTCCTGTGAGTTTCCATGTATATTCTAACCTTGTGTGTCCCTATGCTACTGATGAATTTCTCCTTGTGGTGCACAGATCTGGTGCATTCTTGTCTGTCTTCGCTTCCTACTCGACTTGTACCTTTAAAGCAGAAGGCGCTTCCCATTGTACTGCAGATCTTCCAGTCACCTGGAGTTTTGGTTACTTTATCTAAGACTTGACATCTTCTGATGCACATTCAAGATGCTTTTATTGTCTGACCAAGGCCAGGCTCCTAAGGATTACTTTATTTGTCAGTTGTCCAGCTCTGCTTACTTGCCAGGATGAGAGTGCGGACTCAAGATCTCTGCTGCCATCCTCAGAATAGGAAGGCTGAGAATTTCCAAGCTGAGAATTCCCGGTTGCCAGCGATCTCGAGCTGGTCAAATCAGCTTTGTCCTTAATGTCACCGAGTGCTCATGTCAAGCTTATACAGGATGGAGTTTCCCATCTCTTGGCTCTGCCCTAAATGCCAAGCCATTTTTTCATCTTTGAGCTCACAGTAGAAGTTGAATAGACAGACTAAGAGTTCACATTGACACATGGGTAATTCCCTGCAGTCTTGTCTCGTGCTGGGTAAGGTTGCAGTGTGCCCTTCTCCTTTTTCTCTGATGTCTCTGTGACTGTGGCACCAGGAGAGTACATTCCAGCACTCCTGGCGTTCATCCACTCCCTCATTTTCGTTGAATACTGTCTGTGAGACTTTGAGAGCTGGTGGTGTGTGACAAAATGGTTCTGCCTTTGCTATTTGCCTCTTGTGCTTTCTGCCAGGGGCTGGTGGGTAACTGTGACTGCCCTGTGACTGGAGTTGGAATGCCCATGTGGAACCTCTGAAAGAAACATTAGTAGTAAATAGCCTGCATTAAATAACTGGAGTTCTTCCAGTGTACACTTGTGCTTTGCTTGTCTGTCCATCTTTCTTACAGTCCTTCTGGTTGTTGAGAAGCAACTAATAGGATAAAGAGTGCTGTTCCACCTTGTTTTTCCTGCACTGAAAAGGGAAAAGTAAGCATGCAAGCAAGCATGTGTCTTCTATGAATAATTCATGGGAAAACTTTCCGGTTTCAAGTGATGGAATGTAATTACAATTTATATGGGGATTATATGACTTTAAGAACACCTGTTGCTGGTGGTTAATTTTTCTTTCTAGTCAGCAAAGTAATGCATTCCTAAATTATATTTTAGTTTTTTCCTAGGAAGATAGGAACCTTGGAGTATCATATGATGAAATGTGAAAAGGGACCAGAAAGGTCTGCAAAGCTATGTGTGACTACACCATTTAGCTCAAAAAACGTAATGAAAACATCTTAGCTGTAGTTGAAAGAATAGCTGTAAAAGCAAAACCTAAGCCTTAAAAATGAAATGTCTGCTCTAAGATTATTTAGCTGTAAAAATGAAAGTAACTTGAAACCTCACTTTTCTTGTGTTTTAGGTGTTGTATTTCTCAGATGAGTTAAAAGATAGACTCAAAGGTTTGCAAGTACCAGTTATAATGTTCATTGACTATCTGAGATCATGTTAGTTCTGGTGTAAATATGATCCCAGTATGGTATCCATACAGGACTCAGATTTGCTACCCAAAGATGTAGCAATTGTCTGGCACAGGCCTCCTCCTGTGCCGCATTGATGTTGTCGTAGTTTTGTAGTTGCCCAAGAGAGACTGTGGTGGGTCCCCCACTAGGCTGCATGAGAAGGATTGCAGTACTTTTGGAGGTGTTTTTTACTTGGTTTCCTTTTAGCAGATTCATACATTTTTGAGAAGAATCTGCAGAGAGCTGATCCGAAGTAAGGGGACTAATAGGCTTTTCTGGAAAGCCTTAAAACTCATTCTTATGTATTTTTAAAGAGGCTTCCTCTAAATGCATTAATATAGGGAGCGTGTGTCCTGAAAATGGGACTTTTGTGGCTGTTATATAACATCTAATAACTACAAAATACTGAACAAGTCACTTCCCAGCTTGTAAAAAGAACTTGAAAGATGTATGGTCAGCTATTAGGGAATCACTGAAATACGTGTCTCCTATGTTTAACATAGTTAAGTAGGTGAAGTGTTTGTACAGTTTTATATTTACACATTGTTGAAATCCAGAAATTGGAAAAAAAGAAAAAATAGATTCTTGCTTTTGTTATAAATTAACTTCTTGTTTACCTCTATTATTAAATGCAAGTTAGTGTTCACACATTTGTTCAGTGTCTGACAATACAAATTGAAGACTTGGCTGCAGAAAGAAGAGTCCTGCTTCATTTTTGACAGCAGAAGGTGACAGTTACTCTGAATCTACTCAGTTAACAGTTTGTCTTTTTGCTGGACATCTTCCTAGTATCCAGCTGTTTTTGAGAGAGTCAGGATATTTGTGTTAAATTGTTCCTTTGGTTATTTGCTATGGACATAAAAGTATTCAGGGAACTTGAGATTAGACTTGAGAAAAATATTTATTTTTTAGCTGTATCATTATGCTGCAAGTCTAACTTGGAATTAGCTGTTGTTAGATTTAGTAATATTTTAATTAACAGAACCTGTTTCAGGTTCTGTTTGTACAAACAAGACAGATTTGTGATGAGTGTTTATGATATTGAGCTATAACTGAAGAAACTCCTCTTTAATATATTCTGCTGTGTATTCACTGTGTGACATGGAAGTGACATTAAAGGAGAAAATATTATTTTCCATATTATTTTTATGTTTCTTTCACCCAACATTTTTCACTTGTTTATTTTTGAAGTAGTGCAAAGTGATACTTCTGACTCAGCAGCATGTTTTGTATTTAATTCATGGAAATGTTGATTGAGTATCCAGGTAAGGTCTGAGTTGCACAGAGGTTTAAAAATTATTTTTAAACCCCTTTTTTCCTTTTACAAGATGTTCTTTCCTTTCTATTGTTGTGGCAGTCTTGATTACAAAGGAAATTATTCAGCAAACTGACTTTGTGACTAAGAATGGAACAGAAGTGCTCTCTTTAATATGCAAAAGAGAAGTTGCAAAAAGACAATGTCTTCGTCTGACAGTGAAAAATGTCACTTGTAATAATAATTTTGAAAAGATAAGGTGTGAATTTTTGCTTTGTCAGTAGTATGTTTTAAGTAGAACTGTTCCCGTTTAATGTTCTGGTCAACTATCCTTATCCATTTGCATGTGTCTGAATATTAAGCTGCCAACTGCATTTAATCCAAACAGAAAAAAAATAACATTTATTCACTAGTTTCACTTTACAGTAGAAATATTATTATGTTGAAAGTCAACTGCATCTGATACTCAAGCTATCTTACACTGTTTGTGATGGTCTACACTAAGTAACTGCCTCTGAGAAAGAAATAAAATAGTTTTCCCCTTTCTTCCTGCTGTCATCCAATTGGTAGAACTACTTGTTCTTCATTAAGAGAAGAGTGATGCCGCAGATGGTAGCAAATTTCTTTAAATTAGATAACTTCACATTAATGTAAAGTGTAAATATATGTTGTTTCTATACTCATTTAGAAGTTCAGTTATGGATGGTAAAAATAAAGTGCACTTTCTTTTTTTTACAAAGATGAATAAAAACTCTTCATTTAGAAAGTATAAACAGTTAAAGCTACTTCTAGAATATATGAAAAAATGGTAATTAATACTTTCTTTTAAAGGCTTGAAAAAATTTTTGTCATGGCTACTAAACTTCATAGACTTGGGAGATATTTAGACATATTGCTACATGTTAAAAAAAATTAGCAATGTTGACATTCACACCACCAGAATATGTATTCTGTGTTTGCACTCTGTTGGAAAAGTAATCTGTGTGCATATGTTTTGGATTAGAGAAAAATCAGTACAAAGTACTGAAGTTTTGTACTTTGTTTGAGCTGAGTTTTTTCTTTGAGCTTACTGATGCTCATACAGGAAGCAGAATATTATTTCTGTGTGTTCTCCTGTGTTTGGAGTCTTCTGGAAAGCAGCAACTACTGGGGTCACTTAATTCCAGCTATGGGAGTATCTTTTCTTCTGTGGCAGGTTTTGTGTGTAAGAACTTTGCTATATCCAGACCCGGGCATTTCTTCACTCAAGTTCTCATGTTGATGTAATCATTTTTACCATGCAGTACTTTGCTGTATATCCTGGTTTATTACTGTTGGATTACAAGGATTGTCTCATGCTTTGTTGTTAATTGTAGTGTCTGATAGGGAAAAATGAGGTTTTAAAGTATTTTTATTACGTAGATTATTTTTCTTTTCCTGTAGTGGAGAAATACTTTGTGATGGGTATGAACTTTTAAATCACAAGTCTCTAGACCCCTGTGGGTCTTTAATACTTTTGCTTTGGGAGGATTATTTGAGAATACCATTAAAAATTATAATCGCTGCTGTTCTCTTACCCACTGCGTGGATAATAGTCGTGTAATATGCCATGTAATTGCAACAGATTATTGGGATTTGGAGGTAATCAAGATGATTTCATGATCACTGTCTATTCCAAGGGGTAAATGTGATGCTTCCTTCACTGTTTCTTTTCAGAGATTTCTGTTCTGAGATACTATTTAATCAGAGATGAGTTCCATGTAAGAGAGAAAAGGCATTGGGGGACTGGTAAATCAGCAGGGATGCCAGACTGACAACATTTTCAGCACATAAGGATTTAGGAATTAAAAGATTTCTGTCAAAAGTTTAAATCTCCATCTCAGAGTATGGCTTCAGCTACTCCTAAATTCTTTCTTAGATCAGTGGTATTTTGGAGCCTAGGGTCCTCTTCTTCCTGTAATTAAATTTATCAGCAAAGGACAGTTTCAGCATGGTATTTTAAAATAAAGGGAAAAGAATCCTGGCAAAGACAGTCTCTAGAGGCAGTACTAGAGCTGCCACAAGCAGTTTTGTGCAGTTATGGGTGTGATTAGTTACTGTAATGAACCAAGCTGTTTTTATCTCGACTTTGAGTTAGGAGTGCTGAGGTCAGTGGCTCTGTTCAGCCCGTGGGAGGCTGAGGGGGATCTCACTGCAGTCACAAGTGCCCGGTGAGGGCGAGAGGAGGGGCAGACACTGAGCTCTGCTCGGTGGCACACTGACAGCACCCGAGGGAATGGCCTGAAGCTGGGTCAGGCAGGGTTGGGTTGGGGATCAGGAAAGGTTCCTCACCCACAGGGTTCCAATTGGACACTGGCACAGGTTCCCCAGGGAAGTGGCCAAAGCACCAGCCTGGCAGAGCACAGGGAGCATTTGGACAGTGCTCTTGTATGGGGCTGAGAATTAGACTTTGATCCTTTTGGGTCACTTCCAACTCAGGATATTCTATGGTTCTAGAATTGTATTTTATGAACTAAATAAACTCTATTTGATGTAATTATTTAGTCAAGTAATTTAAATGATTGTGATAAAATCAAATAAATGGAATTTGTTAATTAAAATACACAAGAATTTCTTTCTGTGTGTAAGAATTCCTGGAATCTAGATGTTAAAATTTATTTTTCTTATTAGACCTTATAATTAGATATTAAGTAAACAAAGGGAAAAAGAAGTTCTGCTTTGTCTCTGTAGCAGTGCTTCATATCCCTCAGCCAGGGTGAAGTGACGTAAACTGAATGCTAAAAAAATTCTTATTATTTCTCAAAAGTTTCCACTGGAGTAGGAGTGACAGTGGAGGCAGACCAATGTAGCTTTCATGGTACACTAATTCTAGTAGACTTTTCATATAAACAAACACATTTTTTGCTTCATGTGACCATTTTTAGAAATAAACCCAAAAGCAGCATTCTGTATCACTTCAGACAATGTAAGTTTTGTGTGTTCCTCAGTATTTCTTTGAAAGGTCTACTTGAAGAGCACTATTATTTCAAATAGAAACACTTTCATTCTAATTTCATTCTGTCAGTCTTAAAAAACTTCTGAGAGGTTCATGTTGCTGAAATTGTTTATAATTTTCTTATCTGGGAAATGCAGCACTCTTTTCTGTTTTGTGTTGAAATTCAGTTGAGCTGTCACTTCAAGTTCATGCTCGTTTGAAATTGCTGCTGCTCAGGGTTGTATCCTGGATGTCGATACTTAAAAGTGTTGAAGTACAGGTAGCTCATGTTGCAGGGGCTTGTACTTTGTACTGGAGAGCGTGTAAACTTGCTGTACAACAAAGAGCAAGATGCAGGAGCAGCAAACCGGAGGAAGGAACATCATTAGACTGGCAGAATAAAATGTATTTAGCACAGTGTGCTGAGAGATGGAGCCATCAGTAGTGGGCCAGGTAAGGAATCTGCTGCATAAGGAAAGGCAAAAAGCAAGTTTGAATTGGAGGGAGCAGCATCTTTATACAGAAAAGCTTCAGTTTTAATGTTACCTAAATGTAACAAAGAAATTAAAAACATTGATATATGAGATGTGTGTGTTTTAAGTTGAGCTAAAAGACTTCCTGATGTTTGTTTTGGCAAAACATAGAAGATACAGGTAAATTTTTAGAAGAGAATTACATAGTCCCGTGCTTTGTATGGGAGATAGAAGAAAGAATAAAACATGAATCATAGGATATATGTTTGGAATTTTATCTTTTGAAGTGTCCAATAAAGTGTTTAGCGTTCATTGTCTGTGACTGACTTTTAACAGCAACATCAGCAAATGAATTTCTGTGGTACAGCTGCTTTTGTCTTTTATGTGGGAAAGCATTCTAAGAGTGATTCTGCCATATATAGTTCATGTTTGTGAAACAGTGCAGGTAGCCAGGAATTTAATGTTTTAAGTCAGAATTCTAAGGTAACAGTGTATAAACTATTACCCCTGTAGGTGTAGCATTTTGCTTAGATAAAAAAGGGTCTATTCACTTATGGCTTTTTCAACTACTCCAGCAAACAGAAAGATACAAATTATGTATGAATTCACAAATTGCTGCAAAACTTTGTATATTGAGTTTCCATTGTCAAAGAAAAGCTGTTTAGAAAGAGCATGAAATCTTAGGTAGACCTCAAGTTCAGTTACTTACTTTTAAAGAAGAGACCATCCTATGTAATTAGTGAAATAAAAATTTACATGTAAATTGACACATATGAAAGTACAGTCCCTACCCCTGGTGAGTAATCAGACCAAAGTACTTCACTTGTGAGCAGACTCAGATGTAGAGGGATCTGTTTGGTTTTTTCTGTTACCACATAAATTGTCTGTGAGAAATGAGTACATCCTGTTTGGACGTAAATAATTCAAGCATGGAGAAAAGGCAATCAAGGAACAAATCTTGTTGTAACCTGCTCAGCTTTCTAAAAATATATTAATTTCTTGTGCAAGTGGCAAAGTTGGAAAGAAGTGGCAAGCAGCAGTGAATGGCATTTGGATTAAAATGTTTTGAGTTGGACAGCACAGATTATTTTCATGGAATGTCAAGATGTAACGGTGTAAAAAATGAATAGGGTTAAATCATTCTTCTTCAGGACTAAATACAAAACAACAGTCCTGTATATTTAAAAGAATTTAAAGGGCTAAAATATCTGAGATTGAGTTATATAAAAAAACCCCCAAACCCAAGTTATAAAAACAAACTAACATATTAAATTTAAATTTTTTTTTGTGCTAGGATCCTAAAGGTAATTGGCATTTTTCAGATCATGCCCCCTAGTTGTTTAACGTGTGTACAGCAGAGATAGTATTGCATTTGTAAGTGAATAATTGAAACACCACTACGATAACACTGTGGCTTTGTGCATTACTAGCTAAGTGAGTGGTATGATGTAGAGTGTGAAAGCTCCGAAAATAATTGACTGGCTATTAAATAAAGTTTGGGGCTAGATACATATTAAAATACTAAATGCTTTTAAATTTCATATAAAAACCATTTCATCTTTTTAAAATGTCTGAAGATTTTTGTTGTTTTGATGGTATATATTTGAAGATGTCATTATTTTCTGAAGAGTTTGAAACATCTTTTGGTAATGAAAAATTATATCATAACAAGGAAGTTATTATTTGAGAGAGGTGCTATTTTGATATTTAAGATGAAGAGATGGTAAATTTCTGTATTCTAATACTTCTGATTCTAGCGATGATAACAACAAAATGGAATTAAAGTGATGTTAAGGTAATACTTTAATGATTTTGATTTTCTATGCCACTTCCCTAGCCAGCAATTCAATTAGTCGTGGTAACTTTGTAGAAAGACGTTTGTTCTTTTAGTATTTCTAGAACTGCCTTATATTGTAATGAATTTCAAACATAAATTCAGAATTGCATTGTTTTTTTTCCTTAAGAACCGGAAATAATTATGAATTTATACAAGTAGGACCTTTTAATTTAAATAATACTTCGAGAAAATACTGCTTTTCTACTGGTTTCTGATAGTAGAAGAAACCACTGGGAACCTCTGAGAGTTTTGAAAATGGTACAGTTTTTTTCATGGTACGGTTAATTCCCAGACAACTCAGAATTTATTGCAATATGTTTTGAATCAAAATAATTCTGGTGGTGAATGTGGCGTAGATGTATTTTTAATGCAAAAAAGAACTCTTAATTTTTTCTGTCTATGAAGTATACCTGCTTGACACTTAAGCTGTGAGAAACTGAAAGATTAATGTAATGTATAAAACCTGTACTCAGAGATGGGAATCTGTACACATTTCATGTGGAAAATTGAAGTACATGGTTTTTTTTCTCTTGGCTTTATAATGGTAATACTTTACAGGATTTCAGCTTGATAATTTACCTAATCTGTGAACAAGTATTCTAAGACTCTTTACATGAGTGAAAATTGATACAGAAATATAATTTTCAAGTCCTATGTTCACACTGAATTACATAAATAATTAATTAGTTTTGCTGCAGCTAAAGTTTCATTCTTTTTGTAAGGTATCAGCCAATGTTTCTTTTTTCACTCCAGAAAAATGTCATCAGATACTCTGTTTCCATAGAGAACTATAAGGCTTTCAGTCCATGCCTTTTTTAACTATTTAGTATCCAGCAAACACTGGAGAAAAAACCCCCAAAGTATTCAGCTTTCAGTTCCTTTTGTGTTATGGGTAACTTCCTTAAGCAAGTGTTTTGATGACTCTAAGCAGTTTGATTGCTGAACAATATAAGCAGAAGTAAAAATTTTAAAATTGCAGTTTAAACCTACAGTTTGAAAAGATCAGATGTGACATATGTGAGTGTTTTCCCCCAAAGATGTTGTATAGTTATTATAACCTATTAGAAGGAGACTGTCAGTGCCCTTTGTTGAGAGTCATTCCGTGACTGGCAGTCAGTTAAATCTCCTCCTCAAAGCAGTGTGGACACTGAATTCAGGCAAAGTTCCTTAGGACAGCCTGCTCAAGTAATAAAGCAGTCATTCTCATAGTTCATTCAAAGGTCCCATGATCTTTATCTGCCTTCTGACCTGTCTTTCTTTTTGCCTTCTCGTTGCTTTCTGACTTGTTCCATGTACCCTAAATTGGTGTCACACCTTCGTATCTCACACTGATTTCCTCCATGAGCATCGTTAACCTGTGCCACCTTCTCTGCTCTTTCACTTCTGCTGGTCCCTGTGTTCTGGTCAATCGTGGGTCCCTCTTGCTGCCTTTTCTGACACTGCCTCTGTGTTTGATAGGTGTTATGACTGGAAGCTATTGAAAATGAAGGTTTTCTGTTCTGGGCCTAGTCTGTACTCTCATTTGGGCAAGGATCAATAATTCAGAGAAAACTGGGTGTTCCAATAGCCTCAGATGTTCTCAGTTATCCATATGAAGTCTTGGAAGAGGTGGGAGCATACCTGCTGCCAGCAGAACTTTGAGGGATGTCATCTGTTAAGCTTTGAAGTCAAAAATTAATATATATGACCTGAGGCTTTTGTCAAACCTCATATTCCTGTGTCTGGGAAGACACCATGAAAATGATAAATAGACATCTGACAAACAATGAGTGAATGCCTGACACATGCCAAAGTTCACGATAATTAAAATATTAGTTTTTTAAAAAATAGCTGCCTTTCCTCTCTGTTCCAGAATAGAAATCCACTTTTCTCACCTTGTTACCCCTCTTGATGCAGCAGAATGTCTCATTTGAAGTTGTTGGCAAGTTCCTTTACATGGGAAAATTTTCACGGCTGGTTTAGGCAAAATGTTGCAGGATCACTTCTGGTCAGAGGTAAGAAATGAAGCAGAAATAATTGTCAGTTTTAGATAAGTGTGGATGTCCAGTTCCAAACAGAAGTGCAAATCTGTCCAATTTGTTTTTCACGGTGGAAAGCACATTTCTTTGGATCTTTCTTTGTCAGATTTAAAGGACACCTGTATAATAATTTAAGAACAGCATCACAGACACAAATGTTCCCTGTCATCCTGCAAAGCGAGCTGAGGAGGTTGTGGAGCTGCATGAGTTTCTCAGTCAGTACTTGTACAGAGATGTGTGAGCCCAGATTTACAAAGGGCATATGTCGAATCAAAGAATGATTTCATTTGGAAGGCTCCTGGGAAAGTAATTTGCAGTTCAGTCCCCTGCTCAAAGCAGAGATAACATTGGAGTTGGATTCTATAACTGATTTAGGCAATCTGTTCCAGTGATAAACTCCTCTCATTCTGGGTTTTTCCCGCCTCATCTCCAATTGGAACTTTTCTTGTAGTTATTTTGGACTCCTGCGTCTTGTCCTTTTGTAATGCATCTCTGAGAATGCTGAGTCTGTTGCCAATTTTTCTTTAATCCCACTCCTTTTTAAATAGTGCAAGATGTTACCATGCAGCATTATAGTCCTAAAGTGAAGTGCCAAGATCTTGGCAAAGATTACAGAATTTGTAAATCTGATAAAACTTCATAAATCTTTATTAATTAGAAAAAAAGTCAATCCCCAAGAACAGGATGTATAGAGTTGAGTGTAGAGTCGTGTAAAGTCAGGAGGAAGAAAAGGGAAATGTGAAATAGCAGCTTTCATCCAGATTAATGCAGTGGTGGTCATCTCTGAAAGATGTGTTGTCTGTGTGCTGTGGCCACAAAATCCACTCTTAGGTGTTACTCTTCCTGTTTAGAATTCAGGTTTATAACTGAACCTAGAATGTTTTTTAATTATCAGTACACTACTAATAAACCAGTTAACAGGTTAATTAATGTTATATATCACTAGGAATCACAGTTCTGTGATGCTTTGCACGGTTGTTAGTTGCATGTAGTTACTGAGTTCTGTCAAATTTTTGCCTATAAATTGTACCCAAATATTGTTGAATTGCTGTTTTATAACCCTTCACTTTAACCTTCCACCCTACTTCATAACAAATTTGCAATCCTGTCTCCATTTTAACTTCTCACTTCAAGTTTTTTGGATATTGACCTTGTGGAGAGTCCACTGGGTTTCCTAAGGGCTTTCCCTCTGACATCCTGGCACCTTTGTTAATGAAGCAGCTCAGCTTCATTATAGTCTGTGGGCATATGCACTCCTTTCAAAAGATCTGCCCTCTCTTGGTCTTGAACTGCCTTTATAAGTTGTTTCTAGACTTTTGTTTTTGCCACTCTTTTATATCCCTTTTTCTGCCCACGCCTTTCAAATAAACAAGCTGCCCTTTAAATACGCTTTCCCCATTGCTTCCATTTGCCACATCCATTTGCAGATCTCATATTTCTAAAACCTGCTTCTTGACAATCTTGGTCTTAAATGGTATAATTGCTGTTAAGTACTGAGTGACTTCAAAGATTCTATGTGGGCCAAAGATCCCCAACACTGCCTTTCGGTTATCTGTTTTAATAGCTGTTGTATAGTCTGTATTTTACATAGCCTTACTCTCTAAGAAATGTCAGTCTACTTTGGCCTTTTTCCCCCTCAACCTGGTTTTGGTTTTGGCTTTATTCCACTTAGCTCTTTCTTGGTTCATACTCAAGTGAACATATATGCTTTTTCTCATTCTGTTTTTTGTTCGTTAAGTATCCTGCTTGCCAGGGGGCAGGGTGGGCCAGCTGGTCCCTGAGGGAAGAGGAGACAGTGCTAACCATACCAAGGTGGACGTGCCAGGGGCTCAGTGCCTCCTGGGCGGCACTGTCTCAGAGCTGGGCAGCCAAGCCTCCAGATATGAGGTGCTCTTAGCTCTTCCCAGTGCTGCCTCTCAGGTGTTCCATCAGTCACTGGTTTTGGCAACCTCTGATAGTGTCCCCCTTCTGCAGAGTCTGTCCAGTCCTCCATCAGAACCTCTTGCTTGCAGCGCCAGTCCCTCTCAGAGTAGGGCCAGATGCCTTTCTGTTCTTTGAAAAGAGGATTAAACATTAACTCATATTTAAACGGTGGGGTTTTAATTATATCTGGCATTTATATTTGCATCTTTCGAGGTATTTGTTAATGATCAATTCTGATAATATTACAACTTTGCAAACTTCTACAAGGTTTTTAAAAATGTGTTTCTTTCTGTTTCTTTTAGTATCTCCGGAAGCAATTGGATTCCTGTCTGCAGTTGGGGTGTTCATTATTCTCATGTTGCTACTTTTCCTATATATTAATAAGAAGATGTGTATTGAAAATGTTAGTGGTTTCCCAGATCTTGATTCAGGATACACTACGAGAAAGAATTCACAAGATAAACTTTGTAAGTATCTGACATACAGTGTACTAAACTTAATTATAAGAATGCACATTTTTATAAGGATGCAGCAACACAACAACATTGGCTTTTCCTCTGACTGCAGTACTTGAAAGGAGCAAACCTTTGTATCCACAAGCCACAGAAATTCTATAACTATATAACCAAAGAGTTTGCATTTACTTATGGGAGATGCTTCTCTTGAACTCTGAGAATACTCTTGAACTTATTTTAAACATTCCATAATTTTATGTAATTAAATCTTTTCAGGTAAATTTGTGAATGGGATTATTGGATTTTCACTCATCGCGTTAAAATCCTTAGCCATACTTTTGGAGAAGGTCTTGCTTTTATTCACTTGGAAAATAATTTCAAAGAATAATTTTAGTGGTATCTTATATCTGACTAACACATTATTGAATATTCTTTAATACAACGAGATCATTAAGGATCGTGTGTAATGAAAGAAATTAGACCTTGAAAGAGATATTGAAGGTTGGTAAAACAACCTCTTTTTACTTTTGTACTGTGAAAATTGAACAGGCTTTGTTAGCTGACTTGAGAGACAGAGTCAGGCACTAGAGAACAGAATGTGAAATTGAAGAGGCCTTCTTCCCCTCTACCTCTCTAAAAGGATGGAGCTAAATTTTTATTTTCAGTTTTCCAGGAAGCCAAATAAATTTTCTCCCCAGAAATTGTCTGTCATATTAACTTTCTTTTTTGCTACAAAACAAGTCTTGATATTCCAAAATATCTTACCTTATGTAAAAGACATCAGATATTTAGGGGTGAAGAAGTCTCCACAATGCGTGTGGTGTTATGTTAAAGCTTATTTTAGTGTGACATTGATGAAAATTTAAATGTCTTACAACTTCTTCTTCACAGGTTAGAATAAAAAAGCAATTCCACCTCACACAGTTGTCTTGCTTTTGAAAATAATGAATTTTATTATGGCTAGTTGGTGCTGCAGTTGATGAAAGACTATGGTTTGTCTGGTTGATTCATTTCAAGATATTTATTTAGCTGTTTTCTTATTGTTTTCAATGATTATCGAATGAAAAGAGAAAAGCTGCAACTGCCCCTGGTAAATGTATTGATTTTTGAGATAGCAAAGGCAGATAGCTCTGAAATTGAAGCTGGAGAAACAGAGCTGCTCGATTTGTGGAACAGAGGACCTCCCAGTATTAAGAGCTGTTGCTGAGTAGGCTGGACAAATGGCCTTTTTTAGAAACCTTCCCCAAAACCTGAGCCTTCCCTCTGTGTCTGCCCTGGTGGGCACGCTCAGCAGCGCCGTGGATGACCTGGCCAGTGCCGTTGGCGAGGTTGGCTGCGCCGTGGCTGGCTCGGTGACAGAGCAAGTGGCGAGCATGATCAGCAGCCTGCGGGCAGAGGACGAGAGCCCCAGGGCACAGGGAGACAGCCCCGTGGAGGGCAGAGAGGAACACACACCAGCATGGACTCATTCTCAGGAAACGGATATGAAAGCAAGGAGAGGTGCTGCAGAGCACAAAGAGACTCATAACTCTAATTCACTAGGTTTTGTACGAAAAGGTACAGATCAAGTTGGAGTATCTGAGCACGTCTCGAACAGAAACCAGTGCCAGTTAGGAGGCACAGATCTTAATAATTCTCTCAGTGATACAGAAGGACCTCAGGATTTGAAGACTGTAGGAGGACCTTTTAAAAGGGAAGTAGTAGGGGAAAATGAGTGTTTTGTAAATGATAAGTTCTCAAAAGATAGTAACCTGAAAAGTAAAAAACTTACAGTGGAGCAATCTATTGAGGAGCAAGATAATTGTTTATATGCAGTATCAGATAATTCTAAGAATTGCGAGCATAAAAAAATCAAACCACAGTCACCTGGAGTTGATTTTAAAGACTGTGATAAAGTGCACAGTATGAGTGTGCCCCAAGATTTAGAGACAAAACTTTTTGAAGTACAGAAGGAGAAATTACCAGACTCCAGCTTGAAGAAGCTCAATGACCATCCCAATTGCCTTAATGAAATCAAAGAAAAGAAATCTGAAGCCTTCTTTGACAGAAAAAGAAAACCCATCTCAAAGGATGAAGGCCATGTATCAACTACAGTTGTAAATGAGGGTAAAAGCAAAAACTCAAAGAAATTAGAAAGAGAGCTATGTAATAAGAAGACAGCAGGAAAAGGTGAGGAGTCTCTCAGCAAACTGCATTCTTCAGCCTTTCCTGAAACTTATGATATTCCTACTTTTTTTCACCTAATTTACACATTTAATAATAGTATTTCCTGTGAGTGAAAGTAGGTTTGTTTCAGTGCTTCATTTTCTAATTATGTTGATATTTCTTGGAAGTTAATTAATTTCCCAAATATTATTTAAAGGAACTGATTAATAAATGCCTTTTCTATGTCCTAACTTTACTCTTTCTCTACTCAGTTTTTCTTGCCTTCTCTGCCTTGTGTGATTTCTGCTGAAAACTGAATTAATTGATACTGGAAATTAATACTTGTTCTGTGCAAATGATTTTTATTTTGTTTCTTTTAAAAGCATTGCATAAGATATGCTATGATGATAAAAGGAATAACTTCTTTTGCATTTACATTACAGTAGATCTTCAGAATATTTCTGGGATATGTAAGATAATGATTTCAAGACACAATGAGAAACTCAATAAGAAATGACAATAAGTGATTTTAGGTAGAGAAAGAAGTGAATGAGGCTTGTCTTAAAGTTGTAGTCTTAAAAGAAAGCCTGTGTGTTGCTGTTATGGATACTTTGTGTGCCGTCTGCGACATCCAGGCTTAGTGTGATAAGGGAATTGCAATAACAATTTGTGAGTAGGAAATAAAACCTTGCAATTTTACATACTTTTTCGGGCTGCATAGTAAATTTTTAGAAGGCAGTACATGCTTTTCTAGACGTGCTGTTTCTTTAAAGAAATGAATGATTTCCTAATAGAAACCCATTTCTTTTCTTCAGTTGTGTGTGTTTTCCTTATCTGAATATTTCAGTTATCTGCTTTGTTGAGTTTTGTTTTGGTTTTGTTTGTTTGTTTTTTTTAGTTTGAATTAGGAGTGTTTTCCATGTTTGTATGATAAACTATGATCTTATCTATTTCTTTATATAATAATATATTTATAAGGTATATTCTCTCAAAAATAGCATTTAGGTCCCATAATAAGCAAATTTATAGCTTTCAATAGGTTAATAATTGTTCATGACCCACATCAGCCAAATAAAGGAAAGGTTGTGCTAAGAACATAAATTCTCTTTGACCAGTTCCCAAATAAGGTATAAAAATCAAAGGAGAAGTAGCAAGAAAAGGCATAAAACTCTGAGATTTTTTTGATTTTTCTTAATGTACAGGAAGCTCTTTTTTTCCCAATAAACTGAAACTGCTCTGCTTTGTAATTTAAAAAGAAAATGTTTGCATGGGTTGCTTATGTTTAAACTTCGAGGAGGTTTTTAAGTCCTCTGAAGAGGTCTTGCTTCATGACTTATAATAATGGTATACATTCTCATCCTTTTATGATAGGAACTAGAGAAAAAATTAAAAACTGCTATCACTGAGAACTTCTGTATGCTTACAAAAGTCAGTGTACTATTAGACATAGCTCTTCTTTCAAACATGTTGCTGCCATATTTTATACTATTCCATTCTTTATGCAGGTGATTAATGAACCTGATTTCATATGTGTGGATACATTTCTTGTAATGTTAAAGGATGCACCTAATACTGATGTCTGGCTCTGTATTTTAGGCAGGTATGCTCTGCTTCAATGACAGTTGTGGAAATCCGTGGCAGTTTCATTGTGGCAGGTTTCAAGCCCTGGAGGGCTGTACGAGATACAGATTTTTACTCTGTGTTACAGCTAAGCAGATTCCTTTTTCTGGGCAGCCTCTTGCAGTGAACCTGTTAGGCAGAATGTATCCTGCTTGGTGTGATATTTACAGTAAGTGATCATTGAAATTGAACTTGCTTTTATAGCCATCCATAAATGGGAAGAACCATATTGCTAGACTTGTATTAATAGTCTACAATTGAAAGATCTGGTTGCTCCTTAGAAGTCTTTTAGGGCACCATTTTTCCTATAAATAGTAAATGAAGCTGATGTACACGTTGTGTGTAGAGCTGGTAGCCCCACAATCCAATTAAGGTTTTCTGACAATTTCTATTTCAAGACCTCATTATGAGTCTCCTAAATTGTGTGCCAAATTTGAAAGAATTATGAGGAAATTAGACATTCTTTCTGTCTGAGGTCCTATTGTTTGGGGTTTTTTTTTCCTAAGTTATAGTTTAACTTTATCTTTATCTTTAACTTTATCTTTAACTTTTTCTGTTTCCAAAAACAGGTTATGGGAAAAACATGCTGGATATTTATTAAAAAAAAAAAAAAAGGGAAGTAGATTTCACCTCAGCTTTACAAAGATGCTGTGGCACCTTTGTGTACTGGAATGTGTGATTGAAATGTGGGAGAGCACTTCTCCCATGTCAGAGATGACCATGTTCTTCTATGAAAATCACCTAAGTTTGACAAAGTTTTAAATTTTTGGAAAGTTTGCTTTTTGAAAAGACATGGTAAACACTTCTTATACTTTGCTTGTTAAATTCACTGATCATCCCATTTGCACTCATATGCTTCATTGTAGGGACTGAAGAATGGAGCAGGTCTTACCCTGCCTATGATGCTTATGGTCACTGATGAATTTGAACAGAAGAATTGAGAATAAACATATTCTGTGTGAGGACAGAAACTTCCTGAACAAATAGGACCCGATGCACATGGTAGATTGGGATTTGAACTAGGAAGGGTGACAGATATGGAGAGAACTGGTAACTTCATGTGAAGGTGGAGAGTCTAAAGATGAAACTCCATGAGTAGTTGGTTCATTGCAAGTAAAGAGAATTTGGGATTGAATAGCCAAAGAGAAGAGAGGAAATCACCATAAGAAACCAAAAGTGGTTGCTGCTTGGAGCAAGAACTTGGAGTATGGGGCTGGGAGGCAGGAACTTTGCATAGGATTCTACTTGTATAAATGTAACTTTCCAGAAGATTTCTTGCCTAAACTTGCAACAGAGGTTTTTCTGTATGAATACCAGGGAGAAAAAGACCTCTATGGGAAGCAATTCCTAAAAGTAGGAAGGATGGACCCCTGTAGTACTGAGAGGCAAAGACTTGACTGTAAAAGAGGCCTAGATGGCAAGCAAACATTGAGTTAATTTAATTTTAACTGGCTGAATTTTGAATAAGCTAAATCTCTCCTTTAATGGGAATACTCAGCCAGAGAAGTGAGGCTGAGTGGGCATGAAGACAGATACTAATGGGAATGGAAATGCAGATCTGGAGCTGGGGGCATAAAAGCAGGGAGGGGAGAAGCAGCTGAGCGTGGCTGGATAGCATGTTAGACAGCATTCCCTCAGATTCAGGAGCTGAGAAACAGCGTTATGGGCATCTCCAAGCTCTGTTGGCAATGGAAATGCACTGACAAACCATATACCACAGGTTTGCTCTCAGGGTAGAGGTAATGCTGACTTCTGAGTTTACACGAACTCTTAATGCCTGTTAGAGCCTGAGATCTACAGGACCTCTGCAAGGCATGTTCAGGGCACAATCCATTTGAACTTTGGAAAAAGGGAGGAGAAAATTTTCCCTTTAAAGAAACAAAAATACAGCTAATCTTTGATTTGTGGGAGGAAATCATGCTTGAGATGTAGCTGGAAAACGTTAGCCACAGGAGTGGGCACTACAGAACTGCTATAAAAGAATTAACTAGATGGATTTTTTTTCCCCCATGTAATTTTTGCTGTTGCCAGATGTCTGCAGTAAAAATCTGCATTAATTTCAGTTATTGAACAAGGAGCTGTTTATTGTAAGTTAAATAAAATTGTGCATGCAAACATCTTTCACTAGCATTTTCCCATGTGTTATTGTGAGTTTAAGTGCTACTGACATAACTATCCTAAAGATGATTTTGTTGTAGGCTTCTTTTTGTAAATCAGTTTCATTTCTATGCTATGCTACATGCTCACAGCAAAACTCAGCTGGGAATATAGGATCGGGAGCTGCTTGCTTGATATGTTAGGTATCCAAATGTAATATTGCAGGAGTGTTGGATTTACTTTACATAAATTATTTTAAGCATTTTCCTACTTAATGAAGGGTTTCACAAATGTCTATGTGCCGCCTTACATGAATTGATCTATTTTCTGTTGAATAAGTATTAGTATGGTTTTTTGGGGCTTAATGATCTTTCAGGTCTTCTAGAAAATGAGAACAGCTCTCAGCAATTACAAAATCACAATGCTTGTAATTACAAGATATTTTTAAATATTACAGACATTTTAATTGAAATGGCTTAAATATCTTCAATGATAACCTCTTATGGTTATTTTCTTGTATTCTATTTTGAGCTGTAGTCGATTTGCTTTATTTTATTCAAACAGACAATTCTTATATGAGTAAAGACCAGCATGGTTCATCATCTGAGAGTGAAGATGAAGCACTGGGTAAATATCATGAGGCCTTGTCTAGAACCCAGAGTTCCAGGCTGCCAGTGGTGGATGGCAGACAGCAAAAAAACTATGTATGGGAAACCAGACAAAAATATAGTCCCCTGTCTGCAGAATATGATGGATACAGTAGTGAAGCCTCAATAGATGAAGGTAAGAGTGATTTAAAAGCCTTCCTTTTATTCCAAATTTCAGAATTGTGTTCTGGATAAGTAAGTCCTAGACAAGAGCAGCTTGGCTAGCAAATAGTCAATGTCTGCAAAAAATATCCAGACACTTCTTATGTTAGTGCATGCTCAAAAAAAAAAAAAACAAAAAGAAGAAAAGCACACACTTGTGTACATTCTTCCAGAAATACTACAGATGATACAGTATCTTGTAATATTAAGTTTCATTTGGTTTTATCATGATTCATTTAATTTTGGGGGCAATTTAAGCTGTTTTGTTTAGGAAGGAAACATGGCAGCTCTTGTTGAATTTGTGGTATTATAAATACAAAGAACACATTATTTTTGTATTGATAAACTGTTCTAACAGCAAAGTAAATGAAATTGGGTATTGCCTACAATGCATATAGTCATTGCAGTGTGCATTGCTGGAATGTTCTGTATCTTTTCTTCTCTTGAAATGACAGAAGGGAATTGCTACAGAAATTAGATTACTGTATTTTTCCATGGTGCTAAAAGTTGGATTTAAACAGTGGATGTTTCCTTACATGCTATATATTTCTTGATTTTAAGTTGGGGTGACAGTTTAACGTAGAGGCTGAGAATTCTGCTGTCAATATTTTGTCAATATGCTTTTTGTATTTGAAAATAGTTGTGGGAGAACTGTGTCTGTAGCCAGTTTCAAGCATGAAAAGCAAACTTTTCTGGGAGTTAGGTAAAAGTCAGATTCTGATACATGTGCTATATTATAGTAAGGTGGTTTTGGTCCTCATTTAGTATGTTGAAATGCGAAAGTTGTTTAGTGTTTGATGTTTTCTAATAAAAAGTGGATACATGTAATTGCAAGATATTTCACTTTAAATGTTCTGTACAGAAGTGCTTGAATACATTTAGAATTTCTAAAATTCGAAATAATTAAATTATATAAAAGTCTGTTTGCTGTTGAAATTTGAAATTAGTACATGGTCATTCATGACTCCAAGCTAAGACTTGAAGGACATGAAAGCCATTGTTCAAGTAAGTTGTAGAGTAAAAGGATTCTCTTTTGATCATCTGAAAATTCACTTCTTTCCTTTGCTGTTAAATTGTAGGAAGGCAGGTAGTCTGAGTTCCAGCAAATAATGAAGGAGGTGCAGAGGTGAGGTCAGGTGGTAAAAACTGATCCTTGAACACTGTGGTGGAGAAGAAATAGGGATAGTAAAAGCATGTTTGTTTTGGTATCTACTGAGATCTCTCAACAGCGTTGGTGAGGGGAATATGAAAGATGAGATACTCAGGGGTTTTTTGTGGTTTCTGTTACTGTTGGGAAAGAATGATGATGTATATTAACAGGAGATGGAAAAATTATTAGCAAATAATACCAGATATGAATTATACAAGAATTGCACAGGAAGCCTCATTTCAGATATCTAGAATAAGATACTTCTCTCTCTGCAGACTACTGAGGCTAGTTGTTGAAATAGTTATAGCTATAGTTATATGACATTCCTCTTTTTATTTTGTAATTGCTCAGATAATTTTATCCAATCTAATTCATCTTCTCAGTGAAAAGTCCTGTGTTCATCTGAGCTTTTTGCTTTGGCCCTATAGGATTTAAGCTTCAAAGGCATTGGGCTAGCCTGTATCCAATGTTTTTTTTCATTTTTATAATTATGTTCTTTATCACCCGTTTAATTCAGCAGAATTTACAGTTACTGATTTTTATCCTGGGGAGTGATAGTTTCCGGTGGGGAAATCTGTATCAGGATTACAATCCAAGACGAAAGAACCTTTTTGAGAAGTCCAAATATTGCATCCAGAAAGTTACAGTTGTTACCACCTCCTCGTTTTTGTTATTGTTCTATTGCTAAATATATCTGTCACCAAGTGCTATTCCTTTTCTTTCCATTCTGAAAGTAGGCTGGATATACACACCATTTTAAAATTTATTGTATTGAAAGAACATTCAGGGCTTGAAAGCAAAAACCTTCTAAAACAAAAGCTATCAAAACATTCTAACCTAAAAACTTAATTTTTTTAACCACATTCTTCTACTTGTACAAAAACTTTGATAATGTCAGTATTTTGCTTTTGCTGCTGCTTATGAGAGCACTCTCTTCCCACATATTAAAAGGAATGGAGAATAAAAAGTGTTATTTTTTGACAGCTTGCAGTCATTCTACATTGCTGTAATGCAATCATTCTACACTGTATGTTTGGTAAAATGCTTGAAATTAGAGTGAGGAGTTTGTCTCATTTTATTAATCCATTATTCTCAACAAAATTATGTTCAATACTATTATAAAAAAAACGTTTTGGACATGGTAGTGGATTAAAAACCTAGCATTTTTCACTTCTCAGTGACCTGAAGGTGGCATACTAGAATAATTAGTGTTAGTACTTTTTATGATCTTCCTAAATAACTTCAAAGAATCTTTGCACGATGATAAAAATGTTTTAGAATAGATGAAGAGACAGTGTATGCCTTATATGATGATCATTACGGAGGGAAAGCTACCCAACATAGAACTTTGATGAAAAGAGGTGAAAATCTCATGAAGAAGGCGTGCAATCAGAAATAAAGGAGAGATTATTATTGCCAAGCTGTTCATATATGTTCAGAGAAGCAGTTCACTTAACAGATAATGTTAAAAATTTATGAATCCAAGGGGGAAGCATCAGCATCCTTGAAGTTTCAGAGTGATTTTTAAAAATGCAAAGCTTTACTGTTCTTTAAATTTGGAAAAAAATCTGTAGGAGGCTTGATGCCATAGGAATACTGAATTTTTTTGTTAAATACTGGCTTTTATGAGTGTTGAATTATTTTTATAAAAAGTGTAAAGACATATGATAGAACCATTCCTTGATTCATCTGTGGAACAAGCAGTGTGTTCCTATATGCTTTGTTTAATATGAGAAAGAACTATCAGTGTGTTTGACTTTGTGTGCTTCTGTTTCCTTTGATATGTGCTTTGTCATTTCTACCTCTGAGATTTCGGCTGTGCTCCGTTGTGAGGCACTGAGCAGTCCATATGCTGAGCGTGTAACTCTGGATCGTGTTAGAGGGAGTGCCGAGGGGACAGAATTCAGTTTTGTCTCACCACTGTTTTCCTCCTGCTCGTTGCCAGTGACGCAGCTCCTGATCATTAAGAATAAGGACAAGGGGCAGTGGTTTTAGGGAGACCTGGAAGGTGTGCTGAGAGTAGATTTAGATTAGGTGTTAGGAAGGGAATTGTTTTCTGTGCTGGTGGCAAGGCAGTGGAACAGGGTGCCCAGAGAAGCTGTGGATGCCGATCTCCAGCAGGGTTGCGGGCCAGGCTGGATGGGTTTTGGAGCACCCTGGTCTGGTGGAAGGTGTCTGTGTCCAGGGTAGAGAGGCTGGGATGAGGCAGTCTGTAAGGCCCCTTCCAGCACAAACCGTCCCCTGATTCCATGACTATGAATTCCATCAAAGATAGAGTAGTACGAGTAATGAAAATTATATTTAATTTTCAGAAAATTTTGTATTTCTCTGCTGAATTTTCTCTTCAGCAGCGAATCTCCCTCACGTGTTCTATTTTGCAATAGTGAGCTGTGTGTTTTCAAAGAATTCAATAAACAGTTTTACCGATAACTGTTTACTCTGAACTTCGATCTTTTTAAATTCATTTGTTTTAGAAGTATATGTACTTAACTCTTCATACACACAATTTAACAAAGAGACAAAAATATAATCTTTTCTTTATTAAACCTTATATTTTTTTGCTTTTTTTTGCTAAAAACGTGTATAGTATTAATGTTTGCATCATTCAGACCACCAAATTGTCTGAACATATTATTTTAAGGTTTGCTTATTATCAATTCCATGATTAGTTTATTACATCCATTTCCTGGCTGCCTTCCTCTAAAAGCATCATATTCTGAAGCCTGAAAAATTGTGTTGTATGTTTTCATAGCTTTCTTTTCTCCTCTAGATGGCCATATTAATCTTTCTTTTCTACATATTTGTATAGAACTCACGTGGCATTTTGTATAATGGTTTTAATACTGAAATGAAGAAAGCTATGTGCTCTGCAGGCTTTGTTGGTGTATTTTCATGATGGAATGTTCTAGTAGCACTTTTGGTAATTCTGTGCAGGTCAGGGGTTTAAATTTTCATTCACAAATACCCGCTTATGGCCAGTGTTTGACCTACTTTATATATTTGTGTTGCACTTTTGATGCATTTAGATTTTTACGTGTATTACATATAGTTACTTGCGTTCAAGCACAGCAGTAATTTACTTTTCATTTTGTCTATTTCTACAGACTGTAAGCCATTGTAAATATGAAACTTTTGAGTGAATTCCTCATGGACTGGCTTAATTCCAGAGTATCACTAAAGGAAAACCTAATTCAATAGAAAATAAAGTTGATGAGAAATGTCAACATTAAAAGTAAAATGGTAGAGAGGTTTACACCTGAAATTTTCAACTCTTGCACAAAAGACCATAAGTTTTTAATCTAAGAAAAGAGAAACCTGTGTAACTACAGAATGTGTGGCTCAATCTCTGTGCTTGGGTCCAGAGTTCCAGGGTCAGCTTGAAGTTTGAAGTCCTAATTTTGCCAATAATATTATTTTTGTACTCTCTAATATTATCCCATAAAGTATGGATACTTACTGAAGTGATGTCTTTTTCCTGTTTTCCTGACAAAACTTCCTTTTATGTTTTTGTCATGTGTATCCTACTTCTTATATTATTTCCTACCATTTCAGTGTTAATTATGTAGTATTATCTTTATGTGCTCTGACTATTTGTAGTATTTTGGAAAAGGGGATTAATATAGACTGTAATATTACATGTTTATTTCAGAAAATAAAGAATAAAAAATAAGGGGGGGGGAAGCAAGCAAAAAACAGCACCATGAGATATTTCTGCTAACGAAGAGTTTATGACTTGAAATAGGGATCTAAATAAGGGAGTGTAAAAATTTTGTATTTAAAATTGGCATTAAAATCAAAATTGGCAGTCTTTTTATTTCATAATAGAAATATTTTTTAGTATCTATATTGTGATCTTAAATGGACAATGCCTTCTTAATAACTTGAATTTCAAGAAAACATACAGTGTTATATTGAATTGGCCTCTTTGTCTCCAGTAGTGGCTGCTTCCTCAACTTTGAAAAGTCAAACATTATACTGACAAGTTGTTGTGTTTTTACTGTCTCCATGAGCTTCATAGGCAATTTATTTTCTCTAAGGAAATGGTCCCCTAAATTCCTGAAAATTCAAGTTTTTAAACTTAAAAATGTTAGGATAAATATATTGAAATTACAGTTTTGCAAGCAGATGTCAAAAACATCTGTCTTGGTGGCTCTTTGCTTCTGAAATCAAGATTCTCTGAATCCTCTGAGTAGAGAAAGGTAGAAGTAGAGAAGAAAACAGTTTGGGTTTTTTCATAGTTAATTTGTGATATGCTTAAAGCATTACCTCTTTAACAGCTGTGCAAAATTCCTGATTAGGAGCAAGCAAGGAGAATTGATCCCATTTTGAGGCAAAATAAGTCACATCATGAAGGAAAAAAGGAGTAAGCTCAATTGCTTATTGAGCATACTTAGATGTACTTTATTTAGGTGTTGTTTACCAGTTCAGTACAGCCACAGGTTCCATCTCCAGCCTGTTTTAAAATCTTTTTATAACTTCTCAATTGGTAAAGCCCCCTGGCTGAAGACATGTTATTTCTGAGATTGGCCCAAGTGCCTTACATTTCACAAGGTTTTTTTTAAACATATGGAAGCACTAAAAGACTGCAGCGAGAAAACATAAGTTCTCTTAAATGAGAATCTGCTGCTCTAGCAGGCATATGCTACTGGATTTTATCCATCTTTTCCATATTGTGAAGGTAGAATATGGTTATTTTTGTAGTTTGTCTTCTCCCCTTCTATTCTTCTCCACGGTTTCGGCACTTGATGTTGCTGTGTCTGTGGACATATGTTTGCCTTGTTCCTCGGTGTCAATCTCTGCACGTGAAGGAGACTGTTCTTCTGGAATCCCTTGGGTCTCACTCTTTATGCAGCTTTTTGCCTTTTCCTTCTCTCTCGTTAGTTTTCATGTCTCAGGAAGAGTCTCCTCACTGAATTACTTAAAGCATATATGGAGATTTCCCCTCAGTGTCTTTCCAATGTAAACACTAAAAGCTCTTTCACGAGCATCTCAGAAGTGGTACAGAGGTGAATCTCCCCAGTCTGTTTAAGCGACCTGGCGAGTTTGTGTTAGTAAATACATTCTGTGAAGCAGGGTCCTACTTCTTCAGACTTACCAAGCTGAGCTGAAAGCCTTTGGACAGGCTGAGACAGGAACAATGGATCAGTCAGTGAATTCCGTGATAACCATATGTTTTGTGGTTTAGTTTCTGTCATTATTCCTTGCATGTAAGTAGATCTGTTTTCAAGCCAAGTGTGAATGAAAACTTACTCTTTTGAAATTATAGAGTGAGGGCCTCTGTATGGCTGTATTATGTTCAGCAAAATAAGGCCAAAAATTCTCTCAAAATTGGTCTCTCTGTAAATTTCAGATACTAAAAATTACAGGCAAACAAGATGTCTGACATGGAAAATAAGTGTGTAATGCGATTCACGCTGGAGGACAGAAAGCTCAGTTGAATACTCATAGTTATTTCTCTTCTTTTTCCTCTAATGGGCCTTAAATAAATAAATAAATTCAATGGAAAGAGTACTTAGGAAGAAGGTGACCACCCACTTTTTTCTGACATGTCTTTATCAGCTTACCTGTGAGATTTCTCTGGTGTAACACCTATTGGAAGTAAATACTCCTTTTGTCCTGCAACTTTAGATAGGCTTAGGGCTTCAAGTAGTACAGTCAAGGTACTTTGAAAGGGTCTTTCTTGAACAGATTTAAGACAAGTCTTACGATGCCTTCAGAGCAGTATTTCTAAATGCTTCAGAGTGTATTTTGAAGGCCGAGTCATGTTGCAGCTGTGAATACTCCAGATATTCATGCTTGTGTATCTTATCTGATAGTACTTTTGTACCATCAATTGGTGTACTTGTGTACTTTCGTGGAGATTTTGGGGGATTTTTTTAGTTACAGTATTCCTTAATTGGTCCGGTTTCCTTATTCTTTTTTTTTTATTATGTGAGCATCTACCCCTGACTTTTTTTTATTCTGGGAGTAATTAAAAATCATCCTGTAGTACAGGAGAGTGCAGTGATGCAGTACTAATGATACAAAGTTCTGATTCCTGATCATGTGTGTCTGCCTCCTCTGGTTAATTGAAATGAGTCTTCATTGGCTCCAAGCCCTTAAAAATCATAGAATAATGGTATCTTGTGATTTTGAAGCTTCTGGGGAGTGTGTTTTTTGAATCCCTTGCTATATCAAGGGAATATTTAAGCATAGTTTTGTAAAAGAGATACTTTTGCAATTCAAGGACCTGCAGAATAGTGTCTAGAACTAACCTGATTTGCAATGCTTTCTACTTAGTGTCTGTGATGCTGTGGGTTTGGGTTTTCTTATGGTTTTTCTTTAGTCAGGTTTTTGCTTGGGGTTAAGTGGGATTTTTTTGAGTTCCAAAGTAGCTTCCTAGTGCATTATGACAGACCTCTATTGTTCTTCTGTAATAGTGGAAGACAGTTCTCTTAAGTGCTTGAAATTATGATGCGTGTTTCCACAAAATATACTCAACTGAGCGTTGCAGAGAATAAGGTGATTTAAAGATTAACTCTTGCTCTGTCTTTTATTCAATTTTACAGAATTCATATCTTTTTTTCCTTCCCAAGAAAGTATAACCCCTTGTCTTGTGAGAAGTTCCTGATAGAAAGGAAATTCTGTTGTAAGTAATTGGGCTATGATCATGTTGAGGTTAGCTCCTTTATATGTGTGATTAGCAGACACGCATAATGTTTACAAATTCTTGAGTCCTGGAATAGGCTGGATTCACAGATGGGGGTAGAAAGTACATGTGCAATTCAGTATTACTCATGTAATTTTCTTGAGCAATGTTACGGAGGAGGCAAGACATAAACAGGGAATTTAAATGCAAAGGAGATCCATGTCTGGATTGAAACACAGTTTGGAAGAGAATGGATTTACATTGAGGACTTGTGAATTTAAAAGCCGGATAGATGGTATCAAAGTTGTGCACAGTCTTTCCAACCAAAGGAAGCATATGAAAGTGCTTGGTAGAATGAATTTGGGTAGTCCTGAAATCATGGGTTTACCCTGTGATGAGTGGCAGAGATGCTGGGGAAAAAAAAGATGCTGTTTAAGTATAGTATCATCTACTGCTGAGAGAAGAAACCTAGTAACAAAACTCACTTAGGGATGATGACAAGATTTTCCACAGAAAAATTCCTTTTCCAGCTAGACTGACTCCAAAGTGGAGAAAAAATTGTCTTCCAATGGGAAGGGCTTTTTTTTGTGATGTGCACAAGTGAGCAAAGCAATCTTTCAAATTAGGTTCCTCCTGCCAGCATCTTGAAGTCTTTGAAGAAATACCCTTTGCACTGATGTGAAGGCTTTGAAGAAAGTCACCCTTAGCAATGTGATATCTCTGAAGTGATGTAAATCATACATTAATGATAACAGGAAAGTTTCCATTTTATTTTAAACTTACTCTTTTAATAGCTCTCTTACCTATTTAATCTGGAATTTATGAGAAGATCATTAAGTTGAAAAAGTGTAAGTAAGTAAGTAAGTAAGACTGAAATAGTGACTGGAATAGTTCATAGTTAAAATAGATGCTCTGCATTCATAAAATGTAGAATTGTTTTGGGATATAAACACAAGAGATAGTACTATAACAGCAGTAAAGATCATTTCCTTGATGAACCAAGTGCTTTTACTGGTTCTGTGGGTTCATGGCTCTATCATGGAAGAGGGACTAAGAAATGAGATTGAACAGTAGACAGGGAATCTCTGTGTAGACATTATTAGGTACATTGGAAAAAGGAATTTTACCCTTTCTCTACTTACCTCCTGAGAACAGTCATGCTGCTTGATTAGCACAATGGAGCAGTTCAGGTAAATATGAGAACTAAAAACTAGAACAGCTTTCATAGAATGGGATCACAGAATGTTTTGTTTTGGAAGGGACCTTAAAGATCTTGTAATTCCAAACCCCTGCCATGGGCAGGGATTCCACCCACTAGATCAGGTAGCCCAAGGCCCCATCCAACCCGATCTTGAACTTTACATAAGAATATTGCAAAAGAATGGCTTGCCAGTTCTTCCTCCATGACAGCTGTGGATAAATGGAGCATTTTTCTTACCTCTAAAGGTTCAAACCAAAGGATTTTTAACTCTAGTCTGAAACTACAGTTTGCCTCCCAGTTGTGCATTCTCCCTGTAGGTTAAGGACAGGTTACCATGTGGACAGTTTGTTTATATTCTGAGTACATTACATTTTAAACTGTTCTTTGGTAAAAGAAGAACATTAGGGATTTTTTGGTAACTGAACTCTTTTACTGTTTTGTTACCTAATGAAGATTATTTTCCTTATGCATATGTATCAGTTTCATAGTTACTATCTTGTAAGTATTCTCGTGGAATGGTTTAATGAATATTTTGTCCTTACACAAGTTGAACAATGTTACCATTTTAATCCGATATCATGTATTTTATTGTTAGGATAACTATTTTCATAGCTACTTTGCATATATTATTGTAGACCCTATTGTATCTGAGTAAACAATATAAAATTGTGTCTGTAGCTTCTGTGGTGGAAAGATACGTAATTTGTTTTCTTGCAAAATGAGTTCTTATTTGCTATTTGGAACACTTTTGTCTTATAAAATTATCTTAAATTTTAGGAATTATTGGAGTGTTTTCTGTGGGGAAAGGCTAAACATGATATGTTGTACAACTTGAAGTAATTTTTTTCTGTTTTTTAGTTTGGAGCAAGCTTTTGGTTTTGGTTTTTTGGGGGTAGGGTTGGTTTATTGCAATTACCTTTCTGTATAAATACACTGTATTTACAAGCTTAGCTAATGTCATTGCTATGCTTCTGGTCATTTCGGTGCCGCTGAAGATTATCTGCTATGAAGGAATCATGGTCTCATGAAAACATATAGGAAAACTTAAAGGAAAAATTATTTTATTATGGAAATTCTGATTCTGGTCCTTTGAGAGAAGCTAGCAGACATGCTTAACTGGGTATAAGATTTTCTGTGTGGTCACCTATGCCCAATTCAATTAAAGCTTGATCTTTAAATTTGTAAATAGGAAATCTTGCTGCATTCACCTCCTCACCACTTAGTAGTTCAGCAGCATGTGGTTTTCTGTATATATCTGTACAATTTGCTTGAAAAAAAAGTACTAGTGACCCAGCTCTCCATTCTGACCTTTGGTTTTAGTCTTGCTGAACCATTCTAAATATTGTCTTTAAAAGTATTTTGTAAAAGATTTCCAATTGTCATGATTTCCTAATTGTTTTAATTTTTAAAGAAGTTTTATTGCATTCCTTTGCAAATATATAAATTTGTTAGATAAAGGTTAAAAATTAGATAAATTTTATTCGTGTTAAAGTCACACCCAGCTTATTTAAAGGCAGCTTTGACTTAGAGTTGCAAGCCTGAGGATATTGATTTGAATTATGCATGACTGTCTGGTATGCAGTTCCATTAGCCTGCTGGATGGATAATGTAAACATGTTCAGAATTTTAAGTATCCTATATGAGCGGCAGGTTAAAAATAGAGCTGATAAGAGCATGTGTATCTGAAAAATCCAAATCTGAGAGAATGAAACTACAAAAGGTTCATGTCTTCAAGAGGCTGACTTCAGGTGTGAATTTCTTTCCTTTGAAACTCCTGGGCCCGAACAAATACAGCTGATGTGCTCGATTTGAACAGGTGACACGGTTGCTGTTGGCTGCTGCAGAGCATTGACATCTGTGCCAGAAAACACACTCCCACCAAAGGCCAGGACCAGCTCTGCCACTGATGGTGAAAAAAGAGGGGCTGTGTCTGTTCTGGTTTAAATTGGTCAAGGTTTACTCTAGGGATCAGGCTAATTTCTTCATATCCTCAAGGGAGATGTGATTTGCAGTGGTGTTTGATTTTGCTCAAATCTCTGTGGCTTTCTGTTCATTGTTACATCTGATCAGTTGCTCGGTTACCCCTGTGTTTTCCTCAGTCAGTTGGCTGAGTAGAAATAATGACTTCTGAAACTTTGTTTTTAAATCCTCAGCACTGTGCTAGTAAGATTTAAAAATAGTATCTTTTTAGAATTTTGTCCAAGTTCCTGTGAATTTTAATAGGAAAAACCCCACGACTCTGGAGTGAAAAGTGCAATGTCATTTATGTTACATTTTATAAATATTTACTATATTTCCTAGAGTTTCTGTTGTATCTGTAGCATTTGTGGCAATTTGATGAGTTAGATGAAAATTTAAAAAACTACTATTGCACTTATTTTCAACATCTGTTGGATACAAACCAGAAAACTAGTCTAATTTTGTATTAATTTTTACCCACCTTCTCAAAAATCTTTTCTTTGGAATCCTTTGTATTTGGCTTTGGTAAATGCTATACATGATGCCAGAATGGAAGTATTTTTAGAGTATAAGAATGAGAGAGAATAATGATGTCTTTTCCTTGCACTTTACAATTTTCACTTACTTACATGTTAATATAGCAATAATCCCATGAAAGTGTATGACTTAAAAGCTGTTCTTGATGATGTTGATTATACTGCTCTGATATATTTTTTCCTTTTCCTCTCAACTCTTGGTTCATGAACTGTATATCCACACAAAAATTTGGCCAGCAGAAAATTCTCAGGTAGTACTGGTAAAATTTAAGAAGGTGCTTTGTGTTAATGGTCATTTTCTCTATTAACTGAGGAACAGTTAATCTGTTAAAAGATGGGCATCTAATGCTCTCCTTCAGAGAAGTTTATCATCCTGCTATTTGCTAATAGCTGTTATCTTGACTGTTTTCAAAGCAAAATTCCTTCCACTGCTCTCAGTCATCTTCTTGTCCTGGTGCCATTTCTTTCCTCTTAAGAGAAGGCACTTTAGAAGAAGAAAATCTTTTGAAATAGCAACAGTAGTTGTCGTAAGTGTTAAAGGCAATCTGTTGGCCACAGAAGTCTAGGGAACTACAGTGGCAATTTCCAGAGAACTTCAATATTTCAAAAAGGAAGAACTTTAAAGGGATGGTAACAATGGTAGTTATTTCTCAAAAAAAAAAGAGACTACTTTGTGCTTTAACTCTTCTCAGAGAGGACTGGGAGAATCTCTTGTGTGTTTTTGTGCCCAGCGAAGATAATCCTGGAGAATATTATACAGAGAAGAAATAATAATAGCATGTGTAACAGTGAATGTAATGGCCTGAGTAGTGAGCTGTTCTGTAAATATCTCCACTGTTCCAGATGCTCTTTTTTTGTAAGTGTTTCTGGCATTAAAACTGCAGAACTGTAATATTTTGGTAGCACAGACCACTTAGCACAAATGCCACAATGTAGCAGTCAATTTTGTTTGTTTTACTTGTTCTCTAGCTTTCAGTTACTTTTAAAAGAAATTTTCAGGTGACAAAAAAAAGAAGTGAGATTTAATTTTAGTTGAAAGTTCACAGTAAAAGCATTACGTGGATCTTTTTGTCCTCAAAAGGAAGTTTGAGACACTTAGAAGTTAAAGGTTAAAAGAAATCCAGGGAAATATAAGTCTAGCCTACATTGACACTGTTAGGAAAATGAACATATTTAATATTTCTTTTCTTCATAAAGTAAAGAACTTCGTGGAAAACTTGTGGAAAACTTGCAGAATGATACAGTTATCTCCTAATACAGGCAAGGATAAGAATCTGGGGTTTATGGATCAGTGTCTCTGGCTCATATATTGTACTTCAAATTCTCTGTATTTTAAAGCAGGGCTGTGCCTGTGGATGTGAAGAAGCCAAGTGTGGTTTTTTTGTTGTAATACTTAACAAAGTTTAGATAACTGAGGAAAAGAGGCAAGAGTGGCATTTGTCTACTCAGTCTTCACTGCCTTTTTTGCTCCTAGCTGCCGTGATGACACCCATTTGTGCAGGCAGTGCTTTCCAATGATTTAATGCATTGAAAGGCGGGAGACAGTTCTGAGTCTCTATCAAGTACTTATTACAATAATTTGTTTTTCCTTCTGGTTATTCCCCTTTTCACACATAAATTCAGATTATGCTATCCACACTTGGTTTTTGAATACTATGTAAATTTTGCTCTCTCAGTGAGAGTCTTTTGTTTTTAAGAAGAGGTCAGAATACAAAAAGCATAATGGGAAAAATCTGCTTAACTGCCCTCTTCTACACTGAATAAGTACAAATTATTCCCAGATTGTTGGAAAGCAATCTGCATTTAAAAATGTCCACAAGAAATTGGTATAAAGAGGGAGTTTAGGGGAGTTCTATTTACTCTAGCTGATGCATAATCTCAGAGTTGCATGCACTGTTTCTGCGACTCCTTTCAGAAATGCTTATCGAGATTTGCTGTGTTTTACATCTTCTGTGGATGTATTGATGTAGAAACACTTAAACTCTCTCAACTCAAAATAAGCAGCAAACTCAGAATGATTGTGTACTCCCATTTTCATTTCAACACTGTTTCAGTGTTGGTCAGATTAAATTAATTTATGTCTGCACCTTTTCTCCTTTTGTTTTCCCTGAGCAAAAGTCCTGGATTTCAGACAGAAAAGAACCTGCTTGTTTATTTCATTATGAATAGTAGTATGTGGCATACTTGAATTTCTTTTTTTTTTGGGGGGGTGAATAGGAAGACAAGCACTTGAAGGGTTAGATATTCATCCTGTATAGATGGCTTAGATTCCTACTGTGCCAGTTTTCTGGTGTTTGATAAGGCACACAAAGCAGTTGTGGGAGAAAGCATATCACTTGTATCCATGGTAACTCACAAGATACTTTGGAACTCAAAAGGATGGAATAAGCCAGAGTAATAGGTCTCATTATAAGGGCAAAATACATAAAAGGTTCAGGCATATGCTTTTAATTAGTTGCCAAAAATAGCTGGAATCAGGGATGATGCAATGAAACAATAATTCTTGGTGTTAGAAAGGAGCAACACTTGAAATCTAAAAGATGTGTTCAGATGAAAGGGTTTCTCCTACCATCTTATGGGTATTCAGTCCATGAATACTAACAGGTTTGCAGTGGTTTCTTAATCATGCTTAGGACATGAGAGCACACACTGATAAAAGCTCCTGCAAGTCTCATATGACTGTAAGTTTCTGAAGTTCCATAGTGATGTTAATTCTCATGGCTGCGATGCATCTTCTTATGAATAGTATGTGCAAAGCATTCTCTCCTGTCTCACAAGGGCACTGCTGGAAAAGTAAATGTAATGTGTGCTTCTATGTAGGGTAACAAACAGGTTGCTAAAAATGAAGATTAATTTGAGGTTAAAGATCCAGTATTTTTCAGAATAAGTCACTTTAAGTAATTTTAAAATAGGAAGGTAAGCAGTGGTGAAAAGTGTGAAAACTTGAATAGATGGACTAGGATTGAATACCAGAGAACATGAATAGTGCAATACATGAAGTACAAGATAAAATGAATAAACATTTTAATAAAAATATTTTAATACAGTGAATAATTTTGAAGTTTTCTATTTGAACATCAGTGTTTGTAAGGAATCCATCTTGTATTGCAGTGCAATTCTCCACATTATTTCCTCTGTTGCTATAGAAACTAATTCTAGTGCAGCTGTGATCGCTTATCAAAATTCTAATGTTTCAATAACCATTTCTTATTTTGAGTTATTTAAATAGCCTTGTCTTTGAATCAAACTGCACATTTCATCACTGCTGAATTGTTGACTGGTCAAAATGTTAATGCAAAGTGATGGCAAATGCTGTGGGGTTATGGTTTGTTTTTTTTTTTCTTTTTGCTATCTAAGCTATCATACTTATTGTTAAAGTTTGAATAACAAGCAAATTAAGGCTCTTTTCACTTGTTAAATTTTAAAGGTCAATATTTGCTGTCTAACATCAGCATTTTGAAATGCACATGACTTCCTCATTGTAATCTTAATTATATTTAATATTTCATAAACCTTAAATGATTCCTGTTACTGGTACGTAGCCATGGGGGCACGAGTTTGTACATATATATATATGTTTTTACATATATGTGTGTGTGTCAACTATTTTTAGGATGCTTTTAGCCTAAAAGTATATGTCTTGATTTTTTCATTTTGTTGAAATAAAATTTTCAGTGATACTACAGTAGAATGCCACCAGTTAGGAAAGTATTCTGGATCTCTTTTGCTCCTTGTATTATTTCTTTCTTTGGGATTGTGTTTGGGGTTGTTTTTTTGGTGTTGGCAGTGGTGGGTTTTGGGGTTTTTTTGTGATTTTTTTTCTGGTTGGTGGTTTTGTTTGTCTGTTTGTTTCTAACAAAGGAAGTGCTATGCTGGTAGGTCATGTGTTCTTAATGCAGGATGCAGCGATTTTCTAATTGTGAACCGTGTTAAACATCATTCTGCTGAATATGTTTTCAACTGTAAGGCTAAGATCTAAAAACTTCACTGACACCAAATTACAAGGAAGAGTATGATGGTAATTGGCCTGGAGACATGTATGGTATCCTTTCTGCTGCTGTAGCACAACTACCAAAATGTTCTCATAGTACTTTTCAGGATAATCACTGACTTTCTAATGAGCGTACACTAATTTCATGTAGAGTGAAATAAATAATTTTCAATTTTGAAATTATCATACAAACATTTTGCAGCTGTAGCTGTCAGACTTTGATTACTAATTAGCTGCAGTGCACCACCTTTAAGTCTCTTATTCAGCAAACAGCATCAAACAGTAATTTCAAATGAGGTATATTTTTTCTAAGAAAGGTCTGTGAGAAAAAGATTTGATGGATAGGCATATGTTCTCTCTGTGCCAGTGGCTAGTAGGTTTATTCTTGTGAGTATAAGACCGTGACAGCCCGGTTTTCCAGGCGCTGTTTTGGGAGGTTGAGTGTGTGGGGAATGGCTGTTCTGGATGGTTCAGTGCTGCTGTGAGTTTGGGTGGGGGACATGGAAGGGCAGGGCCTCTGTGCTGTTTGCTGGGGTCTTGGGGGCACTCGTGCAGCTCGGCCACTCTTTCCTCATCCTCATCAGCTCCTGCTTAGCTCTTAGGGCTGGTGCTGTGGCTGCATGAAAATATCTTTACCAGCCAGACTCGTATTCATTTAGTCTTGTCAAAATGCAGAAAATTACCTATTTTGTGAATTGTGTGACAACTATGGAAACATAGCAACACCTACATCATGCATTTCATGTAAGCCTAGTAAAGCAGCTCATCTGTGACAGTGGGAGGTCTCAGAAGCGCCGCAAAGAAGTGCAAGAAATTTAGTTTTGAATAATTATGTTTCTTTATGCCTGGAGAAACTTGTTTGAGGCCTTGCTGGAGTGAGCAGAATGGACTGACATGCTCCCCGCTGCTTAATCTGTGCCTTGTCTGTGAATTCTTTGCCCTCTTACTGGGTGTGTGAAGGAAAGATACCTTGGTTTTGAAGCATATACATTCCTTATGTTTTCACAGTGTCTATTTTGCCTTTCTTTTTCTGGAGAGTTGGCTCTGTAAATGCTAACAGAACTATTCCTAAGCATACTTTCTGCTGACACTAATATCTAAAATGTTTTAAGGGAGTTCTTGAGCACTCATAGACAATTTTCTTCTATTGTTGACCTGTTATGTGCTCCTGCAAACTGAGATCATAGTAGATTTTTTTTTCTGGGTTCTAGCTGCATTTTATTTGGGAAATTTCCCAAAACAAAGAAAAAAAAAATCTGATTTTTCTAGAATGCTTTTTACAGGAGTACTTTAATATACTGCAGGAAAGGCAGTCCATTTTACTAGAGCAAGTCACTGAGCCAGTGTGTCAAGGAGAGAATGTGCCTGAATAGATCAGAGAAATCAAGGTCCTTTGGAATTGCAGGGTCTGAATAAATAATTGCCACTCTCTTTCCACCTAGTGGGAAAATAACAATAAATCTAAAATATAAATGTAAAAATAAGTGTTTATTGTGGGAAGTGTCTTGCCTCTCCTCGAATGTAACTAGTTGTGTTCTCCAGGTTGTGCAGATTTTTACCTACAAATATGGATATTCCCACCCATCAGACATCAGTGATTTCTCTTTTATCTCTTTGCTCTGTTGACATTGCTTTTTTCTCAGATCTGAACTACTTTTTTGCATATGTTGTTTTGTTTTCCCATTCCTCCACCTTTCTTCCTCTGTCATTTTTGCTTTGTTATTTTACCTATTTGTTTATTTTCATTTCTACTTGCATCTTGTCTGTTCTTTATTTCTCTTTTTGCACTTTTTCTCATATTCTATACAGATCTACTAAACTTCTCTCCCTTTATTTCTTTTCTTTGTTCATTTGACAACAAGCCTTTCTTTTTCTGAATTGTTGCACTACTTCTGCCTTTTTTTTTTCCTTATTCTCTGCACTTTTTTTCCTCACCTGCATGATTTATGTTTTATTTTCTGTTCCTTCTCTTCCACTGATATTATTGGAAAATTCTGCAGGGGTATATATATGGGAGTTTTTCGTGTTGATGGTGTTACATTTATGGGACTTTTACATGTTGGTGGTGTTATTCATTTCAAGTGAATTTTAGATTAATAATAATTTAAAAGCTTGACGTATAAATAAATAAAAATTAAAAAAACAAACCCTCAAAAACCAACAGATGAAATTACTAGAGTACTAGTTGTAAAATACTTGGTTTCTGTTTTTCTGTTCCACAGTTCTCTGAAAGCTTTCTGTGATGAGGAACACTTCTGGGCTAGATTCACAGCAATCTTTGTTATCTCATTTTCACCCTGTACATCAGTTCTCCACCTGTAAAATGCCAAACATGTTAACTTCTACTCTTATAATACTACTATTATCCACCATAATATATATTTCACTTATAACTGTGTTAACACCTGTGAGATAGCCAAATTGTGGTCATGTAGCTATCTGAAGTAGATGGGCAGAAAATTTAAGTCATGCCCTACTGACATAGTTCATGCATAATCCTCGTAGTGTTGCTTTGTTAGTGACTCACCCCAACAGGTCTTCCTTTGCAGTCAAAATTGCTGTGAGAACAAGGCAAAGGAATCAAGCTTTGTGTGCCTATTCTGTAAGCTAGTCTTGATGGAAAGTATCTTTTATGGTTCATTTTCACCTGTTAGGGTTAAGTAATAAATAGAAAGCTTAAATGGTAGGGAACTTTATCATTTTTTTTAATGTTGCAAAATGCAGCTACCAGGGTAAAGGTATTTTTAAGAAACCATGAAGTTACTGCATTTTAAGTTGCAGAAGGAGTTTTCAATAAAAGAGTCATTTTATTTTACTTAAAAGTATGGAAAAGGAATGGTGGTATTTTGATAGCTAAGTACTGTAAGTAATGCATAAACTGCTGAATGGATCTTGTTTATATCAGTAAATGAATTAAGATCTTGAAAGAAGAGTTTTGTATCACCTAGAAAACTTTGTATTTTTTTGGTTTTTGTCAAGTATAAAACCAAATGTGCCTGAAATGAGCTGCGAAAACATTAAAATGCTCAAGAAAATTATCCACACAACACATTAATCTCTCCTTCTAATCATGCTTTGTTTCTTCATTTGAGACAGAGCAGAGTGAGAGCAGGAACATTACAAGAATATTAGCTGTATGTTACAATCCTTCACTGGGAATTGATTTTAGACCTCTGAGGGATCTTTTTCACCTTTTCAGTACTTCATTTCTGTTCAGCTCCTGTGCTTTATACCACAGCTGTAGCAGAATTAAACTGGACTGGAATTCGAGCTTTAATTTAAGGTGATAACTGTACTCAAAAGAAATATAGCAATGGCAGGAAAATATTTCCTAAGCTCACATCCTGCTGCTGCTGTTCAGAGGTGTGAGGGAGATGCTCCTGTGCACACACTGGTGACAAATTGGGGTTCTCAGGGGCTTGGGATGCTTTACAGTGGGGGGAGTTTTCAAAGCTTTTAGCTGTTAAGCTCTGAATTTCCCTTAAGCATCTATAAATGCTGGTGAGAGAGCTGAATTTGGGAGAATTTCCACAGAGATGATAAAAGGCATTTCCTTGTCACCAAGATACTCCTAAGATTTCAAAGCTGGTTGTCAATCACCCTCAGCAAGCAGGACTTCTAGCATATTTTAAAAGAGGGAAGGATAAATAAAAGGAAGATTCTATGAATTCATTTAATGTACTACCTTTTTGGAAGTGATATTTTTCTAACAATTTTGATAACTTGGAAAAAACAGTAAGCAGAGGTGCCTAGGAATACCTGTTCATTTATTAAGTTAGCCAACATAGTGATCTGAAAAGTAGTGTAAAGGAAAGTTGGCTGCTTATAAAAATAGTAAAAGTGTAACCAGCGTCTAAATGGGGCAGAAAATACATTTTTCTACCCGGCATGTATAGTACATATGGACATACTTAGTACATATGCTTTACCTAAGAAATATAATTACAGAAGGGAAAGCAAACAATTTCACTTTGTAAAGATCCCAGCTTACCAAAAGCTTTAGAGCTGGATGGGGTCTCAGAAAAGTGTTCTGGAGCTTGTTAGCTTGATACGTTAATACTCACATCAATAAAAGGTTATAAATATTGAACCATTAGATTTAAGCATAATTTAGATGTATTCAGGACAACTGAATAGTAGAAATACAGAACCAGGTAGCAGAACTCCTTCCTATTCCAATTAATATCAATGCTGTATAAGGAACCAGAGAATGATACTTAAATTGAAAACAAATTAATTCAATAGATGGCAATGTATAATTTTCATTGAAAGGCGACCAAAATATTTGGGAAGGAAACAAAAGAATGTCTTTGACAGCTAGTTCACGATAATGCTTTTAATAATGTATCTGTAGTTAAAATGTTATAAATGGGGCTAATTTTGGAGGGAGATTTTTTTTCACTAGTGCTGGGCTTTTCTGTATTGCTCTGTAAAACAGACCAGAAATTCTTACAAATAAGAAGTGCTCTAGTAAGTACAGAGAGCAAAGAGCAAAAGAACATTTCTTTTTTAGGGAAACAAGACCGAGCTGTAGTTCTACAGGCTCAATATATAAACAGACACGGTAAAAAAAAAAAAAAAGAAACGTACCATGTGTGTTTCAACAATTTCAGTTGGTCTTAGACCTTTCTTGTGGAAGAAAATTGAAGTTTTAAGGACTGGACATAAAGATAATTCTATCATTTTGAATTACTTTTATTTAAAAAGCAAAAGAGAACCTTTTTATTACATGAATGGCCAGTAGCATTAGCTTGAGAAAGCGAGGAAAATGTAGTGCTGAAAGCATCGTGTGACATCAGGTGTAAATGACAGCAATGCTCTTGCTTTCCGTAGGTCTGGGATTAAGCTCACAGTGTATGGAATTTTCTAAATATTAGGAAACAGAGTTATCTATTATTGGAGAAAAACCCCCAGTCAAACTGATACAATGCTTCTTCTTGTTTACAGTGAACTGCCTAATGTAGAAGATAGCTCAACTGTGAATAGTAGTCTAAAAAGTGGCAAATGCAAGAAGAAAACAAATGCAAACCCCATTTTTTTCAATTGTCCATAATGACCCTATGCCTCTCCTATATTCCCCCTTTTTCATTAAGCATGACTCATGCCATAATTCTTTTGGAAAAGAAATAGAATAATACCAAGATAATTTGTTTTTCTGTGAAATAATTTGTGTTTTGTCCTCACAAAAATGCATGTAAGCTTTAATTTTAAAGGAAGGAGAGGCCTAAGGTTTCATTTAATATTTAATATTTATATTTTATACTCCCTGTAATGTGGGATAATTCAGTCAACATAGTATTTTTGGATGGTAAAAATGTTCAAACATGAAAATTCCATTTGGGCTGTCTGTGCTGCCTATCAGAAATCTCTAAGGATATTTAATCATTCAGAATAAGAAAGGTTTCTTTAATTTTTAAACATGTATTTCATTTTATGTTTTATTTAAATTGTCTTAACATTTACATAGAACCCCTTGAAGGCTTGAAAACTTGAAATTTACGTTTGAGTAAAAAAAAAAATTACGTAGCAGAGTGTGAGCAGAGATATATTAGAGAAAGGAAAGGTACCATTTGAGTATGAAGATGTTCTGACAATTACAAAATATGACTTGCAAAAATTACTGTTTTATGAAGTGATTATTTATTTTAAAGGAACTGGAAGGCAGATTCCTATACGGGTGTAGTGGTACTGTTGCCTCCCACAGCAATGTGAATTTTTCAAGAAGTACTGTACATGAGAAACTCGAAGCTGCAGAAGTGGAGTTAATGATGGCTTATGAGAGGGGAATTAAAGGCACAAGGTTTGGTTTTTTTCTGTGTTAAGAGATGGGTGTTCTTGGAATTACTCAGGAAATATGGGCTAAGGGAGGCTGGGTTGGTGCTGCTGCTGTGAACCTCTGGAAGAAATAATTTACAATAGGAAAAAGTCTAAATGCTGTAAACATGGGGAAAGGACATCACCAGCTGCATGGTGAAATGTGCAGCCCAGCACTGTCCACAAGAGACCAGAACAGAGAGGAGAAACAAGCAGCATTGTAAGAAGCAATTCCAAGTAGTAACTGAAAACCTAAAGTATTTCTTATTATAAACTTCTGCATCTTTAAACTTTGATTTTCCCCCAACAAAAGGACTGAAAATTTTCTGGATTTTCTCATAGTTATCGATTGTGTGCTCCAGGAATGCTCAGTTTGGCCTAGGTTGCTGTGTCAGATTTAACTTGTGAGTCTCTTGAGGTTGATGGCAAGGTATTTATCATCGCCCTTTGACTGGCAACCTGTCCTAAGGGGGCTTATGAAAACAGGTGAGTCTTCACTGCTTAACAAACAGCACTGAAAAGAAGGTATTTATTTACTTCGGACTTAAATGTGCTAATGGCAGTTTACGTGCTGTAATTCCTGAGTGTACCAAGAAAATGCTAATCTTCTCAGGTTTGTCAGGTATTTCATTTATGGTTCTGGTTTATTCAGCTATTAAGCAAGGTCCTTACTATCACCACTAAGTGAGTGTTTTCCCAGCCAACTAAGGGAGGATGAAAACTTTTATTTGAGCATTTAGCCCTTTAAAAAGCATTTATTCAAATCTGTCTATTGACACCAATACACTGTATTCTCAATTTAGAATTTACCAAATACTCGTTACTAAACAAATTTAGTTTCACTCATATCATGGGAATGCCAAGTATTTCCACATATTTTGGCTGGAGAATTGAATGTGAGGTCTAGTCTTTCCATTTGTCTTTTCTCTGTTATTCCATTTTCTGGCTGGTAGGAACCTCAGACCTGATTTGATTTCTTCGTGTTTGAATCCTACTCCCACTTTTGGGACATACGTTGGCTTGGTTTTTACCCTGTCTATCTAGTCCAAGGTAAAGTGGTCATTTAAAATGGTTAATTTCATTTACAAATGAATTTTCAGAAAGTGTTTTCTCTGTGATTTGAAACTTGCATAGAAGCAATGCAATGATTAATTTTACATTTTCAGTGTAACCATTTGCCTGTAACTCTTTAGGAGACGTTATTAGCCACATTCAGTGGTCTTTGGGAGGGATTCTTTGCCTTTGTCACAGTACAGAAGTGTACATAGCTGTGTCTGAAATTTACACCTTAAATAAAAGGTACAAGGTATGTAACACACAGGGCTTTCATGTGTGAACTGCACACACTTCAGATCATCTTACCTTTCAGCTCCAGATGTTCTTCTCCAATACAATTAGTGATAAGCCAGCAAGCACTAACAGTGGTTTTGCATTTTAAACTTTGATATGTATGCAAAATTTTGTTAGACAGATTGTCAGTTAGTCTCTACTTCTGAGTAATTTTTAAGGAAAATATGCAGCATCAGATATTTAGTATTGCTGTGTTCACTACTGTCTGTGATATCATTTGGCTTTGATATCATCAGTCATTAGAATGCCTTGATGGAATACAAATCATGGTTTTCAAGGAACCGTAACAAAAAAAATTCATTTTATTGCATCATTTACAGTGGGGAGGGGAAAATTAAAATGAGACATTTTCGCCTTGAGAATTAATTTAAAACTTAGATATCTTTTTATGTAGAGAAAGCTGTAGTTCAAAACCAGTTTATACCTCTCTAGGCAGAGGTAATCTAGATTTTTAATCCCAGATTTTTGTTTTAAGAATTTACATGCTATTTCAGTTTGTTAAGCTGCAATTTGAAAAGTTGTTAATTGAAACCTGCTCCAGTGCTTTATCTTTTTTTTCTGACATTTTTGAATCACAGCCAGTTAATAAGAATTTTGTCTTTATTTCTTCCACGCCTACATTGAAAGCACCTTTTCTGTCACACAGCCTGTGCAGTTTTCCCATAGGGACATATAATGGAGTTCATCAAAGTGAGAAGAGTGAGTCACCCAGTCGTTTGTTTACTCATGTAAGACAATAATGGTGTTCATAGTTACCTGGACACGCTTTCATTTCATTAGACTCTGGAGAAGCTGGGCATTAAAAATTCTTAGCAGACTTGATGACAAGTGAGCAGAAAGAAACTCAGGGCTGCCAGGTGGTTACTCTCTCATTTAATGATCTTTGTTGCCTTTTGGCAATAATGCACAGAAATGCTGCTTTTCTGAATTTTCCAGAATATTTAATGATATAGATTGTGACAAGGAAGTCCCATTTTCATGGTATTGACAGTCAAATGATACATATTATTGTTTTATTATTATTAAAATATCAGTTTAGATTCTAAAGCGTGTCTAGTTTCATGGGCACAAGTTGTCTAATATTCATAGGTAAGGTTTTGTGTTTATCTGCTAGACAGATGACTACAATTCAAGTATAGGATTCCCTGCTGTTTTGTTTTCCAGCCCTGTGGGACTGGATTTTCAAGAGTTAGTAGCACTGGCTCACTAACAGCAGATGACCTTTTGCAGGAGTGTTGGAACAGCACTTTGGAATTACTCTGAATTGCAGGCTGGCTCTGATGGGTTTGTCAGAGACGAGAGGGTTCCTGACAGTAGTTTCAGCTTGTATGAGTGTTTTAATTACTTGCTTGCCATGGTTCTTTTAGGAGCTGTTGAAATAGAGAAGAGCCCTGCATTACCCAGTTAGTACTTTCTTTACCTTGCTTGTTTGGTAGGTTTTTCTGTGAGTGAAATGGTATGTTTGACACCAGAAAACATTTTTGCTTTGAAATCTTTATGTATAAGGGGATTCTTTGTGTCAGGGACATTGAAATCTTCATTGAAACCTCTACAAAAAATGTAAACGAAATATGAGACAGTTCTTTACCTGTCCTTGATATTCCTTTCATTTCAGCTGCTGCACATTTTGCTGTCTTTCCACAATTCTATTCAACTGAGTAATGTTGCACAGTAAAATATGAGATGAGATAAAAAATTGAAATGTAATTATTTTGAATTAACTTTCTGTGTCTGTAGCCATGCATCAGGTTTAATTTCTGAGATGTATAACCACATTTGTATGTATGTATGTATCTATCTGTCTGTCTATCTATCTGTGTCTGTCTGTCTGTCTGTCTATCTATCTATCTATCTATCTATCTATCTATCTATCTATCTATCTATCTATCTATCTATCTATTTATCTGTCTATCTATCTATCTATCTATCTATCTGTCTATCTGTCTATCTAGTGTGAAAAGCAAAGATGGTCGGCATCATGTATTCATCCCAAGCACAAGATTGCTCATGATCCTTTTTCCACTGTCTTTAGTGACTAGAGGTAGTGTGTAACTTCCAGACAATGGATACATACCCTTCAGTTATCCTTAACAAGGAATAAAGAATCTGAGACGCTGCTTCACTTTTTAAATTCACTGGTGAGCAGAGTTCACTTGAGTGAAGGGTTGTCTCTTTTAGTACCTTACTTGTTTTCAGAGTTTAATTTAGTATCTCCCTGGTGGGCAACTGTATGGGAGGTAATCAGCTTGATATCATGGCTTTAGGGAGTGCATTTTGTTTCCATAATTGGCCTACATTCCATCTGCACAGAATCTGACTTAAGGTTTTTGCAAGGTAAGCATCCCTGAAATTCAAGCCTAGAATTTTTGTCATGTCATATCTGTGCTATATTTATTTACATATGGTTTGCACAATCCATTTTGTCTATACACTTAAAACTTTGCTTTCATCTAAATTTCTTTCATCTGAGATCACTCATTTCCGTTTTTTAACCAATTTCTTTCAGTAGTATTTTTCATCTGATTTGAAATGTGAAGTTAAAAAAAAAAAACATACATAGATTTTTAAATTCTCTGTCCAGCCCTTTAGATTTACATTTTGCACAGAACTGTTTGAACAGTGAATAATCAGAAAGTAAGTAAAGCCTTTTCACTTCTTCTCAGCAAACTGCATTCAGAGGATGAGAAGAACCCCTCCGCTGGACGAGCTGCAGCCGCCGCCGTACCAGGATGACAGTGGCTCCCCTCACCTTTCCTGTACGCCTTCCGAAGTGGGAGACAGCAAATGTGAATATTCCCAGTGCAGCAACAGCCCAAGGTGTTCCTACAAGTGCCCGAGTGAGGGGAGCACGGGACACGAGATAGAAAGCTTTCATAACAAGGGATACGAGGAGGATGTTCCCAGTGATAGCACAGCAGTTCTTAGTCCAGAGGTAAATGAAAGTAGCTGAGTGTGGTGAAGCACTTTTTTAATCTAAAGATCAATGCACAGTTATATGGGCATTGATACTGCAGCTCATTTAATTGAAAAAAAAAGTCAGAAAAAATGGTAATAAGATTTCAGATTGTTCAGATTGCTGTAGTTATCTTTATGGTGCCTTAACTTTCAAATCAGCTCTCAGTAAGAGTGAATTATTTTGTAAACCATTTTAAACCAGTCAGAAAATTTCATCACACAGTAAGGACTGTAGTAAAATTCATCCATTCGATTTTCAGGCAACCCAAATAAAAATTCTGTTAATGCTTTTTCAAACTGAACACCCCATAATGTAAAACAAGTTTTATGAAAAAAAATTACAAAGGTTTTTTTTTTCAGTTGTTGATGTGTTACAATGGTTTGGGCACTTAATGTTCCTATATTCCTGCTATAAATTGTAATGATATATATGTATTTTTTTCTGGGAAGAAATCATCTTTTCTGACTCGTATTTCATTGAAATGCCTTTAACAATCAGTTACTGCACTGACATCTATGGGTAAGTCTAATTAGTGATGCCATGTGCAGAGGAGCTCTTTTGGTACAAATTTGTCTTTGTTGCTACCAGAAGTTTTGAAGTGCGTGTTGGAGCTCAGTCCTGATGTTTCTGTCTAAGGAGCCCTATCTGCAAGTGGATGTCGAGTGTCTGGGGTGTTGGTGCAAGGTCTGGAAGGCCCAGGTGCAAGGCCTTCCCTTTTTGTGTCACTCCAGTCGTTAATGTGAGCACATTCAGGAAGAACTGAGAATGCTGCCAACTTTTTCATAGCCACTCAAAGCCTCAGGAGTGAAGCCTTTAGAGGAATGCATTCCCACAGCTATGTGGCAGCCAGGTTAAAATAAGAACGTTTCTTAGCCCAGAAGGCTTTGTTTTGGCATCTGTTTGTTCATGCAAACAAGCTTATCTTTGATAATATGAAGACACACTTAAAATACCTTTGTTTTACATTCTTAGAATAATTTATTGTATTAGCAGGAGGTCGACCTGTACTTGTAAATATTTTCTGTTTCAGTATCCCTATCAAACTGGCTGTTGTATGTTTGTTTATAGGAGATCAATATTTTATTCAAAATTTGAAGTGACAATAAACCATCTGAATTTTAAGTTTAAGATACAATTTTAAGACTGATGTGGTTTACAGAGAATTCAGAAGATGAGTTCAAAACAGATGCATTTTCTACAGTTCCAGTAAAATTACAAGAATAAAGCCACAATAGTGACATCCTTGGCCGTAGCGGAGGGGTTGGAATTAAAAGATCCTTAAGGTCCCTTCCAACCCAAAATCTTCTGTGATTCTATGTTTCTATGATAATTTTTGGCATATTCCTATAACTCTTGTGGACTGCAACAGGAGCTGTGTATGCAAGTAGGTAATTCCTGTATTCTTTGCTGGCATCTCACTGTGCTCTCAATCATTAGCTATCTCTTCAAGCAATGAAATTTGAAATACGTGGAATAAAGTGGTTTTACCTTGTAACAAGTGTATATACTTTTTAACGTGGGGCACAGAAGAAGAGATCATAATTCAATCTGAGATCAGGCTGATTGGCTTCTGGCTTTTGGTGGTATTGGCCAGGTGATTTCATCTTGACTGCAAGTAAGTCATCTCCTTGGGCTTTCAGTGCTTAGTAACCTTGTTTATGAAATGAACAAAAAGATCATAGTGCCTTCATATTGTCTAGAGTAAGCCATGTATTTCCATGCTATATTTAATAATGGAATACAATAAATAAATAAATAATTGGCTTTTTTTCTCTCCTTCTTCAGGATATGTCAGCTCGAGGATCATCTTCACAGCTTCCTAAACCTTTTGATCCTGAGCCAGTAGCTAAATACGGCACACTGGATGTGACTTTTGACTATGACTCACAGGAACAGAAGCTTTTGGTGACAGTGACAGCTGTCACAGACATTCCAACATACAGCAGGACAGGTGGGAGCTCGTGGCAGGTACACCTAGTTCTTCTCCCTATAAAGAAGCAGAGAGCAAAAACCAGCATCCAGCGGGGACCGTGCCCTGTGTTCACAGAGACATTCAAATTTAATCACGTCGAGTCGGAGATGATCGGGAATTACGCCGTTCGCTTCCGCCTGTACAGCGTGCGGCGCATGAAGAAAGAGAGGATTGTGGGAGAGAAGATTTTTTACTTGACAAAATTGAATCTTCAAGGGAAGATGTCAGTGCCAGTGATACTGGAACCTTCTTACAGTCTGCCTGTGAGTATTAAATGAGGCAGAATAAGAATGCAGTGAGATACAGTGTTCTGAATTCTGAATAAGAACAATGTGTATATTTATAGAGTCATCACATCCACTCAGTTTTTTGAACAGTCATAGCACTGCATTAGCACAATGAAAATTTCCTTAGAGCTTCTGTATGTACATTCACTTCCCACCTGCAAAAGCTGTCCATATTTTTCCTTTTAATTACTTAGAAACTTCCATCCATAAATAGGGATGTAGTGGTGAATGTATGTATCCATGCATATAGATATGTATATGTGTGTAATAGTATTATCTTTACCACCTGCAGTACTTCAATTTAAAAAGAAAAACACACCAGAGTGGAAGAAAAAAGAAGCTATACTAGCAAATGTCCTCCATCTGTTACAATTACATCTTGGTTGCAAATAGGTGTTTTCCTTGAAAGGAAAAAGAAAGATAGGAAAGAGGAATTTTGAAAGTATAAAGCCATTTTTAATAAATTCGCATTAGAACTTTGTTAATAATTGTTTTCTGGTTCAGTCTGAAGTGAAAACTAGTTGCAACTGAACAGGATTTAAAAAAAAAACCAAACAAAAAAAAACAACTATCTGATGAACAAAATTATTTGTCCCCCAAACAATATTTCTAATAAAGCAAAGCAACAGTAGTAAAGGATAAACATAGGTATCATTATCAATAAACAGAGATCACTAAACTGGCAATGATCCCCATCTTCTTTTTTGTTTTTCTAAGAATTTAAGTATGCTTTTGGCCAGAAATAGAATATTTGTCATGTTGTGGTCTGGGCATCCTAGACTAGGAATGCTTGAGTATTCCTTGCTTAAGAGTTGCACATGTCCTATATTACAGATATTTTTTTGGGGAAAAAATTACGATTATCAAGGACATCCATATTTGGTCATTGTATGTATTTTGTGGGGTTTTTTTAAAAGTCAATAAAAGAGGGGGAGAAGGGAAAGAAAGGAAAATATTTTTTTAGGTGAAGCAAAGCAATTAATTTGTTCTGCATTCTGAAAAAAGGTTTGAATCAATCAAAATGGCATATCTGATGAACATGAGACTCAAAATAAAAGGCTGTTGTATTTAATGCCTGAAAATATATTTATTAGTAAAAGCTGATGTTAAATCATGGATCTGGTGGAGGATCAACTGACAATAGAGCAGATTTCTCATGGTTCCCTAGGAAGCACAAATCAGTCTAATCTAAGGATAAAATGGTTCACCTCTCTAGAGCAGACTTTCTTAGTGAAAAGTTTCCTAGTTTCACAGCTTGGAAGAAGCACCCCATGACTCAAAACACTGAATATTCTAAAGGTATTTGCTTAATTTGTATGTTTTCAATAGGTTTGTGTATAAAATTTACAGAAGTCAGTGAATGGGCCAGGTTTGTGATTGACACCCCATATGTGCACTGATTATTCTTCAGTGTTATTTTCTTGAGGTTTTGTGATAGGCAGAATTAAAAACAAGTTTCATGAGGCATGGAAGTTGATAAGGTTGTTCCTTGTTTTCTATTACGGTAAGGCATGTTGTGTCAGCATTTTTCACTCAGTTCTTGGGGGTTGGAACAAGAATAAGGAATATTGGTAGAAAGTGAAGGGATCTTCCAGAGTTTGTTGCTGTAATGGGATTTAAGCAGCTCTACCTGTTGCCGGAACGGTCGTGATAGCTTGGATGAAGATCCATGGTCTTCTGGAGCTATGCAAATCAGTTTTTAAACCTTTGGGAATTCTTCCACTTCTGAGTTTATGGGTATTTTTATCTTATCATTTATAGCAAAGATAATACTGTTTTCAGTGAGCAGACCTATTGCAGGATTTAATATCTATTTGTGGTGCAAGAGTGTTAAAATTCATTGTGTTTTTAAGATGTATGACTGGAAGTGAGGGGCGTCCTGTGGGCTCTTGAGCTTGAGCCCTGGTTACTCAAAACAGCCAGGTCATCTTGATCACAAAATTGTGAATTTTCATCTGAAAACATCAGGTTGTTTTGTTTGTAACCTGAATTTCTTCATGGCCAAGTTATTTGCATTTGTTCTGCTGTCAGCATTGGCCTTGAGCTTAATTAGTTCCTACCCTTCTCAGGTGTTTGCGTCTGGGTGTATGTATACACATTGATTGTATTCCTTTTAACTGTCCTTTTGCTAGAATAAACCAACAGTCTTTATGTGCAACTCATCATAAATGTCAGGCAGGAGTTATTTAACAGGAAAAGGTAAGTGCTGTTCGAATTTGGAGATATCCAGTTGCTCAAGGATATTAGTAATTATAAGATCCATGCTGAGGCACAGTGTACATTCAGAATTAAATTTGCCTTGTTCAGTTGCAGAGGGGTTTGTTGCTGAGAAGTGTTTATATGTGACAGCTTTTTTATGAAGATATTTCTTGGACACATGACAGTTGTCCTATTTTTTCAACTGCTTCTCATTATATGGATTTTATATATTAAATATACCTTCTGTCACTGACACTTCCTAATCCATTGAAATATCTATGCTAATCTCTTATGCAGAGATGTATTTTATTTCCTTCTGTCTGTGCCTGATATTATATTAATGTATTTTAGTAGCTAATCATATGCCTTCTGATTGAATAAAAACAGTTTGTATCCTGGGAAGTTCAGTATTTTTCAGTGATACCTTAAAGCTGTACACGAGGGAATCTGGCTAAAGGTAGATCAGCAAGTTCAGTGCCTTTCAAACACAGTGACATGTTGATGTGAGTGGGGCCTGAAAGTCTCTGGTTATTGTCAAAATGTGAACAAGTGCATGTTGAGGTGAGGACATGATACTAGTATGTTCCTTAAATAGGTTTCAAAGCTACACATAGCTTCGAATTTACAAATACATTCACAAAATATCATTTTCACCCAAGATTTCACCCGTTTCTCTCCTTCCCACATTGTGTATGTCTTGCATTAGCAGCTATTATCCCCAGTCCCATTGCCATTTGTCTTTAACAGCCCTGTGTTGCTGCAGTCCTCCCACGTAACAGGGGACTCCTCCTCAGCCCCCTTATTTATCACACGTTTTCTCCCAAGTTCGGTGGATGTTTGAATGAGGAGGAAGCAGCAGAGCCAGTATGAGTTGGGCAGAATGCAGTGGTCACTGTTATCTGAGACTGTCCCTTTCAGATTAGAAATTGTCCATTGCATCAAATGTTTAATAGCAGGGGTGTACATTGTGGTTTTGTCAGAGTGTAGTTTGTTGATGCTTTCAGAGAAATTTTCCCTTTAGTGTAGCGGAAGACAAATTTTTCGTCACCCATCTTGGAGTTTAGAAAAGCTGTTTATTCCTCTTCAGGAGATCCCTGTGGACCTGTTTTTAGTTACTCTTTGTTCTCACCCAGAGAAAGTTTCCTGACAGTGAAAAACAGCCTCTAGTATGATGTGATTATAAAAACATATAGGCAGTTTATTGAGTGAAATCTGTTTGGAAAAGATCAAAGAAATAGTCGTAATCTCCCTCACCATCCCATAGGTTGCTTTTTTGTGTAAAATAACAACAATCAATCACAGCTTTTATTTTGTGCTTGATTTGGGAAGTACTGTTTGGGTGACCAAACATACCTCTTTCTGCTAGGCAAGTCTAGTAATCATTCATTATGTATCATCAAATTACAAGGTGTTTACTGGGAAGAATTCAATTTATTTTTCTTTCTTTCTGTAGCATTCTCTATTCCTAACATCTCGAGCTCCCAATGTGATTCCTGTAACAAAGAACCGATGGTGTAGGCAATCATAGGCATTTAAAAGATTATTTTGTACATCTTTCCTATAAAGATCCAGAGTGTCTGGATAATTATTTTAATTCAGTTTTTGAGTGAAGGCATTTATGCATGCAGTGTATAAAGGTGCTCCCTCTTGCACACACACACAAATGCACTCCACTAAGAGGGCAGTGGTTAATCTTTTAGTTTGCACTGGTTTATGCACTGTGCTTAAGGCCTTTATTTCATCTTGCCTTTCATGTGTGGTGTGTCTTCAGCATTCCTGGAAATGTTTGTCAGCTCATAAACTTTGCAGGAATAAATGATTTCAGAGTGGCATTTCTTATTTGGGGAATTCTTGTCCATTATAGAGTCAAGCTGTCAGGTTTTGTGCAAACGAAGTAGAAGAGTCACTGCTAGTGACTTTATGACTGTGTTCTTATGGCATGATCTATCCAGGATTGTATTTGGAAAGCTAAATGCTAAAATTCGTATGTATAAACAGAGCTTTATTAGATACCAGTATGATACTTTAAGCTGTTAATAAGAAAAATGACTAAGACTTGTCTAGGAAAGAAACAGAAAGACAAAATATTTTGTGATTAGTATTTTAACTGGAATTCTATCTAAAACAAAGACTTCCTGTGTGATGATATATAAATGCTCTGATTAGCTTGTATAATTTATGTCCATCAAAGTAAGGGGAAATTATGTTTAAGCCCTGAGCACGTTTTATCTCAGGAATGACTGACTCAGTTCATCTGATTTAGTGGTAGTAAAATTCTGCAGAAAAGCAGAATTGGTCCTTTGCTACAGTACAAAAGGTGAGTCCTGCCAATTCCTTCGGAGAGAGTTATTGGGTGATTGGAAGATGGTGATGATGTCAGTGAGGCTGTAGGAGAACCTGACAGTGCTTGGCAAACAAAGCATTCTCCCAGTGTTTGGCTGCTCAGGTAACATTTCCTGGCAATACCAGCAAGCAGCAGCCATTGTCTTCTCGGAGTTGTGGCTGGGGTAAAACACTTTCATCTCCTTTGCTGATGCACAGATGGGAAGCAAGTTCCTACATGGGTAGCCAGATCTGTTACCATAACCCTGAATGTAGGATACTGAGAGGATTTTCTGAAGTCGGCAATGGAAAGAATTTAATCTAGTGGTCAAAATTATCACTTGGTCACACAGAGTAAAATAACAATTTAAAAGCAGGCATGCTTTGCCTTTAATTAACGAATTGCTTCAAAGAACTTATTTACTCAACTTGGTCCCCACAACCACTGACATTTGCAAATAATTGAAGCTATGTTTCAGCCATGGTATTACTATTTTGAGGGTATGATGATGCTTTTCAGTCTCTAAAGTGCCTCCAGCCAAATGATAGGCTGAGTGACTGTTCTAGATTAACTCAAAATAATCCTCTTGAGCAATACTCTCAATCAGAAAAGCCAGTCTGTCAGTGGCAAATGTATTGTCTAGGATTCTATGTCTCGTTTTGATCATCTTAAAAGAAATTAAATAGAGAAATCTTATCAATACCTAAAGCTAAAAGAGGGAAGTAACTTTGAGATTCTATCATTCTCTGTAGTAAAAGTATGGTTGTGATTGTGATTTCTGAGAGCAGTAAGGAAAATAATCATACTGTAAATGTCCCAGAAGTGACTTTTTAGAAGTTAAAAGTTAAGATTATCAAGGTTGTATGAAATTTGCACTTTTGAAGACTATGAACTGCTGCTTAAAGCTTCTTCAAGCAACTCTTTCAGTGGAGGCACATTCTTTAACTCATCAATCCAAGTGAAATTTCTGGTTCCCTTAGAGATGCTGAATTTCCTAAATATTTTGTTTTCTTATAATTTTAACTCTTCTTGTTTGCATGTATATGTACACAAAAACATCTTCTCAAATTTGTTACAGTCTTTCAAGAAGACCAGGAAAGGTCAAAACACAGAGTTAGTTCTGTTTGCCGTTTTGGGCACCCTTCAGCAAAAGCATGTGCACCATTTCCCTTCGACTTATTTCCATTGAGGGAAGTCCTAATCAGAGATTTTGCACAAACAGATGAAGTCACCTGGTCTGCAAATTCATAATGTACATGGTTATGGAACTTTTGAATTAGTTTTTGATTTGTTACTGGATGATTCTTTGTATTACCCTGCTGGGCTTTGCAGTATAACATAAATCTTCTTCATTAGCATTCTTCATTTCAGGCTTGAGGACCTTCAGGTAATCACTTCTTTGGTCCATCCAAGCAGCCTGCATTTGGTATCAGATAAGCATTTCTGTTCCTAGGGTGCCTTTAGCAAGGGATCCTTTTAGTTGTAGTGTGTCAGCCTCTTGTCAGATTTGCCCTTTACATCATTTGACCTTGAGCTGAAGCTTTCACAGCTCCTGTCTTTCTGTTGGGCTTAATCAGCTGTTAGCTGGCCCCAGGAGAATCCAAGTTTCTCTTTTCCCTTTCTTTTTTGTGTGTAAGATAGCTCCAAGAACTGAAGAAGATCGCTTCTGACTGGAAGCACCTGGTGGTCCTCTGATCATGAGATTAAACGTGACCTGAGCAAATCAAAAGAGCACCACTAGCAATTGTTAATCACAAAGAGTTTACCTGACAAATGCATTCTAAATGTACAATTAATAATATGGGTTTGTTCTTTGTGAAAAATAATTGCATGTATGTTTATGCAATCAAATACTAATCCATAGATTGACTACTCATAAATTGTGCTTACTGTTTGATTGCTGAATCGTTCTCTTTTTCCAGACTGAAAGGATGTAATCAAGGGAAAAATGAAATTATTTGCCATCGATCTCCTCAATGAGCATAGACTCAGTCCAGCTGGACAGAGCATTGTCAATAAAAGAAGTCTGTGGTCTTGGAAGCTGTCCCACAGTAACATCTCCATGCTCTTACATATTTGACAGGGAGTAAGAGAGGGGGAGGTGTGAGTGGATCTGGGTGGGAGCTGTTAGCTTCATCAGGAATGCAGGTAAAATGTCTGCACTTTGTGTCAGATACTCTTACCTAAATTGCTAACACGAATATCTAACAGCTTTTAATGCTTGAATGTTTCTTTGTGTACCTGTCTTATCTCAGAAAACAGAATTTGATAATAAAAGGCCTCTTGCCTCTTTTCCTCTTGCCCTGGCCCATGGCTGCATAAAAGCTGCTAGGCTTCTGCAGTGCAAAACCAGTACTTTTGCAAATGCTGTCAATTCCACTGTAGGTTCATTTCCAATTGCCTCCTCCAGCTGCTGCTTGGGTTTGCTCTGCAAATTTCAAGCCAGTTATGTCTGTGGAACCACCAGGTGACCTTTTGTCATCTGCCAAGGGTGTAATTTCAGTACAGACTAACAGAAGTTACAGAAAACTTCAAATGTTTCCCTTTCAGTAGAAAATTAATGTTTTGTTCTTTGGAGCTGATCATTTAAAAAATTTTAGGCAAAAAGTCCTAATAGCAAATTCTCATGAAACGGGAAAAACAACACAGAAATCTCTCTGTGAACTTCTTCAAAATCTCTCAGAAAAGTTGAGTGTTCATTTGCCATTATTAAGAATATGTACATTTTGTAATTTTAATATTACTGCTAAATTATAGTGTCTTAAATATGCCTTCCTTTATCAGTACAGTATTCTTATTAGAAATCCCATTAAGATTTTAATTTTTTTTAAATGATTATTTAAAATTATTTTTAAATGGAAATTTATGTACTGTCATAATGTATCTTAGGAGGTTTGTTGTAGTGTCTGTGGTAAATTGAAGCCGTGCATAGAATTTTTAAGGTTTTAGTCCTTTGAATCTAGCAAACCAGAAACTTTTAATTTTATCTCAATTTTTCGGTGTTCCATCTGTGTGAAAACAGTGTGTTTTTTAGAATTCTGCATCCAGAAGTTTTTCCTCTCTTGAGAGTAAAAAATAGGCTAGAGCAGAAGCTTTTGATGAGAAATGGGAATATTATAATTTCAGATAGTCTGATTTTCAACTACATTAACAGTGTTTAATAATCAAAACAATCCATATTTGATGTGAATACCATTGATATTGAGTGGATTTATTTGCTAAAATTGGAATTTTTGACTAGGAAGTCCTGGTAGTATTTAAAGCATGCCATTTTACCCAAAATAAATGTTTTTTTTCCCTAAGATCCAGTTGCATAATGGAAAGATTATTAGACTATTTAGTTTCATGTTTGTGATTTAAGTTGACTTAGTAATGCTGTAAAGTGTTAAGTACATGAATAAAAATGCACATTATACTTAATTGGAACATGCTTCAAGGAAGCTATTAAGCAAAAAAGCCCAAATAATTACCTGTCATAGATAATGATACTTTCCTAAACTTGTATCTTTGTGAGATGCTTAAAACTATATGTTTCATTGTTTGCAAGTTCTGGTTATAAATTTATAGCAAAATACCGATACCTATGTATTCTCCTAATTTTGCACTACAGGACAGCTGGCTTAAAACTTTGACATTCCTAATGATTTTACATCCCTTCGTGTTCAGGGCTGGGTTCATCAGGTGGTTTAAGTTCTCTTTCCCAGGAGTGAGCGTGACATTTTTTCAGCAGTGTCGTAGCTTTGGAAGGTGTTTTTGTGAAGAATCCAGTGCTGAAGGCACTGATGGGGGATGTGGAGCCCCTCGGTTTGGTGTCCTCCTCTTGGGAGCTGGTCTGGAGCACCCCTGGGTGCTCTCCTCTCCTCAGCAAGCTCAGGAGGGAGCGGGGGCTTCAGGGGTCAGCCCTGGGCTGGTGAGCGAGGGAGAGGAATGCTTTCATCCCAAAGCTGTTGGAGACCAGCACTGAGGGCCCTCCTTTGCCTGCTGGGAGTCACATTTCCTTCCCTACCTCTCAGTTGTATTGATCTAGAAGAAGTAATGTGCAAAGAAGTTCTTTAAGAGATTAGCGGTATAACATTAACATTTAAAATTGGAGAGAGACATTTTGACAAGTAACATGCTGTGAATCAGATTTTTGTTGCTGAAGGATTGTCAGCAAGGTTTCATCTTTTCTGTGTATGTTTTGAAAAGCCAAAAGAATCAGATGCTCTTGTTTCGTAAGCCTACAGAGACATGATTTTAACCTGTGCATTGAGGAAAATTAACTTTTAACTGTCTTCAGAGCATGGCCACATTATTCCCTGTCGTTAACTCCAGTTGGCTTAAGAGCAGAATTTATAAGCAGAACTTCGGGGTATAGAAAAATAACAGTAGGCGATGAATATGTAAGTAACAAATACTGTGTTTCCATGGAATTGTGGGGAAGGAAGACAAATAATTACGTTTTACATATATTACCATGGATGCAAATAGATGATTCTCTGTGTTGTAAGAGAGGAGAGAAAGACACTATTGAAAATGCTTCTCAGGGATTGAAGTCTGACATGTGCATTCTATGTGTTCATGTCCATTGGTATGAGGAGGGAAAAAAGAGTGTTCATTTTTTGATTGCCAACTTTTGTAGAATAGGAACATGAGAAACACAAAGCCTACTTAATGGGAATGTTTTTATTATGTATTTATTAAGAAGTAACGTCTTTTCCCCAGATAATATATGCAAAGAAGTCATCAAGGACAATAGTTTGGAGAATTAGTAATTACGTTTTTGTAGAATATGACAGATACTGCTTTTACAATCCAGTGGAAAGCAGCAGTTCTTGTGAGTGTTGATCAAATAAAATCAGACTATTACAAAGTACTATCCTGTGGTGTATATAGGAAAGATTTAGGTCCTTTGTGTTACACAATTCAAAAGCTGAATATTTTTTTTTACTGCAGTAAGACAGATATAGGAAAGAAATATTTGGAATGGACTTCATTTTTTTGCAGTGCTTACTGTTAATAATGTATTTATGGCTAAATTGGCAAAAAAGGTTCAGGATTTAGTATTAATATCCTGGAGACAACCTCAAGAGACAATTTCTTGCACTGTGGGCAGATCAGTATCGCTTTGACTGTTAATCTTAAAAATCCACAGACAAGGTTTTGTGACAGTTCTCACTAGGCTCTTCTGGTGCTTCACTGACCTTGAAAAGCCTTTGCTCTTGTGGAACCTTAGTCCTTTTCTTTGCTTGTTAAGTTACACACAGTGTTTATAGAAGATGAGAGGGAAGGTTTATGAAAATAAACTTACAGGGACATTATTTCAAACAAATAGTAACTTTTGGTCTGAATTTTAAGTTTCCCCCAGGGAAGCAATGGTATCAAAGTGGGCTGTGGGTAGCCTGACAGACAGATTGAATGCAGACCTGCATGGACATGAAAAGCATCTGGTTGCACCGTGATGTTGTCATTGGAGCTCCATCTATATTCATGTTGTACCAATGAGCAATTTCAGTGTTAATATTTTAAAATTTGGCCCTCGATTTTGAAGGTTATATTTTGAGCAGCTAAAAGCATAACTTCTTGTCTGGCTTTGTTCTTGATGAGTTTGTTAGTGCTCTTTTAGAATTTAGACTTGTGTAAACTAAAGAGAAACTTTAATAAAACTGCTGTTTCAGTTCTAGTGCAGCATGTGGCTTAGCACAAAGCCAGGTTACTTACCCACAGATGTCATTATCATGGAATATGTTCCTTAAAACAATGGATTTCCACAATGTGAACAATTACTGTGCTGGAGAAAATACTTTTGAGAAGACACCTAATAATGTTCAGTATCTCTGCTTTTAACTTTGTCCTGCAATGGAAAGTTTGTGCAGTTGTTGGTCTGAGCCCAATTATCTCAGCTGTCTCTTACCATCCCTGATTCTGGTTTCTTCTCTTCCTCATAACATTCTTATGCTTTGTTTCAAAAGAAAACTGACAAAATGCAACCTCACCCTCCCCTTTTCCTTGGGTCTTTTACATACTTGTGTCCAAATCCTCTGTTTTCTCCCTTATTATAGCCACAGAAAGTATACTTTGATTTATGTTGTTTAATCTTTTTTTACACAGTAACATCATTCTTTCTTCTAATCTGCTTCATCTTCATTCTTAACATTTCACTTTTTCTTTTATTAGGACTTTCCAGTTTGTAACTAAAAAGCAGAGTATTTTTAAAATCAATTTGGGTCAGCATGAAACAAAATTAATTGAAGTTGAGGTTCTTTTAGAGTGAAAGGGAAAACAAAGTACTATTTAGATTTTTCCTTCAGTGAATTTGATTGTTTTATTTTAATGTCTTGTTCCCACAGTTTTGTAGGAAGGAGATACATAAGTTCATTATAAAATGAGGATTAAGCAACATTCATTTGTTTTTCTCAAACCTGCAACAATATTTTGGTTTAGAAAATATTGTAGCAGAATATTTAAGTTAGATGCTCTCTCCAGATTTTCATATAGCTTACATCTACCTGTTCTTTCTGTGCAGCACTTCTAAGGTAAAGTCATTTACTTGCGTTTTCCTGAAGTATCACTTTGGTCTTCTCAGCCTGCCATTCAGCTGGTGAGATCCTTTTGCCTGGCCTTGACAAAGGCAGTCTGTCCTTCTGTCCACTCAGGATTCTGCTCCAAAAGAATGGTATCTGTAGCCCATGCTTATGTAACTTTGTAGTATTGCACATTGAATGTTTTTGTTGTTTTCCTTCTTCTCCGGTATACCACTCAGAAGCTGCTTGTCTTCTCTTTCCTGGTACTTCAGGAGTCATTTACACTCAGTAGTCACTCATTTATTATTCACTGTTTTTGATGGGCTTTCTTACTCTGATACCCATTGTTGTGAGTTTGACTGTCATAAACTGGTTTCTAAGTCCCTCTTAGGACATCAGGAAACTGTACACATAAATCCCAATTTAGGAAAATGCACTATCATCACCTTCTCTCAGCATCTCAAAGCCCTTTGAGGATTCAGGGACAGTGTTACCCAGCTGCCTGCTTTGTGTTACATCTATTTTTTATGGGCTTGCAGCATGATCTCAATCAAATTTGAGACCTAAGCTTTGAACAGTGTCAGGTGGTCTACGCTTAAATTCCTGGCTCAAGAAAACAAAAAGGTGAATAAGCACCGTGGGGATAATATTTTACAATGTTCAAAGACCCTAAAGCTTAAGTAATAGCTGCAGTTTTTACAGGCTGAGGCTTTCAAGTGTGCAGTGTATACTGTGACTGCTGAATCAAGTCATCTTTCTTTTAAACTTTCCATTTTGTTCCTTCTGTTGAAGTTAGGAATCAAAAGTTTTCTGTTCTATGAATGACAAGAATCAGAGAATGAATGTATACTTGTAATTAATTTTCAGCAATTAACAATTTGCAAGCAGTTTGAAATTTATTCTTGGCAATGAATAAAGAGCTTTTGGAGAAATAACTGAAGATTTAAAATTCTGAATTTGCAGCTTGGGAGAGGGGAGTCAGAGAAATTTGTTGAGGTCCTTCTTCAGTAGTAAGAATAAATTTGCTAACAACAGTGAATGTTTATAAATGAGGGCCTGGATTGCTACTTGAAACTTCTGCTAGACTTTTGGGAAATGTTCTGTTGAAAAGAAGTAGTTAAAAATGTCAATAAGAGGGATATTATTGTAGGTATCATGTCTTCTGTAATTTGAGATTCTATAATGCATGTGGGGTTTATATGTCAGCTGAAGTTACTTGCTTAGAAAGTTAACATTTATCTTGATGAGAATTTGTGCTGTTTAGGTTTTAGGTCTGATCTTATGCCCATGTCAGCTGTTGCTGAAAATGAGAGAGACATTTGGAAACTGGAAGAATCAGCTTCACAATATCGTCGTGGCTTCTTGAAAGAGTGATGCCAGGTTCCCAAATGAGTCAAGCCAGATTTGAAAAATCTGTGGACCCAATTTATATTTTTTTCTGAGAGAATCATAAAGGGATGTGCTGATAATTCAAAAGTCTCTCCTCAGCTACCAAGTACATTGCCATTCCATTGGCTATTTGCCATCCAGTTTTTTGTTTTCTGTGGTACTGCTCTTACGTGCCAGTGCAAATAAATTACGGGAACACCATGGTGTGATTAGCATGGCAGCATAAAGAAAGTGTGGGTTTTTTTCCTTCATTTAAGGCCAATAATGAGGAGTTAAAATGATAAAAATTAGTATTGGAAACTCCCCTTAAAGATGTGATGTAGTCAGAATGCGTGAAAGATCTAGATTTCTTGGAAGCTTTCAGGGTGGAAATTAAAGGGTTGCTTCCTGAGCTTTGGATGGCACTCTTCCTGTCCCACCCAAGACAAAGGGACTATTGCAGGTCTGTATCCCTGGATCAGTTAAATTCCTGGCAAGCTATTTTGTGCAAGACAGAGCATTTTTAATTGCGTGTGTTCTGTTATTTTGCTACTCATAAATTCTCAGTCTAAAGAATAACCTTTACAAAGGATGAATAAGGATCTTCTGCATTTTATTATCTTCAAGGTTCCACTGGTGTTCTCCATGTTTCGGAAAGTAAAAGATCCAAGGTTTGATGTTTTCCAGGATGCAGACAAATTATGTTACTGGTCTTACCTTAGAAATTGAAGTAAATAGGGACTGTAAAGGCTGTTCTACATCTGCTGTTATTTCTCCTTAATCATGAGGCAGTGGAAGCACCTAAGATTGTTTTCATTTCAGACCACTTTATTGTTACCTCTAACATGTGCAAATTAAGTATACATTAAGAATGTGCATTTCTTATTGGGTGATTGAATGGAACTTATTGTCACTAAGTTGCTTTCAGAATTTTCTGTGCATTATTCTAAAAATTGACTTCCCGGTAACATCATTCCATAAGATACACAGAACTTTTTGTCTGTTTTATAGGGTTGTGACTCTCAAATGAGCATGTCAGAAGTGTCCTGCAGTGAAAGTACCTCCTCTTGTCAGTCTCTGGTCCATGGCTCAGCTCCAGAAATCCTCATTGGCCTCCTTTATAATGCTACAACTGGAAGATTATCAGCAGAAGTGATAAAAGGCAGCCACTTCAAAAACTTGGCAGCGAACAGACCACCCAGTGAGTGAAAATCTCTTCTCATCCTAATGCTTCTGTACTGGTGGGGCTCTTGGTAGCAAGGACTTCAATCCTATCACTTAGTCTTACCCAATCAAAATGAAATAGAGCAATCATCAACTAATCTGTTTCATGTTTTATATTTCTACTCAGTTGGGAAATAGCAAAAATCTAAAATTCAAAATATTAATTGTAAGTTGACAAGCCTGTTTTAATTTTTCATGATGACTGACTAATAAATTACCTTTATCATAATGATTAATTGCTAAATTACTAATGCCTCACATCACAGGCCAAGAATAAAAAAGTCAGTGTTTAAAGAGAAAGTACATGCCAGTTAATATTAATATAAACATTCTGAACAGTTATTGCTGTTCCTAGAGGGGTTGATACTGCAGTCTTTAATTGCTTATGTGCCTGAATATATGTGGTAATATATGTAATTTGGGAATGTCAGTAAAGACAAGCAGCAACCACTTGAGACCTTTGGCATATTTACTATACAGGAGGAATGTTCACCATCAGAAAGGATTTGAATTGTGTCTTCAAGCATTTGTTCAAAAATACATGTCTGAAATATCTGTGAACTTTATATACTTCATAAGTGGAGCCAGATGGAATGTCACAGGGAGAGAATGTTATTACTGTCTCTAGCTCTTTGACATAGCTTGAGAAAGTCCAGTAACAAACTTCTTCAAAAGGTATTTTTAATTGGTTTTTAAGATGCTGTGTCTGATTTATGTTAAGTATTAATAAGAAATACCTACCTGTTCCTTTTGATTTTGTCTGGAGGCTCAGGTTTTAGCTACTCGTTCTGTTTTTAAAGACCCAGATTAGTAGGAGACTAGCAGATTATCTGGTACTGGATTAGGTATTAGACTGCCAACATTCTGAAAGTCGTTTGCACATCTCACTTTGACTTCAGAAAGTAAGCCAGTCTTGATACTGATGCTCTCTTCTCTTTCTCATTTTCTTGACCCATGTTTATTCTATTCATAATTGACTCACCTTACTCTGCTTTGCTTTCTCTATTCCTTTTCACACTGATGGAGTCAGACTTTGTTAACCTGGTCAGAGAAGGAAGGTGATAGATGAATCTCTAATACTTTTATATAATTGGGTAGCTTCCCCAGAGTCACCTCTTTGGAGACAAAGTATAGAAAGAGATGGGGAAAGCCAAAGAGGACGCTGGGGTGTGGGAAGAAATGAAAGGGAGAGAAGAGACCATGTGTTCCCATAAAGCAAAACCAGATGCTTATCTTTCTGGAATCTCAGAGATAGCCAGTTTTTATTTAATATTTAAAATATCCAAGTTAGGAGAGATTCAGTACCTGCTTTGAAAAAAGAGATGCTCATTCCCTAGTATGTTAATTCCCAAAATGTGCTCAGTGGGCCCATGCTGTGTAGCTAACATTTGTGTGTCACTGGGGTCAAAAATCTGTTTTGGATTACAGAAAAGGAGCATAGAACATGGCATGTAGCCCTGTAAAGCCAGGTTCTGTCTATCCTTTTTGGAGGGAAGAGCTTCCGTGTTACCTTTTGTCCCTGTGAAGGATAGGGGGAAGATTTGATATTCATAATAGCAATAGTCCAGTTCTGTTAAGGCAAATGTGGGTTTGGATTTCTGTTGTTTCTAGAAAGCTGGAAAGCAGTGAGCTGTCTGGGTCTGGTAAAACCATGCACAGAATATTGTGGAATCCAGGTGTCCCCTTTGGGCTATTTTGTGCCATCCCCCTCCTCTCTCCCCAGCAGTGGTGGGCACCTTTTAAACTCCTGGACCCAGGTCCATGCCACTGCCAAATCCTAACTCCCTCTTGAATACATGGTGGACATCTGCCAGCCTCAGTCTGTGCCTTCATTCCCACAAAAAGAAAACTAAGGCACATGAGGATGATGAAGAAATATCCTGGGCACATTTGTTGTTTGGACTATCAGCAGTCCAAAATCCTGAGAAGTGCTGCAGAGTATATGAGCAGTTCAGTTTTCATTCATGTATTGAGCAACTGTGATAGAAATGAAAGTAGTCTAGGGCTTGGGAACTTAGGAATTTTTGTGAAGTGCTTCTGCAGAAAATATGAACTGAATACTGAATTTCTATTTCTTGCTAGTACATGCTCCTCTACTGCATATTTATTTTACATATAAGCTCATTTAGCAATTGAGTACAGGCAAATAGGCCAGATCCTCCAGGCAGTAACAGTGGATGTCTTCTTTGTTTTTCTGTGTGACATTTAATATTTTGTCTGAGAAAAAGATGCTTCTCAGTTTTCCTTAAGGTTTAGTTGAAACAGGGAATGAGCTTTTGCATATTAAATGCATGTGTGTGTATGCATGCACACACACACATTAAATCCATAAATATGTGGATTTTAATAAGCAAGATCTTTACATCCCAAATAGAGACCCATTGCTGAATTTCAGATATATGTGTCCCTCAGCTCTTTTTAGTGATTAAATAAGTCATTCTTGTGCCCAAATCCATCACTACTCAAGAACTGAAGTATTACAATCAAATATCAGTAACTAGAAAAGCTAAGGGCAAAACCAGCTTGGTTTTCAGTTCAATGGTTTTTCATTTTATTGCTTTTAATATATGAAGTTTAATTACTTTAATGTGCAGTTCTTCTAAATATGCTGGAGTTTGCATGAAAAAGCATAAGGTTTGATAAGGATATAGTGTTTTTTACCAAATCTGCTACAACTTAATCAATTGCGTGATTCTTGCTATGGTAAGTGTGGCTTAGAATCTAGTGTCTATTATAAGATGATGTACGATAACCCATTATGTAAGCAATGTAATTCTTGTTGAAGATTACACAAAAACTGCACAAAATTTTCATTTCATTAAATTTTTCCTAACAATCCTTTTGTTCAGTCCTTTTCCTGACCTATGCTGCTAAGGTTTCATGTTTTTCCACTCCAGTGAATAGTGTTTCCTTTTAAACTTTAACCTTTGATCCTCTCTCACCCAACTATTGACATCTGGTCATTATTTCTTTTACTGCTTTCCACCCCCTGTTGTCAGATGGACTGTTCTGTTGTCTAAAACACTTGATAGGTGGACAGGTTTATATAATCCGAGGTGAGTTCCTGTAGAAACTAATTGGATGTTGTCTTTTTCATGCAAAAGAAACCTGCCAGCAGTAAAATATCCACAGCTGCCTCCCATACCAGTTTATAAAAGTATATGTTTATTTTTTGTGGCACTCTCTAATGCAAAAGTTGCTTTTATCTCTGATTATGGATGTTGGTGTTTCAGTGTACCTGCAAAGTAAAAATACTCAATGTGGGTTTTTAAAACATAGATTCCAAACTTTGATTGATATTGTCCATTAATATGAAAAGACAGGAATAAAAATTAAATACGAGATTGTTTTATAAAGTTTCATATTTCCTATAATTAGTTAACTTCTTGAAATGTGCATCCTTCTGCAGGAGCATGGTTTGTGCATTTGGTCCAATGAAAATAGACATTTAAAAATAAGGGTTTATACCCAAATGCTAACCCGTCATGTGTGCTAACTACATTGCTTGCATCAGCTTCTTAAGTGTATGCTTAAAAGCACCATACAAGCTACTTTTTGAACAATCATCTTGAATTTTGCAAAAACTCGCTTTTCTTTAAATATGCAGTAACTGCTGTCTTTGAATGCACTTTTCTACGTTTTGGTTTTCAAAATACATAAAACTGAAAAGCCCAAAATGAGAACCACATCCATGCAGAGATTATTCTTCAGCATTTTATCCTGGCTGTTTTGATATCATTGCTGCATATTGGCATAATTTTTTTTCCTCTTCATTAATTGCTTTTATTCCACTCCATTTATCCATATTCTTTGAAATTTCAGTGGTATGCTTTACAGTGTTGTGGCTAGTTGGAGCTTGCTAAGTGTTAATGCAATTTAAGTTTTTTTAGACTTAACAAGGGGGGTCAATGGAAGAGGATTATGAGGTATACCTTTAACTTTCCCCATGTGCATAGTACTGGAGCCAGTTCATTTGTTTGTTTGTAATATTTTGTGGTCGTCTCTCCATGTGTGTAAACTAAGCTGTGCTCAGCCATCCTGGTATACACCATATCCTTGTTCTTTGTAAATGTTCTTTGTAAATGCCTCGTTCCCCGAATCTTTGGTCCCGAGGTGCCTGACAATGTGACTCCTTTGTAGATACCTACGTTAAGTTGACGCTGCTGAACTCGATGGGGCAGGAGATGTCCAAGTGCAAGACCTCGATCCGCCGAGGGCAGCCCAACCCCGTGTACAAGGAGACGTTCGTTTTCCAGGTGGCTCTGTTCCAGCTCTCGGACGTGACGCTCATCCTCTCCGTGTACAACAAGCGCAGCATGAAGCGCAAGGAGATGATAGGCTGGATTTCCTTGGGGCTCAACAGCTCAGGAGAGGACGAGCTCAATCACTGGACTGAAATGAAGGAATCTAAAGGCCAGCAGGTGTGTAGGTGGCACACTTTGCTGGAATCATAGCGGGGGAGCAGGCGCTGCCGTGGCTCCGAGGGAGCTGCTCTCCCGGGAAGATGAACACCCCCGGTCACAGCCAGCACAGGCGTGGTGGGAGAGAAAACTGGACACTGCAGTCAACATCCCATCGTAAAGGGTGCACAGCCTGCAGCGTGGTGGGGTTTAATACAGAATCTTCACTTGGTGTCATAACTTCCTTGGTGTCAGAGGAGCCTTGCTGTACACAGATACGATAGCGATCCCTTCCCCATCCACCTGATGCTGTATTTGTTTGGGTTTGTTCTGTGGTTTTCAATTCAGAAACGTTTTGTGCAAGGTTCTCCAAATTAATGTGATCTCCTCCTTGTGTACCTTTTGTATTGCTTTAATACTGTAGCTTCTGACCTGCCTGCATTCAGATTTAAGGTCAATAAGTTTGCACTTTGAGAAAGAGTTAATGGTCTGTAAAGCAAAAGCAAAAAAAAAGAAAAACCACTGGTGAAAGAACACTTAATAATATAGCAAATAGAAATATACTGTTGTTTTGCACTGAGTTTCTTTCCAGGAGCTTGGTAAAGTAAGTTTTCATTTTTTGATATGCAGTTGTTTTGAAAAATACTAGCATTTGGGCATCAGGTGAACTTTGACATCAAGCTAATGTTTCTTCAATCTGTGACAGGAACAAGCTCTATATATGGCAAAAATTGGGGGTTTCCCTCTTGCCTGTACTTCTGCCTAATCCAAAGAGACCAGATCATTAGTTTGGTCCCTTCCAAAACTCCTTAGACAGGTTGTACTGTAAAACTATGTAACTTTCTGTTGAAAGCACTTCCTCTATTCATGTATTCCAATGTAGGAAGCTCATAGAGCACGACTTTACTAAAATATATTTTCATTAAACAAGTTGATACAGGTTGCTTTTAAATGTCAGCAGTTGGAAGGTAGGTTGAAAGACTGTGAAGGAAGTGGCAGCAGTTGAACTACTCTGAATGAATGCAAAATACTATGGCTTTGAAACAGGTATCCTTTCAGGTCTCTTGTGAGCTGTTTTAGGCATTACCATATGCTGTTGGTTGAAGCAGAGAGCAGACCAGGAGATTTTACCTTTCTTCTTGAAGAAGAGAATGTCAGTAAGTTATTTTGCTAGTGATTTGCCAGCAATTGAACGAATGCTCACACACAAAATAGAAGTTTGCTTTGCTTATGTTCAGGTTGGGAAACACAGCTTTCTAACAATGCAGTTGAGAAGCTGCAGTATCACCAGATAAACACTCATGGCACCCACCAAAATTGGGGAAATATCAGTGCTTCTGAGGTTTCTATTTGTCCCAAAGCCTTCAGCCAGACTCACACTAATTTATTGACTGCTGAATCTAATTCATATTACTAAAATTATTCATTACTGAGTAAATGTATTTTTAAAAAGCTTCCCAATTTAAATATTCTTTTTGCCTGTTATTACAAGTTTTGTTTATTTTTAATTGTTCCTGTAAAGAAAGCAAGAAATTTCTTTTTCCTTACAAATGATGGTGATGTCTTACTAATATGAGACCTCACTGACTGATGTAGCACTTGGTGGGTAGAAAAGTAAAGGGTTGGATTTTGTTGAGACATTTGGTGTGAGGCTAAGTGTTCTCATTAGGACAGATGTGTTCCTCTTGAATTCCTTTGTAATACCTTTGAACAATCCTGGCTTTGGGGTGTACAGACAGTCAGGTACTGCGAGACTGGTGATGGTGCATATGCTGTAATAAAGATATTTCACATGGTTCTCGAATTCACACACTATTTAACAATTTCACTAATTTCATTAAGTCCTTTTGAAAGGATTTTGTAATTCCACGTCTTGGTTTATTTGGTGTCTTTAGAGGGATTTATTTGCAGAGCCAGGCTTTCAGTTTTTTTTGGTTTAAAGATTTAAACATTATTAAAGACCTTTGGCTTGTTTTTTTTTTCCTCATGATATTGTGCTGCTGCTTCATTTACAGAAGCTTTATTTACTAAATACAAATAATGCAAAAACTTTATTTAAACAGGAATGGTCTTGCAGTAATACAATGCAGGTTGTCTCTCTCAGTTACTTTTGTTAGTCCAGTTTGAAAAATGTAATGTTGAGTGTAGAATTAATACAAAATCAGCGTTAATTTTATATGCATAAGGAAAATACTCAGATTTTCACAATCTTCTCAGCTTTCCATATAATAGAAGCAATGACATAGAAGCTGTTGTAAAGCAGTTTTTCATTGGATGTGGAAGTGGTTTTATCTATTCTGTTTGTGGATATTTAGATGCTCTTTCCTAAAACTGAAAATTGTCTCTTGATGGTTGTCTCTTTGTACAGGTTTTGCTATTTAACATTTTGTACAATATTGAACAGCAAGAACTGGGTCAGGTAATTCCAGTGGAGAACATAAACATCATCGCTGAACAAATGAAGGAGTCAGTTTGGAAGGTGCAGCAAATAACCTCTTACAGACCCAAACTAAACTAAACTGTGTCATGATTTGGGTTCCTGTTTGTAGGTTGCATTGCTTCAGCTTTGCATTTCATCATTTAGATTTCTAAGACACTGAAGTCTTAATTTAGACACAACAGAGTTTCGTTGTTGGGCTCATTTGGGAAGAGGAATCTCTCTCTAGGACTTCTCCTAAAGTATCTGGGACCAGTCTGTACTTCACAGAAGAAGGATTGCTTTACTTGGATTTATACTGTACAAAGTCTAGGAACTGAATGTATAAAGAATGGAAATGAATCTTTAATTTTGGTGCAGTAGAATATGGATCTGCCGTGCGAAACCAGTCACATCAATAATTGGATTCACCTTGGGACTTTTGTGAGTTAACTGTAGTACTGATAGCTGTCATGTTGTTTTTTTTCTTCCTAGAACCTATTCTTATTATTTGATTTCTTTGTAATTTTGTTTTTCATTGCTTATGCAAACCTACACCTTTGGATTTGAAATCTGCCTTCAGCTATTGTGGGTTTTTTAAACCCTACATAAGGGCTTGCACACACAGTGTGGTTTTGTGCATTGAGTTAGGTCTTAAGCACGGAACAGAATTGCTGAAGAACAAAGTACCAGTAACAAATTAGAGGCACTTGTATTTTCCCCAGTGTTGGCTGTGGTTTTTTCATAGCTTTTTGTTGTTTGCCCTTGTTCAAAAGTACAGTAAGTACTTGAAAAAGTGTATCAAATTAATTACTTTTCTGTGTGCCAGCAAACCATATAGAAATTGCAGATCTTGAATTGAACCTGTTTCCCGTCAGTGTAGCCTTAAATAATTGTAGAACAGTGTCGTTCTACAGATTCTATTCTTGGAACTATTGCATCCTTTCTGTATATGATCTGTTTGGCTTAGAGCTTAGAACATTTCACGTAGGTTATCTTAAAGTATTATGGATGTGAAGACGCGGGTCAGTTCCTTCCTGTGAGGGGCAGGCGAGGGAGCAGGAGTCCCTGCTCTGAGGAGCAGAGGCTGTGCAGTGCCTCGGGGCATGGCTGTCCCGCATCCCAGGGGCACGAGGGCAGCACAGCCCTCCTGCTGCCCCCGTTCAGCCAGGGGCAAGGGGGACGTGCAAGCGTGGGGCCCCTGCTGCTGCCTCGTGCCCAGCGTGTGCGTGCACGGTGCAGCCGTGTGAGCTCTGACTGCAAGGGCAGAAGCAAGGCAAGGTGCACGCTCTAGTATGGGAGAAATAGGACACAATTTCTAAATGAAATGAAAGTCCACTGAGTTCCTTAATAATTAGATTCCAAAATCTGGGGAGCCCTTGGAATGAACATATGTGCTTTTGTGGGAGCTGACATTGTAATTAATTTAGAAAATACTTGAGCTGAAAACAAGATTTTATGGCATCTACTGTCAGAAATATTTTCACCTGTAAATTTTTGCAATGACTTTTGATGGCAGGTGTAGTGTCAGCATCAGTACCTTCCCATTGGAGCAATTCTTTTGTTGTCTAAAATTTGTGTTTGTGTTCTTGATTTATTGTCTTTTATCCCCAATGGCTCACTCCTGCAAACTCCCCATGGCCCTGAAAAGCTGCCTATGGCAGCCACTGGACCTTAGAGGTCAGGGACACTCTGTACTTTAACTTACTGGTGCAAAATCTCTGTCACCTCTCTAACTCCCAAAGATTTCTGAAATGCAGACCATCAGTTTTAATATAGTGAACCAGAAGAAGAAAACTTCTTTGAGGGAGACATTTTCATGTAGGAATTGAGTACAGATCGCTCTTACACATCCCAATTCTAACAAAAAGTCTGGGGTAAGATCAGGGAATGAGGTTTGAGAGGAGGCCTTTTGGCCTGAGCTGTTCCAGCCTGAAACTAGCAACAGAATGCCCTTTCATTGAACTCAGAGTTGTATTGAGCCCTCTACTTAAGACACTTTTCTGGAGGAGAAAAAGCTGTCCTGTTTATAGCAGTCTTTAAAATCCTGGCTTGTCGCTTGTTTGTAAGGCAGACTGACTTCCTGAAGCTGAATTCTCAGTAACAGTTAAACATCCTTTTAATTTTCCTGCTGATGTGCATACCTGCCTGCCATTAATGTTAGTGAAAAGAGTCCGTGGGCTCCAAGAGGAGAGCAGACCTCATCCTGAGGGTGTGAAGAGCAATAGGGTTGGTAGGTTAGAGTTGTGGTACAGCCTGCCACCTGCAACACAGTCAAATATGATTTCAGTTATGAATGGAGGCAAAAACCCAAACATACGGATACTGTCGCAAACTTGTTATTCAATCATTATCTATTATTTTTGTTTCTTTTTCTCAGCATCTGAAATATTTTTAAAATTTATTATTAAAAATGTTAAAACAATCCTTAAACATTTTGATCGTTTCACCTGGAACATTCAGCATTGTTTATTGTTAGAAGGAGACATCTAACTCAACTGCTGGACTTTGTAGTACATCACAGCTGGATTTCAAACTCCTTTATTCAGATGGTAGTTCTTGAGGGAAAAGTCACAGGAGCATTTCCTTTTCAGTGAATCACCAACACCCCTTGAAGAGATGTCATCGGAGAGCAAGAGCATTGAAATAAGAGATGGCTTCTTAGAGTAGCAGCAGCAGTGACTCCTGTTCCTCTCTTGGAGCCCCGTGGCTCTTGGAGGGCCCTGCTCAGACAAAGTGTGACGTGGGAGTTGTGGGTTCATGCATTCAGAGCAGTGCAGCTCTCTGTGGGCTTTGTGTGGCTTCTAAACCAGTGTGTTTTACAGAGGGTAGATGGTTTTTATTTGCCTTGGTTGAATAGGGCAAGTGTCAACTGGCCTACAGTGACATGGATTAGTTTAGCCTTAAGAACTTATCACTGCCCCTCCTTAAATTCAAGCAGGGTTTCTTCCTTTCTGCAGACTATGCAGAAATCTTATGCACCAGTATCTGCTTATATTATGTCTACCTGAATATGGCACAATTATTAGTGCTGGCAAGCTTAGTTCTTAGGTGGTGTGACTGAAGTAATGGCTGCTCAGGTTTTGCTGGATCAAGGTTTGCTGGTCAGGCTTATGCTGGATCAATACAGAAACATGGTCCTCATGCAGAGGAGTGTGCCAGGAGTCAGAAAAGTGAGTGGTACTGCTCCTGCAGGAATGAAGATCAGGAGACAGCCCTGCCCAGAAAAAGGGCAAAGCTGTCTTATAGCAAGAAGGATTAATTCATTTCCTTGGAAGCATCTGCTGGTTGAGCTGGCATAAAGGCCCTACTCAGGAGAGCAGGGGCAGTAATACCATACCACTGAAGGAATACCTCATGGACATTCAGGGATCTAATTAATGTCATCCTTTTCTCTCTTGTATCTGAGGACCAGAGTCTTGCCCATTGCATCAATATAATTTTTTTCTGTGTTTTGCAAACCCTGTGGTCACTGACTGCATGATGAGGGTCTAAAGTGGATTGCTGTTTAACTTTTGGTTCATTTCCAGAGGATGAATTTGAAAGAATTTGCAGAATTAAGTAGAAGTATTATCATAGCTTCGAGAAGTAATCTCTAGGCCATAGTACAAGCAAGGAGCAGGGCTTTGAACCAGTTTGGATTGTCTATTTTGCAAATGGCTTACTATGACATTTTAAGAAAATTTCTAAGCAGATGAATGTGTTAGGGAATATTTACAGAAAAGGAGGTAGAGCAATGATCTTTTTTTACTATACAGCTAGTTTGCTGTCCTTTCCAGTAAACCACAAGGTTCATTAGTGCTCAGTACTGTTTCCTTTACGATAAATGTTTTTAATGTGATTTTCATGACAAAGTGTAATTAGTGAAACCTTTTATTCAATTTTTCCCTTTATTTGCTTTTTTTAAGGAGAGATTTCTCCTTATATAGTATATATACTTTCTTACAGAGCTTTCTTACCTATTTTTATATAAGATGATTTAACAATGTAAGATTAAATGCTCTATGAGCAAGCTATATCACTGTTAACACAATCAAAAGTGCTAATATAATGACTAAGGGCCTGAACCTTCTGCCTTTTACTCAGGTCCTGGGTTCACCAGATGTCTTTCATGCTGTGTAGGACCTTTCCCTGAAAGCACTTCCATCTATTCCTGGGAATGTCTCAGAGAAAGGCACTATTAACATGAATAACAGTGGTAAAACTGAGCCTCCTCTCCATTCTTAGTGGGACATCTCTCACGAGTAAAGGCTGCTGGCTCTGTCCCAAAGTATAGTTTTAGATTATAGTTCCCTTGACCTTAAGTGATTTTGAACTTGTTTTTCTGGTGACTATAAGCTAATAACTGATCTTAGTGAATGCAAATATTGAATTGTGCTGTTACCAGCAAGATTATTAAAATGTGTTTCACATTTTAATTCATTCTTTCATTGGGCTATAAGGATTTGGATTTGTGAAGCATTATATTGCATAGAGATAGCACACATTCACCACATTTCTAAAAGGTATGAAATATACAGTATGTAGCATTTTCTTGCATACTTTTATACTGCCTGTCCGTCACCGATGCACTCGGTGCCTTCCTTCTTTTGTATAAAACTTAATATGTAGAGAAACTGAAGTTATGGTGTGTAAGCAATGTCACTGCAACCGAAGAGATGTCTTAAACTGATTATTCCTAGTCTGTGAGGTTTCAAAGAGCAGTTCAGTTTAACACAATGCATTTCTTTGAATTTCAAGTTTTCCCCTTTCCTTCCTCACCCCCATCCCCCGTCCAGAAAAATTCCTCATATGGCTGTTTATTCTTAATTGATTCCTGTGTCTGATGTAAGTCACATGGTGTTAACCAAAGAACCAAGCCTGTTTCTAATTATTTTGGCAAATAATGTTTGGACTTGCAGTTACTTATAGACAAAAATTATATGATGGATCTCTGTTAACAAATATAAAATAGGCTTCTGTAAATGTGACTCCCAGCTGAGAATTCCAAATACCTCTTTTCTGACTGGGTGTGCGTTGTTGTATCGGTAGCAAAGTGTTTGGGTTGTGTTTCTTGGTGCATTTTAATCAAAATCCTGTAACAAACAAAAATATCAGTCAGTAAGTGCTGTCAGATTAGCTTGGTTTACCATGTTATACCTATATCTGAAGTGTGCTCCTTTGAGAACAGATTTGACTTTCCTGTGTCTGAAGTCCTGATGTTGTACAATAATTTTCTGGTGTATGCTGGACTCACAGGAACAGACTGATGCTGCATCATGTGTATGTTTCCTACCAGTGTCCCTTCATTGTACAACTTCTGTAAGATAACACAGTTTTCAACTACTGTTTCAGCCTGAGATTCCTTAAATTTCAATGCATGTATAGCCTTAAACATCTAAGACACCAAGCACAGTTTTAACAGGAATAGGTTATATTTGCAAGTCCTGTTTGTCTCAGAAGTCATAGAATTATTTTTATATATCAGTCAAAGATTGTAGAAAATGGATACATTGCAGTTGTGTTATCTACCATGCTCCTAATTATATGCACTAAAAAAAAAGGCATTTTTGCTAAATGTTTTAGAAGTGAAGTATCAGTGCTCATTTCTTTTCTTGAATTTGTTTCTGTTTTTACACTTTTATTTCTGTACAGAACCTTGGTGCCCTTATGTAATACCTGTGACTGAATTCACAGATTTTCAGTATTCCTTGAGCTGCTTTGTTTTTTTGTTCCTTTTCTAAATCGAATAAGCAGTAATTAAAATTCCCCTAAAAAAAAATCCTTTTTTTTTTTTTACATTTTGACAGTAACATAATTAGAGCAAATGACTGTTTGCAGCTGTTTATGCAGCTTATTAAAGCTTGAGAACTTTGTTTGAAACTGTCATTATAATCCAGATGAAGACATACGTTCCCTGGATTTCAGTCCACATCAGGTGGAAGCAGGAGCTCTGGGAATGTGCAGCTCTGCACGTGGCGTGGCAGACTCTGCAGCCAGAGGGATTTATAATTAAGTGTCACACTGTATCTCCAGTATCTCCAGTTGTGCGTTGTCAGATACTTGTTGTTTTGGTTTCTTTCTTATTACCTAGCAAAAAACTACTTTTATCATTTTTGTGCTACTGTATATTAATCTTGAGGGTTTCCAGTGTGCAAGATCAGTTTAACGTTGTCAGTTCTCTTTCTGTAAAAAAACCCTGGACTTTCAGCATACACATCCCATTCCTGTTCTGGGGAGAGCCAGAATGCCACCAGCTGGTTTTGGCTATATTTACCTGTACAGCACAGGTAGCTTCAATCCCATGTTAGTTTGATTGCTATAGTATATTTTCAAACCTTGGGTCTGTCACAACATTAAAATAGTCATTTTGCATATCTGAAACTTTGCAGCTGTGGATTTGTATTTTGTTTACTCTATCTCTGTGAAATGTATTTTTGTCAGTTTGAGGACTTTGGATATTTCAAAGTATTTTCTGTACGTGAAATCAGCTTTTTGCATGTGAATTTAATTGCTGGAAAGTATTTGAAAAAAAAAAAAAAAAGGAAAAATCACTTAAAACCTGTTGATGTCACTTTCCTTTGGAATTCATTACCTTGTAAACAAAAACAGACTGCACTGTTCAGGAGATAGTAACGCTTAGTCAACCATTGGAACTTCTGTCTGCATTAAAGGAAAAACCTTTTTTAATTTTGGCAAGGTAATCCTAGCCCTTACACACATTTTGGCTCTGTTTACAAATTTCCTAGGTTTCCCTGATTCCCTTTCTGTTCCCCACAGTCTTTGTTGATGTCACGAACCTTCTGCATAGAGAACTTTAAATTAACCAGTGTGACAATGTTCTAACAAATACGATGTGTATACTGGCAAATAAAGACACGCTCAGGTGATCTTTCTGTTTGACTTTATACAGTTTCCTTCTGGGGTCAGCTGTGGTTCTTTGCTTCTTTGTCCTACAAGCATTTCTCAGAAAAGATCTCATCTAACATATTTATGCTTAACTTCTGCTTTCTAAAGAGTAAGTAGGATGAAATAATTGAGGTGTGATTTAAATATGAAAGAACACTTGCCATAAGTAACGATAATTTTACTGTGACCCAACTTAGATCTTCTGTGCTATCCTCTGATGATTTCTGTGATGCCTATTAGAAAAAAAAGCTTTCTGGGCTTTCATGGCGGCTCAGCTTTAGGAGGTGTCTGAATATATGTATGTTTTAATACCTACTAGCATGCATGAAAAAAGAATTGTTAGAACAATTAAAGCATTTTTTCCTGTCCTAAACGTGGGAACACTTAGTATAAAAAGCTTTTCTTTTTTTTTCTTCCCATTTCTGCAGATGAAAGGAGCATAGCCAGTGACTTTTACCAGATGAAAATGGAGAGAGGGTTGCATTTCTTTGCCATATGATCCTGACTCTCTGGACCATCACCATCTGTGCAAATCCTAGAACTCCTGCAAATAACATAAAATGGTACTTGGTGCTGTTAAGGCTAGCATTTTCCAAAGGCTGTACAGCTAAAAATAACGTAGCATTCCATATGCAGACAGTTATGTATTTGTTGTTTGAGAAACTTTGAATGGAGCACTTTGACCATATTCTCTAGAGGATGTTGCAAGACCTTTCCTATCCTTGTCTGTCAGAAAAAAATAGCAACCTAGGAGTGTCTTCCTCTAGATTATATAAGATCTGTTAACAGGTGATAATATGAAACATATTCACTTTAAAGTGAGGATTTGTGAAGCTATGAAAACATGGCAGAATATGTGAAATAGAATCTGTTGATTGGTAGTTGGTCACCAATTATGAACAGCCAGTTTCTACCCAAAGATCACAGAAGAAGGAGATACTACACAGCTTCAGCTGCATGTGTGGTACCTTGCAGTCACCCATGTTTCATGCAAGGAACTGAGCAGAATTGTGTAATGCTCATAGCTGATAATTAGTTTGTTATGGAACAATAATTGCTTCAGACAGGTAGAGCCAAGTTACATCACTTTTAGGCAGACACTCCTTTACCTGTTGAAGGTTTTCTCTGAGTCATTGCCTTCATGTGGCAAATTCCACATTAGATAGTATTTAAAATCCTTTGGAAGTCACTGCTTACTTGGTTCTGAAGGTTCCTGTGGGCAAGGGCTCTTTAGCATTTTTCCAGATGAAATTTGTAAATTTTTTTGTCTATTACTTTTGTTTTTACAGTAGCAGTGCAGTTCTAATTTAGTGTTTTGTTCATATTAGACATTTCATTTTACTTATAAATTAGCCTTCCCAAATGAATGAGACTCTTGCTAAGGCATTTTGTTACCTGATAATTGTATTGAGTAACTGCATTTTAGCACAGGGATTCAAAAACCAAACTTACTGATGCTTTGACATAAGAATAGTAAAGATAGAAGGAGGAAAAATTGCAGAAATAAAATAAACCCTCATCAAGTAACGTCATGCAACAAATCAGCTGGGCTTTCGATAAATGATTCATTATTAAATTTAAAACCTAATAGGTTTGTGTGTTCTGAGTGTGGTTTACACTGGTTTGTTTTCTGCTTAATTAGAAGCCTTGCATTTCATCTTATAAATAATGAAAATCCTCTTGTCAAATTCTGTAAGATCATGTTGAACTAATATGTATATTTTAGAGGCAGAATAAAATTTCCCATCATAGCCTTCCATATTATTTCATTGCATTATGCAAAAATTATACTCTGCTTCTAATTTTGCTAGTGTCAAGTAAGAAAACTTCATCTTCCATTCCTGTCTGAGGAAGTCCTAGTTTCAAGAACTGTGATGAATAATCCAATCACTATGGCCCACTGTTTGCAATTAAGGTTAACTGCAAACAGAAATTCAGAATACCAGGCCAACTGAGCTTTACAAACGTAACGAATGTGGGTATAAGAGATAATAGTAATAAAATCTAAAGTTATAGTCTGTGATACCAGTTCTTGTTGCAGTGGTTCAGCAGTTCAGAGAAGGAGCAGGCTTAAACATGCCAAAGGAGACCAGAGTTGTACTCCATTTGCTGCTAGAGTTAAGTACACATTTCCCACAATACCACAGCATTTTCATCCTCAGAGACCTAAAGTACCAATAGACTAAAACATCAGTCACACAAGCCTTTGCTAATTAATGCCTTCACTGGAAAATGCCTGGCATTCTTAGGAAATCAGGGAGATACAGAATGCAGAATTCATATTTATATTTTTAGAAAAAAATAGTCAAGAAAAGGAAAAGCCTCATAATCAGCTGTTTGATAAAGCTCCAAATCAGTCAGCTAGGCTAAGGGTCATGAATATGTAGCTAGTAAGCCTCAGTGGCAAATCATCACACACGCTTGCTGCAGTTTCCTGAGACCTTGTAAAACACTTGGGAGCACAAGCCAGGCCAGTAGGCTGAGAAATGGCATTAGCCATTCAGCCTTTGCCATCTGTCACCGTGCAGCCAAGCAGACACTTCTGATGGAGTTGTTCTGTGCCTCCTCATCTGGGTTTTTAACTGAACTTCTTCACACGGGGCTTGCCACTAAATACAAAGTACTGTCAACCAAAGTACTGCCATTCTCACTCCCCTTGCTAAAATTCCTGTTTTCCTCCACGTCATTGATACATCCAGGCAGTAAATGACCTGTCATGCTAGTAATCAGTGAAACTGATCTTTGAAAGATAGTATGAAATACTTTGTAAAGCCTTACTATGTAGAAATTGCAGCCCATGGTATTATATCCAGAAGAATGCTTTTCTGCTTATGCTCAAACATGCCAAATACATTTGCTGAATACCTCAGTTCTGCAGTCTTTCAGTTACCCTTACTATCAGCAAGAGTCACTGAAGGATCAGGATAAAACCTAAAAAGACTGTTTTAGTTTTCAGTAAGATCAGTTCCCCAATGTGACTGAATTTGAACCTAAATGAGTGCAAGCACAGGCAGAAGTGCACAGCTGGAGCTGAGCTGTCCTTCCCCAGCAATCTGTGCTTATCTCAGCTAAATACAACATGGAAATCACTACCTGAGGAAGCTGTTCTGAGCTTGGACATTTTACGCTGCTGACTGTTGCCTGTTGGAAAATAAACATTTCTCATCTTATTTTGAAAAAAAATCTTGTAAAAGTTGTTAAAAGTTGGATCCATAGGTGCAGGCAGAAATGGATCTAAATACTTTTGGAACACCAGAGAGTCATTTTGATGGGACAGAAATTGCTGCTTGTTTCTAGTATAACAAGTCATCCTTTAAAAAAATCAATTAGAGAATGTATAGCAATGCCATATTTTACAATTCTGTCCTTTTAATACAGTTGATGTTATTTTGGGGGTTCTCCTAAGCCTCCAACAACATTCCCTCTTTTTTTTTCTTCATCTTCCATCCCTTGAATACTTGTCCCACAGCAGGACCCCCTTCAAGGTCGTAGGTTGCCCTTGCCATCTGACACAAGAGCAGTAGAAGGATTGCTGCTGCTGGTGCTTGGACCCAGAGAGGCTTCTGGGAGGAAGGGTGGTTGTGTGTTGGAGCATCAGCACCACTAGTGAGCTGAGAGAGAGCAATGACTGAAGGTAAATTAGAAGCAGGTGTTTCCAGAGACCCTGTATAGATCCAAGGATGCTGGTACCCAAACACTGCACATCTCACAGGCCTGGTGCTCTGCTCCCATCTTGGCTTTACTGTGGAATGGGGTGATCCACCCTTAGGCAACCCTTTCATTGGCAGAAATATTTCAAGGAATTGTTCTCTGAGTGCATTTCCCACCCTCTCTAATTATGCAGAACATTTTACTGGAAGCTTTCTCAGTAGGCAGACACACAGTATAAGGTCAGCTGCACCAAGGGCCTGGAATACAGAATGCACTTCAACTGCCCCTTGTCATTCTGGGCAAACCAAACGGAGCATCCCCAGCAAATGCTGCCATCAAAGAGCAAAAGCTGAAAAGTGATTCAATGAATTTATAGTCCATGTAACCACTGGATGACAAACATTTCTGCCTTGTACCAAAACTAGGACTGTTGTTGTCTATGCCAGGGATGGATCTGAAACAATGTTGGGATGTCCTGGTGGTCTGCAGTTAGACTTCAGCCCTCACTCTTATCCATGAACCATTTGCCAGTGGATTTCTCAGAAAGTTTATTGCAGGTGATCTTTTCTGGTTTGTTTTCTTAATACAGTGTGGAGTTGTGCTTTTCACATTAATTAATTAATTTATAATGTCCTTTTGAAACGTTAACAAGTACTAATTTTGGTATATAGTCCTCGGTCAGGTGAGTGTACTGAAGTTCCTAACCTAACCCTGAAATCAGCCAGTTTGAAGATGAAGCCTAGAAAGCTCTTCACAGTTCAAGCCATGGCTGCTCACCAGTTTAAGGGAGGAGACAAATCCATCAATCCTAATTTAATGGGAGAATTTTCAGGTAGACAGTAATTGAGTTGGAATTTGGCCAAAGCCTTGGGGTTAAAGAACCTACTGTTATGAAATGTGTTAGAGGATCTCTAATGAATACAAACCAGTGAGATCACGGTTTCGTCTCTTCTGCAAGGGGCAGCAGAAAATGCTCGTTTGCCTCCAGAAATATTTTGGTGCCTGTTATCAGGCTGGGCACTGAAAAAACTATGCCACCTTCTGAAACACCAGAACCATTTTCTTCCCAATGAAGATCTCAGTGTGTTGACCTGTAGGAGGAGTAGCTAGCCCATGTATTTTAGTAATAACCCTCACATCACTACTGGGAAATAACCACTAAGAAAGTAAAGAAGTCCTTGACTAACTTGAATTGACTTATTTTAGATTCAGCTGAGTTGGGGATTTCATCCTTGTATTTTAGTCTCAAAAAATCTGCTGGTTTGCAGAACAATTTCAAACAAATTTATTAAGCCCTTCAGTTAGGCTGTAGGAGAAGAGGGTCTCCAGACTTGCTGTTTTCTATAGATAGGTATATCCATATCCATAAATTCTTCTGGTTTTCTTACACCTATTTGTTTCTAAATATAGCTTATGGTTGGGAAAAGGGGCATGACTGGAAAAGTTTTTGGCAGCCTAAACATGAGGGGAAAATTGATGGCTTACAGATACTAGAATTGTTTGCCTTTGAAGCTCTCCAGGTGAAAAAAATTGTCAGCAGCTGAAGCCCAAATGTCAGTGACTGTGTGCACAGAGGGGACTGCATTTTGTTATTTTAAACCACATTTAGTGTGGGATACTCCATCAGCTGAATCATAGAAGTGCCTTTAAAAGCAACAGCATTTAAGATGCCTATGAAGGTATTTACTTCAGAGATTAAAAAAATATGCAAGTCAAACTTTATATGGGTGCTTGAATTTTTCAATGTAGGAGTTGAAATGCCGGATGCATTGTGCTGCCTTGCATCAGGACAGCGCCCGGAGCAGCAGTGATTTTGTAATGCTACCTGTTAAAGCTCAGTTCTTGCTAAACTAGCAGTGATAATGGTTCATTTGTACCTTCTTTAAGTGTGCATTTACTTTTCATTTAAAGCTCCTAGTGGGTGTGTAGTTCCCAGCGGACTGAGAGAGAAGGACCTGACATAGCAAGTATCTCCAGGAACTCTAGAATTATTACAAGCTGTAACATTTACACCTCTGTGTGTGTAATGGCTCGAGTGGTACTGGGTGAGTCATACTTAGGCCAACCAGTGCCCTGCTACAGAGTATAGTGGGCCTGAGAGTGAACCTCAACTCCAAATCTGCATTGAAATTTATATATTTAACTTTGGGCTTCTATTAAAGAGAGTACTTCCTTTGTACAAGCATACTTTTAAACACAGTATGTGTTCTGTTTTACCAGGATTAGATTTTGGAAGGTAAAATCAACTTTATTTAAAAACATACACAGTATGTAAACTGAGTAACTCAATTTTAGTGCCCTCTCTGAGATTCTCTGCATTGCCCTAATGCTTTTCTCTCCAGTCTCAGTCCTTAGAAACAAATAGCAAAACCTGGGCAAGTTGTTAATTCCTTCAAGATGACATGGACTTGGAATCCAATGACATATTATTCTTCCTTTTGTATTTGATTTTTGGTTTGGGTTATTCCAGGGTATTTATCCTTCTCTTTTGGAATAATTTTGCTTTTGGAATAATTTCAGACAAGAAACAGTACACAGTTTAACTTACTGCGACCCACTGGCTCCCAGAATAACTTCTACTGACTTATTTCTCAACTGTTGGCTACTCTCTGCTGGTTTTAAACTCCTTTGTGCCCCTCAGACCTGGAATTGCTGCTAAGATATTTTTCTTGAGGACCTTTTATTTCTAATTTACCATGTTCTTCTCTAAGTAAAGGAATTACTCTCATGGCTGTAAAATAGTAGGAAGCTGCTGATGCTTTTTGAGAGCAGAGCCACACACAGGAGACCCATATAATTTGCTCAGTAATTGAATGGTACATTTCTCAGCATCCAGATTTTTAGCGGTTGGGATTTCTCTTTGGAGATGATAAATCCTTCAAAGGTTGTAATGCATTCCTATTAAAGACAACTAGGATGTGTTTCCCAAGCTCATAATAATAAGTTACCTGAGCACAGAATTGCCAGAGAATCTCCCTTAGTTTTGTGCAATAGTCCAATAACCTTTGCAAACTTCTGCTGGGAGGGAACAGAAGCTTGGCACTTTCTCCTGGCTGTCCCCAGGCTGGGCTGGTGCCTCTAGGAGCTGTGCCCTGCACCGTTGCTGCGAGCTTGTTTTTGTCTTTGGACTGATTGGATCTTTCTTCTGGAGGCCAGGTCGTGCCAGCTTTATTCAGGCTGAGCAGTCCCACTGTGCTCAGTGAAACTATTCATGAGAGAGGTGAGCTTGAGGAACTGCTCAACGGGAGCTGGGCTGGCACTGTCTGGCCTTGGGAGCAGAGAGAGGGAAGTCTTTTCCTCCTTTTGTGAAAAGCAGAGAGCATGTGTAACTGAGAGGGATGGTGAGCAGGAATGTGTCAAGAAGTAGACATGGGAAGGAAATGAATCTTTGCTTCATTATCATGGAACAACATCTAAGCTGGAGCCAAAAAATACTTGAGAGATTTAACATGAGATCTAAATTTTATTTTAGAGTTCATGCTGCAATTTCATTGCAGTGACAAAAATGATTCAACTGAATAATTGAACTGAAGCTGATAATTATTCAGTTTTTCTTGGTGGTTTGATGGATAAACTGATATTGAAGTTTAAAAATCTCTCTCCTTTTAGCAAAAAAAAAGTCACTGTTCTACTCCAGAGTGCATGCTTGAGAAGGACTGGATATACAGTGGCTTTGCTGTTGCTGCTGCAGCTGTAGGTGAATGTGGATATGGACACTGGATTGAGTATCAATATACTGTACAAACCTTGAAAATATAAAGAAATACACAACTGCTTCTCCATATCTTCTTTTTTCTGGGTTTTTTGGGTTATTTTTTTTTTTTTTTTAATTTGGGCAGTAGTGCATTTCATTGACATCATGAGTACTGCTGCACAGGTTTGTTTAAACCAAAGCAATTGCCTGTCCCTAGCCATTACTCATAGCAGTGAGAAAACTTCACGGGACTTAGCTGAGGCATCTCTGAGTCCCTGGGGCTTAGATATAGTCCAGGACACACCGTGTGGATAAACAAGAGGGTTGACACAGCTGTGCAGGAGCTGTGAGGAGGATTTGGAACAGGCAAGCAGGAACAGCTTTGGGTAATTGCCATTGCACCAGATCCTGCTCTGAAGATGCTGTCCCTCCCACACGTAACACTGTCTTCCTTTCTGACACTGCAGAGTACCTGGGTCTGGACAGAGGGGAGCGAATTCTCCTCATCAGTGTGGGGCCCAGCTCTTGGTTTCCTGTGCCCCTTTCACCCGTGTGGAGCAGGGGAACATCCTCCAGGGAGCTGGGCTGCTCCAGCTGGAGCACACCCGTGTGCTCCCCTTCACACACACCCCTGGTGCTGCACTTCCTACCCAGAGCGTGCACTGGAGACTGCCAGGACACCTGGTCCTTCCTGGAGAGTCATCCACGTTGGACTGCACTGGCCTTATGAACAGACCCTGCTCGTGGCAGTGAAAGTGCTCCTAAAAAAGGAAGTGTTAACAAAGCCCAACTGGGAGTGCTGGGGAAAAACGACTGGTGTGGATCAGAGAGCTGGGAATGGAATCCCAGCCTCCAGGAGGACACACGCCTCAAAACAGTTCTCTAATTGAAAATTAATCCTCAGAACAACTTCAAGTTTTTTTAAGCTACTGCTCATGTAAAAGGAATAATCACTTTCTGTAGCACCAGCTAAATAATTGAATGCAGATCTTAGCAGAATATTATCCGTCCAAGGACAGTGGTTGCATAATTATTTCATATGATATAAATATTTAGAGATTACTTTTCCCTTAGCAGTTAAATCAATAGATTGGACTTGAAATCAAAACTAAATTTAAAATACTTGAATTTTAAAAAAAACTTAGTATTTTTGGGTCTGCAGTGAAAATTGAAACATAAAAAAAGGCCTGTTATATTTTCATTAAATGCATCTTTTTTTGCTTGCTCTGATAGGTTGTAAAAGATGAAGTCTGAAAACGGACACTGGCAAGGAGACTGAGAAATGAATAGGCAAAGTCATGTAGGTAAGAATCGATCTGAATGCTGAAAATCTAAAAAAATAAATTCAGTCAAATACGAAGTTCTGCATCAAAATTTTATATGTTCTCTTAGCACTGTTGCTTGTGAGGTTACCCCAGAAAACCTTTCTCTGAGGAGATGTCCCCAGAGCACAGGGGTGAGTGACTAATCCATCCCTGCCAAAAGCATCTCCTGCTGATTACAGGTCATGTGTGCTGCCTGGTTGCCTCATGAGCTACATTGTGCATAAAAAATAGATACTCAACAGCACTGGTATCATAATTTTATAAGCTTTTCATTACTTAGACAATTCTCTTTTTCTAAGGTGCTTTATGGGCATTGCAAGTATTCACTATGAAACGAAAACATTTTAAAATATGCTTTTAAATCAATCCCACATGTCCCATAGCAAGGTGGGCTCTCTCCACCCCCGTTCCTTTCCAGCTCCTCGCTGCAGTTGTGCCACGTTGTGGCTGGGAGATTTTTATCCTGTAACTTTCCTGTGCCTAATCTGTACAAAATGTGTGAGAGTCATTCCTGGAAGGTGCTCCCTGCAGATGCCTCGGCCCAGACAGACGATCAGGGCTGTTTTCCCTTGTCCAGAGACAAACATTACATAGAGGGGCAGAAGCAGTGGAGCCTGAGCAGGATTGGATCCTGGCTGGCCTCTTGTGGCTGTGGCTGCTCTGGCTGCCTCAGAATTCCGGAAAGTGGAAAAAGCTGAGCACAACAAAAGGCTGGGAAGGGGGGTAGCCAAAGCGATTAGAGCAATTTTTGACTTGTGAATCTCTAAATGTTTTCTATCATGTGCTTGGCTTTATCCCTCTGCATTGCCTTCCCTGCAGCGCTGCCACTTCCCAGCTGATCCCTCCTTTCTGTCACTAAAATGCGCAGCCTTGCAATGATGAATATTAAAATTCACCCACTAACGCTGCAGTGAGGTGGGGTCCGAGCAGCTCCAACCTCCCAGCCTGCTGTGCCACCCTGCCAGCAGATTCGGGAAGGCGACACCACACTGGTTTATCCTGGTTTCCTTCCCAACCCTGACAGCTGGTTATAACTGGTTGAGCGATGGCTGGAGTTCAGCACAATTCAAATGTCTCAGACAGTCTATATAAACATCGTTCCTTACTTAGAGGTCCTGTTGGAAGCTGTTTCTGTTGGACACTTAGTGAATTACAGGCTTTAGAAACTACCTGGCAATGCCTTGAACCAGGCGCAAAACTTCCACTAATGCGACCTTTAGAGTCTTAAGTAGGTACTTGGCTGCCAGTTGTTTTCAGGCACGCTGTAAAGGGACTTTCTAAAAAAAAAAAATTCAAAAACCTGACTCTGGACCAGCATCACTGTTTGTTTCATCTCGATTTGGAGTGGTTAAATAGGAATTTGCAAAGGAAATGAATGAGGGGACCAGCTTCTTTCATTTAATAGGCTTGTCTAAGTAGAACCAAGCAACAAAGGAATTCTGTGTAAGGTTTGCAATTTCTGTTGCTCTTGTCTAACCAGATTTAAATCATTAAAAACAAAACAAACAAACAACCCCCCCAAACCAACATGAGCGAGTGCAAGCGATTTAGACTGTATGCATTACAAGTGATACAGAATATGCATTTATGATTCAAAATTTTAAACAGATGAGAAATAAATATGCAAAGTAGATTGTTCTGTTTGCAGATGGTAATCCTGCCGCACTGATTTTGCTCAGCTGTCTGATTTTTCAGTGTCTGCATTCCTGGTTCCTGGGATTCCTGATTAAGAAATAAAATATGAGTCACGGTGCATGGTTACCTTCTGCTCATCTGAAAGGCTAACTCAGTGACTGAAAACAGATTATTAGAGGCTGATCTTGCCCTGCTGAATTCGATACAGTGTCAAGAGATTGGGAAGAAAAATCCCTTCTCTGCTCTCCCTTCATTTTTCCAGCTGTAGGATAAATGTTCCTGCCAGTTCTCGTAGCCTGGCCTGCAGGATCCTCTGCCCGTCCCTCTCTGCCGGGGGTCCCGGGTGGGGATGGCCGGCGGGCAGCTCGGCAAGGGGAGGCACATCCCTCTCCCTGCCTCTCCCGAGCATGACTCAGTCGGTTATTAAAGATTTCCAGCTTCCAGCTAAAAACGGCATCGGCAGCGGTGCCCCAGAGGGAAGAAGGGAGACATGAGAAATGGGTTCTGTTCCTGTCTCCGAGTGCTAACACTCACACACACTCACACACTCGCAGAGCTGATGTGGAGCTCATCTGGGAAAAGTTTATTTTGCAATAAGAGGGTTTAGTATTCTGCTAAAGGCTTTTGCTAAGACTGGATCCAATTTTCAGAGCCTGTTGCCAATATTTGTGAGTCATTTCCTTGGAATCCTACCTTTGGTGTTTATTTCCCTTAGAAGGAAACTTGTAAAAGAATAACAATAGCTCTCATTCTTCGCGGAAAGTAGCACACAGCAAAGTGGGAGACAACTCGCTCTTTGTTCCAAAACACTCTTGTGTTTGTTTTGTTTACTTTCTTCAGCAGACAAAAAGTGAAGCATGCAATATAATTAACGCCATAAAGCATCTCATTTACAGTGCCAGTGACATGCATGTGCTGTGCACCGGAGTGAAAGTTAAGTGGGGAAGCGGTTTTAATTGGTACCTCCCTTCCAGAACAAGTGATGAGAATTGCCTGGTGATTTGGGATGTCTCCTTATGTAACAGCAGGGCTTTGCTTCTTCTCAGCCCCGCCTGACTACCGGGACTCCTTCTCCTCTCTGCCTTCAGTCCCAATAATAACACTGGCAGCACCTACTCGGGGTTAAAGCCCCTCCCAAAGGTTACCGTATGGGAAAGGCTGTCGGGCACAGTTTGCAGCAAGAGGAGCACCTTTTGCCCTCAGGATACTGAAGCGTTTTCAAAACCAAACCCCCACTGAGCTAAGTGTATCCTGGACAGAGTGTTTTATGTCGAGCAAGGCCACGCAGCCACCAGCGGGGTGGAGGCAGAGAGCATATGAGACATTTTGGCCAAGAACACTGGAAAAAATATTTATGCTTACTGAAATGAATACCATGGGGCTTTATTGTTCTCCCAGACCAGGCAGGCAAAGCAGCCTTAGGGAGATGGCTGCAGTAAATGTGGTGGCACCTTTTCTTGTATCTGCCAGAGCCCTGTGGCAAAATAAATTGCAATTTTGCTTGCATTTTCATATATTTGCATAAATTCTGGGGGAAACTTTAACTGTTGGAACTGGCATTTAAGAGTTAGTTGCATATTGGCTATCAGGAGTTCTGGTAGGTGATGTATACCTACAAAGAAATAAGAGAGGAAACATCTTTTCTGTCAGAACAGAAACTTTCTCTTGTTCTGCCTCATGGAAACCAAAAGCGGGAGAAAGCACAAGTGTTAAGAATACAAAAGGACATTTTCTTTTAAATCTTTTTTTTTTTTTTTTTTTTTTTTTCTCTGAAACCCAGGGGACTCTGACACACTAGTCCAGAGTAACTCCTTAAAGTCTTTCTGGGAACAATTCAACTGAAAAGTATGTAAGGAAAAAAAAATAGCATGTGGGAATTAGAGAAATATTTGCTTTGAATGCAGTCTGGAGAAAGAGACATTTAAGCATCTGGAGTTATATAATATAAATTAGAGTAGAAGTTAAGTGAAGATACCTTTGAAAAACTTCCACAAAAGGGCTGTATCTTGACTCCAAAATCAATTTCTGATTTTGACTTTATTCCTTTTCCACCAAACAGTAAGTCCAGCTCTAGAAAAAAAAGGGGGGGGGGAGGGGGAAAGTAAGCAAAGTTAAAAAACCCAGTGGATTCCTTGAAATTCCCTGAAGTAAGGGCCAAGAAATACAGGGGAAAACACTAGACTTGGCAGGCCTAGAGTTTAACTATACCTCCGAAGGATGAAAAGCTGAATTGACCCTGTTGGCACACAGACCTGTTGTTCTACCAGTCTAGTTACTTCAGCCAGCCTTAACCCTCTCATTTTGCCCTTGGATCCTGCTTCTGTTAGATGTTGTTGTACACATTCCTGGTAGAGATACAGCTGAAGAAACAGAAAATCATCGTTGCCATCTCGCTGCACCTGTCCTGGTTCCCCTCTTCCCCCTGCTGCCTCTGATAGCTCTGGCTTGAAGAGTCTCCCTCACTGCAGACCAGGGACTGCTCTGCATCGGCATGATGCAGTTCTCCTCAGCTATCTTATATCAGCAAGAGAAGGAAGAAGTCTCCCTGTCTGCTCCCAACCATGGGCTGTCTCTTGGAAGTCCAGTTTTCAATTTAAATCCATCATGGCCAGTGGCTTTTCCACTTCTTGCAGCTTCATTGCTCAGCTTGCCTCCAAAGCCCTGAGTGCAGGGATTGTCTTTGATCCTTTGCTTTCATTTCCTGTGACTGGGCTGCCCCAGTGTGCTGTGATCAGGTGTCCTCTACGCTTCCACTGCTTCATTCATAACTTTACTAGAACTCCATATATATCCATCTAAACAATAAATATTTTAATCAAGGCCCTCATTATCTCCCATCTCTGTTTGTAGCTTCCTCCTCCTTGAACCTGTGACATATCAGCCAGTTCGATCTAGTTAAACACAAGCTCCCAACATCCTTTTCCCTGTTTGCTGCTGTGGTCAGAGCCAAGCCACCTCCTGCCTGTCCTCTTCATTTGCCTCCATCGAGTCTTTTTATTTTCCCACGTGAGGTTGTCACAGTTCTGCCATAGCTGTCATCACTCCACCATTGTCTCTACACCATGGCTCTGCTCTCATTGCCAGTGATGCTGGCGTCCCCATGCCTTTATCTGCTGCTCACAGGGGAGCCTTTATGCCCTTTTCCATGATGCTCTTGTCCACAGGTTGCCCTGCCTCCCTCAGCTAAGTTAAGGGCACCAAACTTTGTTGCATCTTTGAGCAGATAGTTTATGATGAGGTTAGCCTGGCCTTGATTACAGGTGATGTGGTCGGGTTGTTTTTTTTAAGGGAGGTGCATCAGTCTGGGTATGTGTTTGTGCCTTTCCCCTTCCTCTCACCAAGCTGTCATTGCTTCTTTAGACAGTGGCTCTGCACAACCTGTGTGCACTGGGGTTCCTTGTTGCTTCTACATTGTAAATTTTCTGAAACACCAGAAAGGTAACAGCTACCAAAACGATGGCAGTTTTGTTTTCTAAGCACTGCAGTCCAGATGTTAACAATGGTATAGCACAGCTAAAAAATGCTATTCTCTCCTCAAGCCGTGTTGTTATGCAACTGAAATGCTCTTCACTGTGTGAGAAAGACTGAACCCGCTCCAGTACTTGGATACAAACCCAGGGCTAAACAAGGAATAGCCATCATAAGTCTATTCCCTTGTTTTTATTGGTCTCAGTGAGACTTGCAGCTTTATAGTCATGGGCATTTTATATTTAAGTTTGGGTTTTTAGAGGCATTCTGGAACTGTATAAAAAGCCCCTTTCTCTGACATCGCATCAGGCTTTTTGTGATGTGAATGGCATCATTACAGTTCTCTCATTAACATCATAATGGCTCTAGAGGAATAGGGAGTGAAAACCCCAGCAAATGGAGTAGCGTGGCAATGTATAGTAGTCTTACTGTGTGAAACTGAACACGGAAAAAGTTTGACATTTTAACCTTCAGGCTGCTGCAGATGCCTCGGGGTGTCCTCACACTGAATGCATTTGGCTGACAAAATGGAAAAATTGTGGTAGCCTAAGGATGGAGGGCTGGGTTCAATAAAAAACTTTGCCTGGCTTCCATGCCACTGAAGCCCACACAAGGCTCCCAAATGGATTTTTCAAAATTGAATCCAGCCCTAAGTGTCAACCTTTTGCTGTAATTTTGTATAGTAAATGTATTGTATGCTCAAATGTACATCTTTCATCCTTTATTTCCAGAGGCGCTAATGGAAATGTAACAATGTGTGTGCTGTTCTGCAAAGTCTCATTGAAATCAACGGGATTTTGGATGAAATCCCTCCATTGCATAAGATAATGGAATAGAAACGGGTTGGGCTTATGGCTGGAGGACGATGAGATCTGGTTCTATTTCTGGCGCTGACACTGATTTGCTGTGTGACTCCTGGCAAGATGCTCAGGAATGGATTTTGCCACCCTCGATGAGAAAAACCAGTAGGCTGGCTCTTTGGGAGCAGTGCCAGGGTCCTGTTTGCAGAGCTGGGTCCGGCAGTGCTTCCTCAATGAACACTGGTGTACAGTTCTGCTGCGTCCAGCTCTGCCTTCGAGGAGGCCAGCTTCTCTCGTGTGCTGAGGGCTTGCAGCTCTCTTCCCACTCCTTTGCAGCAGCTGTAAACCAGTGCTTCTGAACATCCAAGGGGAACAAATAGCACGCCCAGAGTCATGAGCCCTTTTAAAAGCCTGGTTCTCGGCTTCTCTAGGCTGAAGCAATTCCTCTGTCACAAAATAGGACTTAATTTGTAGCTGAGAGCCACCTCTAAATCTTTGTAACACATGCTGAGGCCTACAAGCTTTGTTTGGGGCTTTGGTTTTCTGGTGATTTGGTTTCTTTTCTTCCAGGGAAGCTATATTATTTATGCCTTGTTTTTATACAGTTTGGAAACATGGAGAATGTGCATGGACAGTAGCTGTTTATGGAAGTGAACTGGCCTGCCTCTATTAATTTTGCATGTTGTAAATAGCAGAAGCAGTTAATTTACTTTTGTAAATGTCCAGAGAACTTGGTTTTTCAAGATAAATTAGCAGCACTGTGCAGAAGGCATCTCTACACTTCCTTCCTTCCTTCCTGCATGTTTCTGCTTGAGCTTAGAAAGACCTATTTGTGAAGAAATACGGTAAGAAAAAGATGCAGACTTTAAATCTCCAACTCTCATTAAAAAAAAAAAAAATCACAAAGAAATGCTGAATTCATTATGAGGAAAGGAATCCTGACTTCCAGAAGCAGCATCGAGTTTCTTCCAACCTTTATTCTCTCAAGACAAACACTGAGCGTTGCCGTCTTGCCAATGTGAGAAGATTGATGTGCCCCTGTGAACGATTCCTCCATCTGGATTAACGAGAAGAGTCCATTGCTGCTTTCTAATGATAGTGTAATCTTTTCAGACATAAAACATATGACTTTTTAGCTGGTTCTTGGGTCACTTCTTAGCTCTGCTGTTAGGTCAGCAGACTGACTCGCTCCTTTTTGACCGCTCCTTCCACGTGCTGGTACTCAGCTGGTAAGAAAAGGTGTGGGGAATAAATAATAGATATCGTCCACGTCAGGGATAATTTTCAATGGGCCAGCCCAGTGGTTAGCCGTTCCCTGTGCTGTTTCTTGATCCGAGAAAAGCAAGATGGCAAGAAAAACGACTGAGGGCTATATGCAGTGCATTAGCAGTAAATTGGCTCTGAGGAAGGGGTTTAGGCACCTGGCAGTCCGACTGCAGGGAGGCTGCTGGCCTCTACTGAGGCAGACTGCCTGGGCACCTCAGCTGCCCGTGCCTTCAGCTCCCGTTTTTGGCCCGGCCAGGAGGCAAGGCAGAACCATGCACGCAGGCATCCAAGACACAAACAGCGCACGCTGGAAGCCGTTTCTTAATAAAGTAGCAGTCTTGTGCTAGGATTTAAGAAAACAACTGGCAGATGTGAACGATTTATTTTTCCTCCCTCTTCTGCTGCGGTTTATTTTTTCCTCTTGTTCGAGAGCGCTCAGCTGCTAACACAAACAATTGCTGAAATTCCACCTGCCCACCTGCAGCCCCTCCTTCCCGCCGCCTGCTCGGGCCGTCGTCTTCCTCCGGGAGGGCTGCGCAGAGGGGAAACTACATCCCGCTTTCTTAGAGAGAGGAGGAGGAAGGAGAGGGAGGGGCCGGGCCGTGTCTGGGCGCATTGTTCCGCGCTCCTCTGCCAAGAAGTAGGTGACTATGAACTCATCCCTCGCCCCTCGCAGAAAGTTTGCCGCCTTCCCCCCCTGCTCCCCTCCCCTCCCGCCCGCTGGCGCGGCAGGAGGCAGCTCGCAGCCCGGCGCTGGCCCCGGAGTCCCCGCTCCTGCTTAATATTCCGCCCGCTCCGCCGATGTTGTGCTTGGCTCCGGTGGGACCGCAACTCACGGCGTGAAACCGGAGCCAATTTTCTGTCTTAGTCTCGCAGTGTTTTGACTGGAGGCAGATCCAGTTCAGTCCGATCGGGGCTAGTGGAAACAACTACCTAAGTCTCCGCTGTCTGTGTCGTTTGGGAGGGAAGAAAGAAGAAAGGAACGCGATCCCGAACTGCTGGGCGCGCTCTCTCGCTCGCTCGCACACGCACACACACACGCACCGCAGACACACGCACCCAGACAGGCAGACTCGCACCCCGGCGGTGCCGAGCGCGCCGTGCCACCGGCGCCGGGAGGAGATGGGAAGCCAGTGAGCGGATCCGTGCCGGTGTGTGAGCGCCG
>VXBS01005634.1:266328-286944 GCA_013400255.1 Sitta europaea
CGGCCCCGGCTGCCCGCAGCGCCGCTCGCACCGGCCCCCGCGGCGGGCGCTGGTCGGGAGAGGGCTCATTGCTGATCGCCGCGAGAGATGCGAAAATATGCGGCGGCGTTCTCCTGTAGCGCGAAGGGAAATGAAAAGTATTTTGTTTGGAGAACCTCCGGCAAACCGCATGTCATTTGTCATATCTGATTTATTACCCGCAGGATCACATTACAGGGGAATTTCAAATCCTGTAACAACATCCAAGATCACATACTTTAAAAGGAAATATGTGGAAGAAGAGGATTTTCATCCGCCACTCAGCAGCTGCACACATAAAGTATGTTTTCTAATAGTCATTATTTTTACCTTGACTTTCGGATGCATAGTAACACTCGATTGACCCATTTCCAGAAGGCTGAAATACTCCGCTGAAATTAGGAGAATGATCCAGCTGTTTGCTCAGAAACAGTTGTCACTTCTTCACATTTATTGTTGTATTGTCATCAATTGCAAAAGAAGCAAAGGCATTTCTGCTTTTGAAACAACTGCAAATGGAAATGCTGAGAATAACTTATTTTTTGCGGATTATTTTGTTCTTAGCTAGTTCATGTCATGCTTACAGAAACAGATCCTTAACAGCATTTGAACAACTGAAAGGAAGAACATAGGTAAAAGATTTCACACTCATATAAAACTTTTTTTTCCGGGGGAGAAAATAGTAAGAAGTTCCATTACCCCACACTCGTGGGGTCTTCTAAAAAAACCAGAATGACTTGGAAAGCGAGTACAAGTTCCTTCAGTATTTAATCGGGTTTATTAGAAAGCTAATAACTCCCCAAAAACAGATTAGTAAATGAAAGGATTTTTTTAAATGAAAGTTGTCAGGGGAGAGATTTGAGCAAATGTTTCCCAGGCCAGTAAAATACATAAATTGAAATGACTTTTTTTGTGAGATTTTGTGCTCCTCTTCATTAAGGGCTGGGCTCAGTTCTGTATGGAACTGAATGCCTGGGGTGAAGTGCTTAAGGATAGCTCATGCCTTGAGCCACCATCCTGACGCTGTGGAATCCTGCCTGGCCCAGGGAGGTCCAGTTCTGCTGGCAGTGGGGGAGCGATTTCTGTGGAGGAGAAGCAAGCATTAATGTCAAGCTCCGTTCCCGAGGACCTTAGAGTAGCTGAAGGAATTTTCAGCTACAAATAGAGTTGTCTGGAAATAATACCCAGACCAGGAAGGTGAAAGATTGTCCCACTGTCAGTTTCAGAAGATATCCCGGTCTGCTGCCAGAGCAGTGAATAAACAGCACCAAGGGTGTTGAAAAATGAGCTCTGGTGAGTGAGTGTCTCACACATGTCACACCACTCTCCCAATTTTCAGCCAGTTTTTGGGGGGTTTTTTAAAAGATTGTTTGATTTTTTGTATCAATGATTAATTTCCTCACAAAGAAGGGAAGGAGGAATAGTTATTTAGTCTTTTCTAACAGCAATAAAAAGCAGTTACAGAGGTATTGGTTAGCTAGACCCAGCCACTGTTTTGTGCTGCTGTTTACAGAGGTAGAACGTGTCAGAAACCCTGGCTCACCAGTTTCTCCTGTTGAACCCAAATACCTTTTCTGCTTTGCAGCACTGAGCTCTGGCAGAGGGAAGATGCCCACCAGGTTTTCTTGAATTTCTTACATGTTTATACCTCTGCTGCCAAGTAAAGATTTATGTTCTGAGATTACTTGTCCCATCGAGGGAATGATGGTAGGGCCTGAGGCCCTCTCCAGAGGGATGCTGGCAAACATGTAGAAGAAAGCCTTTGACAACTTGTTCCTACTGGTGTCCCTCCAGTACTTATCTCCAGGAGAATCCCAGTTCAAGGCTTACTGGTTTGCTCCAGGCTTTTATGGCTTCACTGACTGTTGCTGCAGCAGGTACAAAGGACGCAAATGAACCTATAGGCTTAATATAATTTAAAATGAGTCATTTATTATAGAAAATTACTCTCTCTAACAAAGAGCTTCAGCTGTGAACTCATATGAAATTATGGCCAATTTTTGTTTTTATGAGGCACTGTGCAGCTTCTAAGCCTCGCAGACATGACCAGGCTGTGGAAAGAGCTAGAGGGCTGAGGAGAACTGAATGGATGTGAAAAGCAGCTGTGCTTTAAGCTCTTTCAGTCCTCATAGCTACGACTTCCACTCTGCAAAAATGCTGTAACCATGTGGGAAAGGGAAGAATGATAAAGCCACAGATGGGGGGATTTAGAGCAGTCTCTCTTTGTGCTGTGCTGCTCTCCTCCTACGCAAACCAAATTCTTACTAAAAATGAAAATTAGGTAATAGTGCTGACAGTAGTAGCATGCATTGCCCCCTCTCTTGTTTTGATTCGCAGGGTAGCGGTTACAGTGCAGAACCCGGGGCCTCCCCGGGGCAGTAACCTGCTCCTGCTGCCTGTGCTGAAAAAGGGAGTCCTGGAAGGACCATGGAAGAGAGAACAAATCCGTGGGCATAGAGCCAGGATTTCTGCAAATCCCTATCCTCCCTTCGTTTCCTGACCCTCTCCCTCGCCTCTCTGCGTTCCCACTGGTCCCGTAGAGCACAGGGCGGAGTGTGCAGGCCAGCAGCTGCTCTCCAGATGCTGGGATGCTTTGAGATGGGCTTCTCCCTGCCTCCCTCCCTGCATGCTCTGTGCACAAGAGCAGTGTAAGAGCCTGGCAAATGGAGACCTCCTCGCTGGAGGGCCTCTTGCACTGGCAGCAGATGAAGTGCTCCAGCACTTGCTGTGCGAGGCGATGGCTGCTGGCTGCCTCTTGCAAACCTTGGCGCTGCAGGCAGGACCTTGCTTGGCCTCAGAGCTTTGCAGAAGCCCCACAGGGGATGATGGAATTGGGTCCCTTTGCAACAAAAGGCCCCCCCTAGCCATCACTGGAGGAAAACTGCACAACAATTTAATGTTCTTAATCCCAAATGTAATTAAAGAACCAGATGTGTGCATCTGGACTTCACTCTCCCCCCTTGGATTTATGCCCTGCAATTGCCTCTGTGGTGTAATGCTCAGCTACTTGCCTCCTGAGCTCAGCTGCTTACCCCCTAAACTTGGGGGAATGCTGTGGCCAAGAAAAAGCAGGTCCCCAGCTACATGGATGTGCAGAATGAGAAAATGCCAGTTTTAGATGCCTCAGAAAAAGAACAGAAAAGTAATGACACAGAGGGAATACTTTGCTTCATTTCCTTCCTCCTTGTCTAGAACAAAACTGGTTGCCTCCAGTTCCATATCTTGTGTGTTTTGCATTTTCAGACAATCTCCGTGTTTGAGGAGCGGGCCCATATTCTTTACATGTCTTTGGAAAAGCTGAAATTCATTGATGATCCTGAAGTCTACCTGCGGAGATCCGTCCTCATCAACAATCTCATGAAGAGAATCCATGGAGAGATCATCATGCAGAACAACTGGTGCTTCTCCACCTGCTCCTTCAGTGGCACCTCCCCACAAGAGTGGTTTGTGCCTCAGGACTGTCCATACAGAAAACGCCTTCGGATGGCAAAGGAGGAGTATGAGAAGCTCCACATGTGCTGCTTCTATCAAGAATGTGGCAGTCACTATTTAAATCTACCCTACTCTGTTAATGCTAGTACAGAAAGTAATTCCTCTTCTTCCTCCTCCTCCTCCTCTTCCTCCTCCTCCCCTCCCATTTCTTTGCCAAGCTGTTCCCAGCAGGTGGATTATGAAGTTGGCAGTACACCTTCATACAGAAGTGATGACCAGATACCTGCTAATGAAATATTCATCACTAATGGCAGGTCTCACAGTAATCAGGAAAAGGCAAAATTTAATGACGAGAAAGGAGGTAATGAACCTGAGAGAGAAAGCATCACCCTTAACTGTGAATCTGTAAGAGGCACCCATGCTCTTGAATGTAAAGGCAAATTTTATGACTATTTTGAGACTGGATGTAATGACAAGAGCAACGTAAGTGAATCTTGGAAAAAATCCTTAAGGAAAAAGGAATCTTTACCAAGTAATAAAATCTGCTGCAACAAAGGAAGTAAAATATGAGGCATCTTTCTTGCTCTATTGAAGCATGCACAGCATGTTCCTTCTCTATCAGATTTTTATTTTGAACGGATTTTTTATAGTTTTCTACGAATGGTACAATCATGCCACGAACATGACGTGTAAAGTGGAGAGCAGATTGCGTAAAGTGTCTCTGCCATCCTCATCAGTGGCTATTTATAAACGTGGAGACTTCAGAAAGAACACAGTTGCATTACTGCTGAGCACTGTAGTCTGTGCAGCTATGGTGGAGCTTTCGTTGCTGAAAATGCCAATCAGCCAGATGGGGAAAACATATCGTTTTACATATCCCCGCCCCAAGAAGTCTGCCATTAATTAAGAAGACCTCCATTATGTTTACCAAGGAATTAGAAGTCTGGTAAACAAATTGATGCTACCAGCAAGGATGATATGCTCCTTGTAACTCAGTATTCATTCTGATAAAGGACTGTCTTCATGGATTGGGAATAAACCATCCTGACCTTTTGTAATGATACTCTTGAATTCCTGTATTCAGCGTCTTGTCCAACTGACAAAATAGGACATAGCATAAAGAAATAACCTGTTTATGGAATCTTAATCAGAATCAAACATGCAGCTCAAGTACTTGCATGTTTTCACCTCAGCCGTAATAACTAATGAGGTTTGTTGTTACACAGGGCAGGTTTTTTTTTTGGTGCCTTACTTTTTGTCTTAATTTTTGCCAGTGTGAAAATTAAGTATGAATCTGATACAGCAGGGATTTAACCTAAACAGAGATTAAAAAAGAAACCCAGAGGGTGGATCAATATTATTAGAAACCTTTAACCTTTGAAGTACTGAGTTCAACTTCCTATTCAAACATCTCTGTTCTTCCTTTTTGATGCTCAATTGCTTTTTGATTTGCCATCCTTAGGAAGGGATTTAAGAAACAATAGAGAGATGTCTCTTGTAAACAAGCATTCGATGCTTGAGTGTTTCTATGGCAACTGTCTGTTGCTGGGGCTCTTTTTTTTCTTCTTTGTATAATGAAGTTCATGACCCAGTGGCATGTTTTATACTTTATTCTGTTTCACATAATTCCTCTCTTTTAGATTGCAAAAGCATGCGGGAGTTTTCTATGACTTTTGCCATTGATTTAAGAAAAGACAAGAAGGCAAAAAGCACAATGTTAATTAATAATGTGCCGATAAACACGTTTTTTTCTGAATGAATGTAAGGGGTTTAATTTTAAAAAAAGAACATTTTGGAGATTTCAGTGGCTGAGGACAACACTTAGTCATCCCTAGGTAGACTGATTGCACAAGTGTGCTGTGTAAAATGCCCAGAAGACATTAATTGGGGTTGGACCAAGAGTGAGTCTTAGATCCACCAAATTAATTAGTTCCCACAGTCCCCATAACAACTGGCAGGATGTGCTCAGCAAAATAGCCACATCCAGGCCACAGCTGACCCATAAATAGCTGCCTGATCCCACAGCATCTTGCACTCAAGTGACATCTCTGCGTGCTGCCCGCCCCAGGGGTGAGGGTCCCCTCTGTGCTGGGGGAGCGGGGCAGGAGGGTCCCCAGGGGACACGGCCCAGGCCTGGCACTGCAGCTGGGGCTGACACCTCCTGCTTTGGGGCTCGTGGCTTCAGCTGCAGGAGTCCTGGCCCATGCTTGTTTTGGTGAGCAAAATACATTTGCAAACTGTATGGTCTTTCTCAGAGAGCCCAGTGATCACAGGAAAAACTCCCCCCAGCCAAGGTGACCACAAACACAGCAGGATATGAATCAGTGATAACCTTTATGAAGTCAAGTGAGTTTAAACTGATAAGTTTGTAAGGGTTGTTGTTGTGAAAAGTGACAAATAAAGAAAGTACAAGTCCCACCTGATTTCTCCAAGACAGAAGCTTTTTTATTAATAATAATAATAATAATATTAAATATGGATCTCATTCATACAGTGTATGAGTAGGATCATCATTTAGACATTTGTCCACAAGGACCAATTTTTTAAAAAAACTGATTTTCTTGTGTTATATCCAGATAGTCTAGTAATGTCTGCTTTTTTCCAATATTTGATAAACGCTTGATGTTTTAAGCTTAAATATTAGATGCTTGTATACTAATGTGTTGTTGTAGTAAAGTGAAATTTCCTTGATATATATTTATTAAAATGACCAAAATTCATTTTAATTTTCCAATGGCTACTGGGTCCTTTCCCCCACATCCCCCTCCCTCAGCAAAGCGAACGCCGTTTAATCAAACTCAGCCTTGCCAGGGCTTCAGGAGCCTTTAGAACAGTCTGAAGGTGCACTGAGCAGCAGCAGAGTCTCTGTAGACTTGCAGGTACAGCCAAGGCAAACACCTGGCCCAGTGCTGCCCAGACCACAAATCAGCCAACACTTCTGGGGGGGCTGAAAGCTTTCTGACCCGAGAGGGCTCCTTGGGCTTCCAGAACAAGCCTGCACACATAACCTATGGCAGAGGCTTCTCAGTTGAATTTGCACAAGCTGAAGTGATGGATCAGCAGATCTTTGTCTACTCTGGCCTCTAATGGTTTCTTTAGTTCCAGAGACATCTGGAAATTAACCCATTACAGCTCTGGACAGCCCTCCTGTCATCAGGGTCTGTAAGGGAGGAATGCCATCCCACCAAAGCTGGCTTGTGGATAAGTGGGGGTTTGTGCCTTTCTCTGGAGCTTGCCTCACAAAATAATAGCAAATACTGAGAGCAGAGTATTGGACTCAGGAGTCCACTGAGTTATCCTGCTGGCCTTACAAGAGGCAGAAGTATTCCACGGTGGAAAAGGGAGGTGGAAACACACTTGTCCCATTCCCAGAAATGCAGTAGACCTTGGTAGGATTTCCAGCCTGGGCTGGACTGAATGGACTTCCTGGTTTAAATTCTATTTGATTTACAGCATGTGAAGACTGTAAGCCTGATAGGCCTTTTCCCCATTTTGCTGGTACCAAAAATTTTCAAGAAATAGTTCTTTTACAAGATTATATGAATACCTTTCATCCATTTGTCCCCTGCATTACTGCTAAATGAATGCTCCTGAACTTGATCCTGGCCTACCTGCCAGGAAGAACTGGACAGAAGTGCTTCTCTAGGAAGATTGTTTTTCTCTCTATTGTAAACACTTTGCTCCTAGTGTGTAAAACTAAAAAGTACCGTGCCTTTCAGCACATGCCAAACAGCAACAGAAAAAGATGTTTCTGTTGTCACATCAATTTTGCTGTCACTAGCAACAGAAGTGTCATTTTATCTTCAGGATCCAGGTAATACATTTCCCTTGGAAATGCACAGTTCATTTGAGTTTAAAAAAATCATGTTTCTTTTTCAAAGCACGTGGCATAATATCATTGTGCTTCATATATATTCACTACTTCTGGTAAAAATTTTACTATTTTTACTGTGTTAGCTAATCTGTTGAAACAGCTCAACATGGGTACTTAAGCATCCTCAGCACTCAGACAGCCTCAGCTGGCAGTGATGTGCAGTGCCAGCAGAGCAGCTGGTTCTGCAGAGAAAACAGACACAGCCTGAGCCACAGAAATGAAGTGCTTCTTTCAGTCCTGGAGGTGTTACGCCCCTAAGCAAAGTTGTGGCAGAGAGTTTTTTTCACATTTCATCTTCCTGCATGCCCTCCATCCTCCTTTTACACCCTTCATCTGCCATCTGTCCCTTTGTGCCCTGCCATCCTGATGACCATGACACACTGCCAGGGTGCTGTGGTGTGTGCCACCACCCTCTGGATTTGTGCAGGGGAAGCAGGGAGCTGGTTCAGAGCCACAGCATGGACTAAGGAGGTATTTAAACAAAGGAACCAGGTGGCTGCTCTGTGGTGCCTCTGGAGCCTTGTGCCAGTTGTGACCCCCCAAACCTAAATGACTTTTCCAGCTGCCTGTAGCTCAGATTGCCACTATGGAGTGATCTGGTGATTAGAGAGTTATAGCTGAAGCAAAGAGGTGAAGCTGATTTCTAGGCTGCACTTCACTTGTGTCCTTTCATTGCCTTCTGGAGCTAAAGGCATACTGAGAGCTGTAGAAAGTGCAATGGCTTCTTACTCATGCCAGGACCCTTGACAAAAGAAGTTTCTTAAGCTTTATCACAAAAAACACCCCAAAACCAAACCAGTCAGTCACATCAGGGAAAGGTTTAAACTGCTTTGAGGTAAAGGATTTCATCTGGTGTTGTGTTCAGTGAATGTAACTCTCACATGAAGGCCTCCCAAAAGGACCTGACCTTTTACATTGTCCACCCCTTGCTTTGCAACCTCTAAGACAGGGGCTGCCCTGGCTTTCTGGAGGTCACCATTTGGGCTTCTCAGTACTGGTGTGAGCTTTTCCACAGCTGCACGAAGCACCCCAGAGGCTTTTCCTGGCACGGTGTGCAGAGCCTGCTAAAATATCGTAGCCAGGGAAGCGTTTCAAAGGATCCTGTTGGAAATGTTAGGAGATGTGAATCTTCCACAAGGCATCCCATATAACAGCCAAGCTGCTCAGTCACGACTACTTGGAATACACAGTAATTTCCTGTGTTTTTTCAATCTCACTTAAACTTCTCTGACAGATGGGGAAAGATGACTAAACCAAGGGAGTTTACAAAAGTTCGTCTTGTGGTGTTTGCAAACTGTCTCTGTGAGGTCCATTTTCTCTAATGTAAACACAGCCGTGGCTGGGTGCCCAGTGCCTTTGCAGCAGCTAATCCTGCTCAGCTTAAGGCTGCTAAAACAAGGAGTACCCAGCCAGCCAGTCCACTCTGGGGGCTGAACATGAACCAGCCATGGGGCTGAGGGGTGTTAGGGGGACACCTTCACCCTCTGGACTTTGAACAGCAGGAAGCAAAGCAGCTGTGGCTCTAAGACCAGACAAAATTTACTATGCTGGGTCAGAGGCTTTCCAAGGGGCCTTGGGTCAGGTGTGGAAGGTTAGATAAAACTCCAGGGCTGTAATCATGTGAAAGCCTTTGGGACTGTAGTCAGCCTATTGGTGCTCTCCATAGTCTTTAAGTCACCACCAGGAAGGGATTGCACCTTGGGAAAGTGGAGTTTCTGTTCCTCACTTTGCAGAAGTGTTGCAGAGGACACAAAGCTTTTTCACCAGCTCCAGCTGAAAGGCCAGGTAGGCAAATGTTTTAACTTCTTTTATTGCTCAAGTTCCCCTTGCTGAGGAATGCAGGGAGTGTGAGGAGGAGCCACAGATGGGTGGTCTGTGTACACTCAGAGTATGCATGGGCAAACACCCCAAACACCAACAAAAACCCCAAAGCAGACATATACTGAATTTGAAAAGTATCTCATCTTCTGTGACTAGTAATTCTTCTCAACTAACCCAGCACCATTCTCCAGTTTACTGTGGAGAGCCTTTATTCTGTCATATGGGATTGCAGCAGGACAATGAATGGTCTGTCTGCTCAAAGTCAGCCCATTTACAGCTACCTCCTGCAGTGGTGCTTTCCCTGTGGAATACCCCCCTAGGCTCATCCTTCTGGACACTGTGTCTGCTCCTGGAACAGCTGGAGGCTCAGATCCTCGCAGAGGAGGATGATGGACTGGCAGTAGCTGGTGCTCTTCTCCACAACACTGGCCTGCAGCTGCCACAGTTGCACTCAGCAAGCTCAGAAGGACCCCACAACATCCTTCTACCATCTCCCCCCTGCCTTATATTTCTAATGCAGTACTTTTCCTCGTGAACTATGACTGGTATCAATGGTCTCTAGCAATTTGCTGGCTGGTATTTCAGAGATTTTTGCAGCTGGGTGATGGGAATTGAGACCCTTAGGTGGCATGAGATGATGCTGTGCTATTGATTTTTGGAGAGATTGTGCCTGGTCCTATATGATGACCACCCACACCTGTGGTTATTGTTGGTTTTGTCTTTTCCCCTTTCCTCATTTTCTTAATTAGAATAAGTTTTAAAAGACAATCCCTCTCTTACACCTCACATTTTCTTGGACAGGCTAGTCTGTATTTATCTCTTTTAGTTAGGAAAAACTCTGCCAGTGGGAGCTGAAGTTGTGCAGCAACTGGATTGTTTTCAAATCCAGTTTTATTCTCAGACTCCAAAATGGTTTGTGTCTCTTGGTGTATGTGTAAAATCTGGGCTCTAGTCCTTCATAAATGTTAAAAGCCCTTGTAATTATTTTTTCCCACTCCATCCATTGCTTTTTCAGGGCAAAATCCTCTGTACTTTGGTCTATGAGTAGGTCCCACTAACCAGACTCATTGTTCTCTTAGTGATATGGCTGCCACGGGGCCATTTATTTCTTTGAGTACAATTGTGTGGATTTGGTTCAAAATGCAGTTGTTCTTTATCTTTCTTATAAACCATCAGACAGTGAATGTAAATCTAAGTGTTGCTACATTCTAAGTATAATGTACTTTCAGCATTGTTTTCTTCAAACTTATCTTCTGTGAGTCTCAAAAGTATGGCTAAAGCCACCTGCATTTCCCAATTTCTGTTAATATTGTAATTAGTATTATCCTGAAAATAAAATTTGACTGTTAAATCTTGAGCAGCCTATGTTTTACCTGTGGAGGCTAAATATGTAATATTCCTTCTTTGACCCCTTCCTCTGTGTAACAGATTGGTTTCTGGTTTACCAGCAGACTAACTGGCATGATGATAAATCTCATTTTGGCTTTGCTATAAGAAGTAAGGCACAGAGTGTTAATGCAATCCTGTATCTCCATTGAAAGATTGCTCCAATACTGAAACTTTAAAATAACCTGCATAGGCAACACAGGCATGAAGAAAATCTTAAAATACAAGTAGGACATAAGCTACTGTCAGATCACTTTCCTCACTCTGCATGCAGGCTGAGACAGGGATTTTCACTGTGTGTATTTATCCACCCGTTGGAAATGCTTGTTTGCTAATACTGAGGCTCAAAGATAATGGTGTCATGTCAGCTTTGGAGGTATTTCACTGGTGACCATTATAAAAAAGGCATTCAGCTAACAAGCTTGTCCTCCATTCCCAGTGATCCTCTGAGCTTCTCAAGCTGCTGGTGGACCCCAGTAGTAGTAGTAGTAGTAGTAGTAGTAGTACCCTTCCAGCTGCCAAAGCTCCTCTTCCCCCTTTGAATATTTCCATATGCTATCACAAAGATATATTTCTAGGCTCTAGAAACACAGGGCCATGACAAACTGTCTTTTAACTGAATATCATCATGAATAACGGAAAGGCAACCAGGCTGATAATTTTATTATTTTAATTGTGAATATAGAAAACCTTTTTTTTTTTTTTTTTTTTAATTACTACTATTCAGGAACTTAATTTATATAATGCAACCCCAGAATTTTCTGGCTGTCATGAATCTGACGCCCATGCACTAAAAATCCTCCATGATCACACAGCCCTACCCTGGTGGGTGCCAAAATCAGAATCCCGGCAGAGCCTCTGAGCTTTGACTGGATGTTTTCCCACACTGCCTCATTTTTCCCCTCTGCACAGAAGTGCTGGGAAGATGCATGTGGAGGGGGATGGTACCTGAGAGAAAAATGTAAATCATAGCAACCTGACTGTCAAGAGGGTATCACTTTTTATTTCCTAGCTCACGTTCCCAGCAACAGTGGAACTGCAATATTAAATTGTTTTGTTTTACCTCTCGGCTTGGTTTACTGGTGCCAGAATAGTTGCAGCCCCTTGAGCACAGAGGTAAGGGGACCTTGCCTGGAGGTTTTGTTCCCCTTTGGTAGGTCGGGCTGACTCTCATTGCAGGAGCAGCTGGGAAGGAATAATTAGCATAACAAAGAGCTATATTATAGTATTGCATTGTGCATTTGGAGCCTTCACATACCTTCACAAGTTCGGTTACATGCTACATAAATCTGAATTCTGGGTAGAAATAGAAAAACACAAACTGAAAAGGAACTCAACCTTTAAAGTGAAAATAATTTGAATACTCTAACTGCAAATGTAGGAGCCCTCAGTGCTCTGGGCACAGCCACACTGCGGGTGCCAGTGGCTCTGCGTGTGGAACGCGCAGGGAGGCTCGGAGGGGGATGCCGATTCTGGCACACAGGAGCTGCTGGACAGAGGTTGACCCAGGCAGCCCAGCCTCCTGCCCCTGCCCGCCCGAGGGTGGTGGCTCGCCGGAGATGCTGGGGTGCAAGCACTTCGTGGTTTGCTGTTTTCGTTGCTGGCCAACAGCAAAGCTGTGCTGCGGGAGCGTCGGCGAGTTGTATGAATTTAGCTGCACAAGAGGTTACAAACCCTGCAGAGAGCTCCCGTACTTGTCCAGGAGCCTCCCCGGGGAGTCGCCAGGCGTTGCGCCCTCTCCTCCGGGCTTGCTCGCAGCACCTCTGTCCCTCGGGTCCGTTCCTGCCCCCGGGCAGCGGCTGCTGGAGCTCCGGCCCGGGCTCATCGGGAAACGAACTCACACACGCCATGCCTGCCCCGCTGCCCACTCACTGCAGCATGTTTTTCTCCTCCCTTTCCCCGCCCATTTCGACTGCTTTTTTGCTGAGGAAAATTACCCATCCTGGGATTTAGAAGAAATGCAGAGAGTGGAGTAAAAGGAGCAAAAATTTCCCAGGGAAGGTTTTTCAGAGCTGATCCTCCCCTGGGTCCAATATCTGTCAGACGTGCTTGCAGCACACAGCTGCATCACGCTGTCAGAAAGAGGGATTTAAAATCTAACCCGCATATGCAACTCTTTCTCTTGTTCTCTTGGGATGAGAATCCCTGGCAGGGCAGAAGAGTAAATCCCAGTTGAGGAGGGCGGCTCTGTCAGCCCTGCAGGCACGAGGGAGCTGAAAGCTCCAGCCGTAGTGGTAATAACAGTGATTTCTGTAAACCCTGAATGTCCTTTACCCAGATATTTGTATCTGTGCTTTACCCAGACATACCTATTTGGAATGACTCATCAAGCAAGGAGATGCGATTGAGCAAAGACCCCGGAAGACCCTAATGTTCTGTCCTGGTTGTACATGAGAGAGCTTGCTGTGCCTCTGACTGAGGCAACTTGAGGGAAGAGCCAGAGGAAGGACTTAAGGACAAGACCAGAGCATTGCAATAGCACTTGATGGGTCTTAAACGGTTGTGGTAGTTTAGGGAGCAAAAACTCTCAAACAGTTACTAAGGACACGACGTGGTTCAGGCTTTATGGTTGTGATAGTGATCATAAAATTTATCAGAAAAACAAATTTGTCAAAACTATTGGGACTTTTTACTTTTAAAACACACTGACATTGTGTTGTGCTTTTCTTCACAAGTAATGTCTAAAATAAGAGTTGTAGTTGAAAAAGATTCATGAGAAAAAATTAAGCAGATCTATTCTTTTGTTTATTTGGTGCACTTGACAGCCCTGAACAAAGTCAGGTTCTCTGCTTTGCCTGTACAGTCTGTCAGTCAGTTTTCTGACATTTGTTTGAGCCTTTACATTGCACCAGAGAAGACAGAACTGGATTTAGAAGGAAAATATGTCCACAGAAACACAAAGGGTGCTAATGGATTCAGTGGTAGGGAGTGTCATTGGGTGATACTTTGCATGCATCCATTTCAGGGGAAAAAAAAATCAGCAGACTGTTGGGTTTGGGGTTTTGGGGCAGGGTTGTGGGGTTTTTTGTATTGTTATGGTTTGGGGGTTTTTTTGTGTGTTGGGCTTTTTTGTTTTGTTTTGTTTTTTTGAGTGGAGACTGCTTCTTTGCAGCCAGAGAGCATAAAACACCACACATAAGCACTGGTGAAATTTTCAAAAGCAATAGTTGAAAAAATAATCTCAGCTAAGCTTCTGGCAGGTGTGGGAGCCCACAGGGCTCACAGTGTACAGCCATGTACAGCTGCAGACCCTGGGACAGTCTTCTTTGTCTGTGATAAATGCAGTGTGTCCCACATGTGAAAAATCTTTTTTCTAGGCTCTGCAAGGGTAGTTACTGAGTCTTGTAGAGGCAACACCAGGTCTGTTTCCTCTCAGCCTGTTTCTTACACTTCAGAAGCTCTGTTGTTCCTTTCTGTAACAACCAGGTAGCTTCATCAGCCACATCCATCCACAGTGTCCATTTCCTACAGCACACAGTACTTAGATAGAAAAACAGGCTCTATGACTTCCCTTACCCTTCACTCTTTCATAAGAAGTGTGGTCAATTTAAGCAAATGTTGTCAGACAGCACAGGAAGGCATGTACACCTCCAGTGGTATCAGTAACCTAGCACAGGGGCAGACCCTTGGGCAAGGCTCCTCAGAGCAGCTCTGCTGGGCCACATACCATTCCAGGACACCCATGTAGTTATTTCCTCCTCCTCACAGAGATTGACTGAAGAAACAGAAATTGAGCAGGATTGAAAAGTTTTTGAGGTCAGTGAGAGCAGTTGGCTACAGTGCTGTATACCCTTGATGCTTGCCAGACCCACTGTACTTCCTTCAGGCCAGTACTGCAGAGAGTCTGTAAGGCATGAAAACTTTCCTTGAGAAACAGGAGATTAGAAAAACCAGAGAGTTCTGTATGTGGACTTTTTGGTAGGTGTATCTGTATGCATCTTCTTGCACCTCCAAGGCTTGGCAAATATTTGGGATTGTTTGCTGCTTGCCAAGCCTGTACATTATGAAGGACCTCTGTGTCCAGCCTCATGTGTGGCTAAGTGGTCTTCTCTGACTATCCATTTGTCCTGGGATCTGACTTGCCTGAGATATGGAGATTCTGCTTGAAGGATCTGCTCCTGTTTGAATAAGCCTTACTGGGGAGGCTGCCTTATAGCTCTCATCTGGTTGTCTGGAGAAGAGCTGCAGGCTTGCTAAGGCTCCCAGAGGTGCAGCTACACAGCATCCATAGCTGACTGATCTGACAGGAAGATGCATCTTTGGCACAGCCCTCTGCTGCAGATGGTCCCATGTATCAGCCTCCTGCCCCTGGTTCTGCTTATCCGAAATTCTCTCTGAATTTAGGTGCTCAGAGGCTGTTAAGGGGCATCTCCCGTGCCTTGGAACCTGGGAAACAGAGGTGATTTGTGGTGTCTAAGGCCTGAACACTTTCTTTTTTTTTTATTTTGCTTTGCATCCACACTGCTTTGACGTAAGTTCTTTCAGACTCCACATTGTTGGACAAGAACTGCTGCCAGACTTTCTGCTTTGAAGCAGAAGAGAAACACCTCCATTATTTGCTTAGCCAGTGCCAGAATATGGAGGAAGTCTGCCACGGTGCATGCCCTGATCCTGCTTTGGGGGAATCACTTAGAGCTGTTCCTGTTTTGACAGAGCTCATTTACCTCTCCCTAACTGCTCTAATCTCTTAAGAGTGCAATTGAGGTTGTTAATGAGAGTACCTTCATAAAGAATTTCCATATGCAAATTCCCAGTCTGAACTTTACTACAACAAAGTCTGTGTTGCTGGAATATATTTCTCTGCACCCACAACCATCATCTTTTATTCTCTGTGCACCATACCCTCCGCTACCTGCTCCGAGCTGCTCTCTGCAAGCTGGAAGTTGTGAGCGTGAGTCTAATTTCACCCTTCAGTAAGCAGGGAATTCAGAAAATTTAGAAGCGCTGGGATCAACACCAGGCACTCACATCTGCGATGGCTTTCGCGCTGAAGCTGTGTGCGTAGCTGCTGCAGTGTCGTTTGCTGCGAGTGCGAGCCTGGGTGCTGCGGAGCCGCCTGCCCGCAGGCAGCGGCAGGCTCCGTTTGATGTGCCGGGGGCAGGCTGGGCGCAGCTTCTCGGGGGACGTGCACGTGTGTGTGCACATTCTGGGCTGCGCTCTTTCCTGGAGCCCTGCTCTTGTTCTGTCTTGTCTCCGGGCTCCTTAACGCGAGGGTCATTAGGACTGTTCGCTCTGGCATTTGTTCAGCCACATCCTTCTCTGTATTAGACAATGTCTACCTTGTAGTGTTTGATCCTGATCCAGCAGAAAATCTTCCATTAACGTGACTTCAAGAGGGGAACTTATTTTTCCCGGCCTCGATCTGTTGGAGTTAATGGTGGTGTGCTGCTTTGTACATTACAACCGAATTAAAGTTCCTTTCACTGGCACCAGCTGTGGTGCTTTATGCCCAAGCCTGGGATGCAGAGTTAAAAACTCAGGGATCCCAGTCAGAGCAGGAGCTGACCCGAAGCCACCGTGCAGGCCGAGGCTGCATCTATTGCCCGCTGAACTGAGCTGTCAAAGACGATTATCTCAAGAAAGCCTTTCTTGTATCTTTATATCTCATTAATTGGTGGGTCCTGCTCTCTGTCACGCTGGCACCTCTGGAGCAGGAAATGACATGATGAGTCAAACAGCATAAATTCAATGTCATCTCTCAAAGAAAGACTAGATTGGTTTAACAAAGGTTGGAGAGGGCATAGCATACATGAAAGTGTGCTATTTAGTCTCTGCTGATCTTGATCTCGGGAAATGAAAACAGAAAAACAGATGTGAATTTATGAAGTGGCATAAGGGTGGAAAACAGCAACACAAAGGCACAGTGGAAAAGAGGACTTTTTAAGATGGCTCTTGGCTATAGAATGGAGCAAGATGAAATTAAGTAAATATCAGCAAGATCTGCTGAAGTGGGGAACAGCCTCCAGAAAAAACCTGTGAGAGCCTTTACTTGAGCCACTCAACTAGCCTGAACAAGGTGTTGGAAGAGAGGCACTACAGTGAACTATTCTGCAACTGCCATAGGGCTGTAATGATCTAATACTTCTTTTCCATCTTTAATCTCTGTGATCCCAACAGTTAATCATCACATATTCATTGTGAAATCTCTGCTCAGACCATTTGTTAAGCCTCTATGTAACTAGTGAAAATTTCATACTTTCTAGAAAAGGACAAATATAGGAGTTTTCATCCAAAATTACACCAGACAGTGGGATTGGAGCCATAAATTTGCTGGCAGGAATTTGGAGCAAAGTCCAAATTTTGAGTCTCTACAATGGGCAGATCTGAAACACAGCTTCTTTGTTTCTGTCTTGTGCCACTGTAGTAGCTGCTGCCAAGAAATATAGATAGTGAATCAGAGATGGGTGCTTTCCACAGAGCAGTGACAGCAACTAGCAGTTGCAAAGAGCTTTGGACTTTTGAATGTAAGGGTGTGAACAGAGGCTGTTTTTTCCTTATGCTGTTTTTCCCTTACGTCTTTTCCCCACCATTTCAAATGTAGAGGTTGGGTCTTGGCTGCAATGAAGACAGAGGTGGCCAAAAGAGGATTCAGACCATTTGGAGCTACAGGAAATACTACCTCTGATTTACGACCTGCAAGGCATTGAGGAGGTAGGGGAAGCTGTGATCCAGGAATCTAATTTTGGCACTCTGAAAGTTGATTATGGATCTGTAAGCAACCCTCTGGTACTATGTAGGCTTGCACAGCAATTACTTCTGGAATTACTTCTGGAATTACTTCTACATCACCCTGCTGGTTGTAAAATTTTAGAATATCCCAGAAATAAGAGTGAGTTTTGGGCTGATGGGTTCCTAAGCAATGAACTGTCAGATTGCTCTTCCTCAGCTGTGGAGCAGGTGCAAAGGAAAGCAAGTAGCACTGGTGTTCCCCCTAATCAAATGTTCATTGCTGGATCTTGCCTGTAAATTGGAGAATGTGGTGATGGCAAAAGGGCTGCCAACAGTGGACTGAAAGGACATAGAGGGGGAAGAGAAATGTACTGGGTCACGGAATCAGGTCATGAACTGAAACATATTTCTCTGAAATTTGCTGCCTTCCTTCTCTAACTTCAGTCATGGAAAAGTAACTTCTCATTACAGTTTTCATTTCCCTCCTTTATTCACCTCCAGCTTCACATCACTCTTCCTTTGATTTTCTTTAACCTGATCTTCTCCCTAATAGTGCTTTTCCATATGCATGGACTAGTCCTTATGCAGCCACAGTAGCAGAGGCCTGCCCTGCTCTTAACCAAAACTTTCTGAACATTTTTATTAATAATTCCCTTTTCTTTGAAACATTACCAGAGGGCCCTGAAAAACAAAATGGGTAACTCTGACTTCCCTTGTAAACTTAGCATTCCATGTCCACTTCATGCAGGACGGATAAAAGAAGCCAGGTTTTTCCATAAAGTTGATATTTTGTGCTCCCCACAGTGGATATGACAGGATATGGTTTAGCAATGTACTAATGTCTTAATGATTTTTTTACATGTACATTATGCACATTAATAACATGAGCAATTCCTGGGTATGACTAGATGAGCTTCTTACAGGGTTTTTCACTGTGTCAAGGATGGGAAGCAGGAGGAACAGGAAGGAAGCAGTTTTGCTTGTAAAGACTGTAATTTTGAGTTCAGATGGTTTTGTTTTCACCCAGAAACCTCATGAACTGAAGTTTTCAAGTGGGTTTTGTGTGTGGGTTCATTTTCTTGCCAATGTTGCTTTTTGGGTGCAAAGGGGAGGTCAGGGGGAGCTGAGGCAGCTGTGTTTTGAGACACAATGCAATGCTGATAATACTGTCCACGTTCCCCAGCCCCTGACTCATTGTTGGTGGCTCCAGGAGGAAAAATAAGCAGTTGGTTATCTATGGACTGCTTCAGGAGATGCATTGCATATCATTCTGCAGCTTCTGCAGATCATCTGATAAAAGGCTAGAAAACAACTCTGCAAGAAGAGAAGAAAGCAAAAAAAAAAAAAAAAAAAAAAAAAGAAAAACTCTGCCTCACTGAGCCTTAATCATAGCCCAGAACACTCAGTGGAGAGGTCAGATGACCCATAAAAAACCCCACAACTCAGTATGTCTGGAAATAGAGTAAACCAAGATCAGCAATAAACCAGCTTTAATACAAGCTGGGAGGATGCTGTAACATGCTGGGCTATTTTGCCAGTAGTGCTTTTTGGGGCTGTTATGGCAAGTTACATTTTGCACAGGCTATGTCCAGAGATTATCTTCCATTGGCATTTCTTCTTTTTCCATTAATACATTTTCTGCTGCATTCAGCCATGGAGCAGAGGCAGTTTGTGTGCTTGCCTGGCATTCTAAAGCAGTGGAATCACAAGTCAGGCTAAAGGAGTCCTAGGTAGAAAGGGCAGAGGAGTGCAGTACTGCTGCATCTGCCAACAGATACACTCATTAGAAAAAGCTGTGAGCTAAACCCTGTCAGGATATTTTGTACTATTTTGGGCCCAAGAAGGGATGCCTTTATACAATCTTTCCAAATATACTGTGTCTTACTGGTCTGTGCCATTCCTGATTTCTTTCACGATCCTTCTCTTCAGTGGATGTTTCCTGGAATGCTTCAGGAAATATCCTGTCTTATTTAAGAAGACAGCTGTCTCTGGGTAGGAGGCAGGGATAGCCTTCCCCTTGCCAACTAACTAACTTCCAAACCCACAAATACAACCTCATGATGAGTGTGTGTTGAAGTGGGGCTCTGTGTCCCAGGCAATCCTCTGATAATGGCCCAAGTCATCAGGAAGCAGCATGAGCACCAGGTCCAGGCTGCAGTGCCAGAGTAACTCTGTTCTCCTCTTGTTCTTACTCTCTCCTGTCTCTCCTTCTGCTAGTCCAGTGTATATTTGCAGTGAGTTGACCATGTCCAGCTGCCAGCTGCCCATTCAGCCATTCTCTTGCTCCCCAACCTCAACAGGTCAGTGGGAGGAAATAAGATGAGGAAAAGCTCATGGGGCAAGATAAAAACAGGGTTATCTTTTACCAGTTACTGTTATAGGCAGAGCAAACTCGACATGGGGACAATTAATTGATAATCTATTAGATTGGATAATGAGGGGAAAAAAAAGACAAAACAGCCACTTTCTTCCCCTCATTTTTCACATGCACAGCTTCACTCCCAACTTCTCTGCCTCTTTCCTCATAAGGTGGCGCAGGGGGTGGGAAATGAGAGTTGTGCTCAGCCTGGAACTGTTCCTCTCAGACACACATTCTTCCTCATGCTGTTCCCATGGTCTGGTGTGGGTCCTCTCCATGACCTGCAGTGCTGCATGGGTGTCTCCACAGAGGAATCTCTGCTTTGGCACCTGTGCCACCTCCTTCTCACACCTGGGTGTCTGCAGGGCACCTTATAATTTTCCTGACACACTTTCCCTGAGGTGCCACCATCTGGTGGTCTGTGGAGTTCAGCTGTACAGACGGTGCACTGGGAGGAGAGGGATGTTTGAGGGGGACCTTTGTCAACTGTGTGCATGGCCAGGCTCAGAAGTCTTGGTGCTTCAGAGGGCGCAGCTTGCCACCAAGTGTCCCTCTCTGGATTTTCCTGGTCAGTTGTTGTCCATGCTGCTGTACCCCAGGGTACCCCAACAATCAGTAGGGATTCCTCAGAGCTGGCAGCAAGGAAGGGAGGGTGTTTTTTTGCCCGAGGTGAAAAAAATGACCGCAAGAGAGAAGGTCTTCAACAGAAGTGTTTCAGGGGAAGGCAGGGAGGAGGATGTGTGGCTGGAGGAAGGCTGGGACTGAGGCGTTTTGGACTTCCTGAAGCTGTGGGATGTGGGAAGCACTGTGGGTGACAGACTTGGCCGGTGGTGAGGAAACGGCCCAGGAGGAGCACCGGCCCTGCTGCGGGAAGGGGCCCTGCTGGCCCCGAGCAGAGCAGCGGGGCGGGATCCGCAGCGCTGGGCTCACCATGCCGCCACTGCCCTGCCCTGCCCTCTCTTCCCTGCCCTGCCCAGCTCTGCCCTCCCTGCCCAGCTCTGCCCTGCCGTTCTGCCCTCCCTGCCCAGCTCTGCCCTCCCTGCCCTCCCTGCCCCTC
>VXBS01005634.1:287919-315892 GCA_013400255.1 Sitta europaea
CTCCCTGCCCCTCTCTGCCCCCCTGCCTGCCCTCCCTGCCCCTCTCTGCCCTCCGGGCCGCCGCCAGCCTCCCGCACCAGGGCAGCGCCGCTGCCCCGCCTGCAGCCACTAAGGCACCAAATTCCTGTGCACCAGCCTGTCTTCTGACTGTGTGTTACGTAAGGAACGCAGAGCTTTAGTGTTTTTTCTTCCTAATTGAGGATTCATCCAGACAGCTGCAGTTGAGCATGGTTTAAAGTAACACGTTAACTTGGGCTGCTGTAGAAGTTTTGCAGATGGTTGCATTTTGTAACAGATACTAACATGAACCAAACTTGGATCCAAATACCTCCCAGCTTTTAGATCTGCATCGTTTATGTTCAGAAGACTTCTACTGAATCATTAGTATACTAGAATATTAAAAACGGCATCAAAGTGTGGCCATGAGCTAGAGGTTTTGTCGGAGTGGTTTACCCGTGGCAATTTCAGAGCCAAAGCTTTGTATACAGGAGAAATTCGAGGGTAAATGTAAATAACACACGTCTGGAGGATTAGCTGTCTCTTGTCCAGAAATGCCACACCTTGTAATTAAAGAAGAGGCTGTTAGTATGTGACATAGGAATGCAGAGGGTGTGGACCATCTCAGATTTACAGGCTATCAGGTTTATGAAAGACACTAAATACTGTTTAGTGTTACAAAGGTGGTAAGAACTTTGTTCAGCGTTGCCCCAAAAACCTGGCAAGCCTGTGACGGGAAAACACTTTGCAAGTAAGATCCTGCTAGAGAAAACATCTGTAGGAAAAATTCGGTAGGGAAACTCCAGCAGCTTCTGAAATGACTGCTTTTCTTCATGCGCTGTAACAGGATGATGTATAGGCTGAATGTCAATGTGTGTGTGCAAGTTGCCTACTGTGAACTGGAAAGTTTGACTGAGTATTTTAATTTAACTTTACAAGTATCTATTAAAATAAAAGTACGTGAGTGAATTTCGGCGCCAAAATAAGTGCAAGGGAAGCATTTCAGTATGTGAAAATCAGTATCTGTGATGCAGATCTGAATGTAAGCACAGGGCTGAGGAAATAATTTTGGTCTTGTCCTTTGCAGTGAGTTGCTATACCTCAGGATATTTATAGCTTTGTAGAATAATGAATATTAACACTTGTCATGTCACATCCAAAGTGTCATGTTAAAAAAGGGATTTGAACTCTAGAGATTAATGCAGTGAAAATTATGACAACACTTGGTTCAATGAAAGAAAGGCTTTGAGTTAACCATAAAAGGCTCAAAATGGAAAGAGTTCCCCCCCCGCCCAAGACCACCCTGGTGACTCCCTGCTTCCCACCTTTGTGTCCACACCTCTGATCTGGGTAAGGCTCCAACACGCTTCTACAGGTCAGTTGTAACTGTCATTAAATCTGCTGAGTGTTACCGTGGGTTTGGTACTCATGAATGCGCTAGAAAAGAGAATCAAATGTGTTAACAGGGTACCAGGAAATAATTAGAGACCTTCACTTGCACAGCTGTGTTCACAAGAAGTTTTCATCAGGTCTTCTGTGATGAAGGCAAACTGAAGAGACTTGATTGCCTGACTTTTTTACCTGGTGGATATGCTATTGTTTTCCTTCTTGCATAGGGCAAAAGTTTCACTTTTCTGAAAGAACCACAGAAATCCCCCTCTCTAAAGGCAATTAGACTTTAAATGGCATAAAGAAACATTAGCTACAGTGCTCTAAGTGAAGGGGGAAGCAGCTGATTCAGATATCTAGAGACTGGAGGGGGCATCATTATAATTCAAAGCTTGACCTTCAGTTGGATGGTGTTTCCCTAGTCCCACTAGGACTGGTTTTGGTGGTGTCAATACAGACACACCATTGTGAGACCAGATTTTGCCCAGCTGCTACACCAGCACAAAGAGCTGAGAAAGCTGCAGGGAGCCTCTTCGTTGTGTGTTCCTGGACAGCGGCCAACCTACCATCAAAGGTTGCTCATTCCTTGAAAAAGCACAGGGCTTGCTCCACCCCCCTTCAATGCCACGACCGAAAGGTGTTCCAAGAGAGTTGGAAAGGGTATTTCCAGTGCTCTGGTTTGTGGCCTGGAAAGGGTTTTCAAGGTGGGCTGGAAAGGGAAGTCTGCAGTGATACAGAAGATAAGCAATGCCTGAATGGGAGGACATGGAAAACCATCTCTCAGGGACAAGCTGTGAGGCATAATAGAGCTTTTAATGAACGAGCTGTTATGAAATGTCTAGAAATCTTTAGTAGCATGTTTCTGTATGCCTTTGATTTTTATGTGCATTTGCAAAAACTCCCGAAACTCATCTATAAGCTGGTCTGCCTCTGACCACCGCAATTCTTTGTGTGTCTGTGTAAGTTTGCAGTGAATACACTCTAATTCTTATGTAAAAATTCCATGGGAAAATCCAGGAATGACTGCATAACTGATTTGGTATGGCAGTGGGCTTTAATTGTTTTCAGATTTCAGTTTTCAAGGCCAAGAAACCAGAACCCTAAATAATGTTTCATTTCTGTCCCTCTGCACACTGAGTCTCTGTGGAATGCACAACTGTAGCACTCAGCACTGTATATAGCAAAGCGCTTCCAGTGTCCTGCAGATGTCTGCTCAGTAGCTTCCATATGGCAAATTACTTGTTCTTGGACCAGACTCTGCTCATGCTTGTGCAATTCTGTTGCAGTTGGCGAGGAGGTAGTGCAATCACAGCTAGATCTGGCCCGTTGGGTCAAATAAACTCTCTGCATACTTGAGTGGGGGTTTCAAGTTGAATAATGTTGCTGGAATAGATTCCATCCCTCGCTCATGCTGGTGCAGCCCTGCCTTCAGAGCAATTGAAAGGCTTATGGGTTCGGGAATAGGTTAAGTGTTTTCTGCCACCCGAGTGCTGGGCGAGGGTGGAAACTCTTGGATGTTCCTGGCACAGGAAAAGCCTTTATTGGCCCAGTGCAATAAACTGGTGGTCTTAGTGAGGCAAAGGACCAGATAATTATAGAAACAAAGTCTTCCTCCAGAAACTGTTCTCCCTGTCAAAGCTGAAATATTTTGGCAGGGGCAGCTTCCTCAGTGTCTCTCAAACTCTGTATTTTTTTTGTTGCTTAAGAGAACACTGCATTCACTCAGGCTTTTGAGCCACCTAATTCCATTCTGTTTTCTATTTATAATATTTTCCATGTTGGTTTTTTTTTTTTTTTTTTTTTTTGGTGAGACTTCTGTGTGTGTATGTCTGAAAAGAAGACTAAAATTTGATTTTAGACTCTGCAGCCCAGTCTTGCCAGTACTGGCAGTGCTGGTGTCTGCACAGCCTGGCTCCATGCCCACTTGGTTTCATGCTGGTGGCAGTAAGATTTGAGGAGGATATGTTTTGTGATGGTGCTGAGTGATGCCTGGAAATTGTTTCTTACATTCAAAACCCCATTTTGAGATACTTTTGATGTAAATTTGCTGGCTTCAGGTGAGTTGCACCTGCCTGGTTCAGGTCTGGCCCAACCTAACAAATTCACCTGAATGTCCACATGAGGATATCCTGAGCTTTAGAGATCCTCCATATTTAATCAAAATCTTTTGAGCAAATCAAAGTTTTGTCCATTTAGAAAAGATTAATTTGACCCAAAGTTTTTAGATAGGCACTGCAGTTAAAGAAGAGTTCAAGTAAGGCATTAGGGTACTGGATAGATAAGGCAGAGAAACACAGTGATGCTGACTTGTCCACTTTTGCAATACAGGCAGTGGCCACGCATAAGTAAGAAGATTTGTTCTTTTGGCTACCTTGTTTTGGTTTGCAATTTGCAAATTGTATTTGTAGCTCAGCTAATTTGGAAATGGTAGGAAACTCCAGTCTAGTTATGAAGAGACACTTGCCATCTGCAGTCTGGCAGTACTTGCCAACTATATGTTTGGGACACAGCAGTCTAGGCAACAGTGTTATCATCTGACCCTAATATATCTATTTCTCAGTTTATGGTGTTGTAAGCATGTCAACAGAGTAACTCTCAAACCTGGCACATTTTGAAACAAGGAAATTATAGCACTAATCCTGATTTTGGTTTTCTGACCTACTTAATTAAAAAAGCATCTAAAAATGGAAATGCTGTTTAGCTTAAGACAGAACTAGCTTTTTTCCTCCCAACATCTGTGTCCAGAAAGGAAGAAAAATCCTGTTTTGACTGGCCTTCCTCCACCAGTCTTTTTTTTTTTTTTAATTTTTTTTTTTATTTCTTGTCTAAAGCAAAGTAAGTTACATAAACATTCCACCTCTTTCCATAAATTGGCTGCAGTTTCTGAACAATAGAGTTACTGTGAAGAGAAGAAAACCACAGACACACCCCACAACTGTTGGTCACACAGCCAAAGGGAACTAAAGACACATTCTTTGAAAGTACCAAAAAGGAAATCCATGGTCTTAAGGCAAGACCTTTTATGTTATGTTTGGAAATGTTTCTCATTTCTCTCTTTCTTCCCCCACCCCCGCTTCTGCTTTAGCTTTCTTAGTTCAACATGTTAGAGGGGGTGAAATGGCTCTAGACAGAACTTTATTCTTTTTCAAGATGTGTTGATAGTATTTGTCAGTAGTCACTAACCTGAGATGGGATAGTGAAAGAAAACTGAAAAGCGGGATTTTAGAAAGAGGAAAGAAAACATGTTACTAATAATGCCTTTGAGGCTTCCTCAGCCTAAAAAAAATACTTCACTTCTAAGAAGAGAGAGGCTAAGACAGAAATCTCTGTTTAAAGATGATAGTTCTCAGTTGTAAAAGTAATAATTCTCTTCAGAGAACAATAACTCTGTTGAAACATTTGTTTGCCTCTCTGAAGTATCTCAACACGCTTTCCAAACGGGAATTCACCCCCTCACAGCCTGCGTTCCCAGCCGGGCAAGCCAATGCACTAGGAGCTTAGATGGCCCTGCGAGAGTCCCGCTACGGCAGTAAACGCACCCTGCACTGCTCCCCTCCGCTGTATACACCAGCCTGGGCAGCCTTCTAAACACACAATACCAAGTGGTTTGGCACTGTTGATATTCCCTCTTGAAGGCTCTGGGATTATGATCTCAGTGAAGGCGGAGTCGCTGCTGATTTTAGCGCGAGTTAAGCGAGCGTAAAGTCAGCACAATCCCGCAGGCACCAGGAATGCACAACGAAGCGCTGCCTGTAAATCAGCGGCAAGGTGTCTGCCGGCCTCCTGCTCGCTGCCCTGTGCCGGGGATACAGCGGCAGCCCTGCTGGCAGCCGGGACACCCAGACGCTCTCCAGCCGGCCGGAGGGCACGGCCGAGCTGGCCCGGCATCTGTCCCGCTCCAGCCCCGGAGCTGCCCCGGCACCCGGCCCTGNCCCCGCTCTCCCCGCGGCGCTGCCCGTGCGCCCCCGGCTCTCTCCCCAGAGCCAGCCAGGGCCGACAGTCCGGTTATCTGCGATTCTCTGAGTGCATCTCTGTGTCACCCAGCGTGTTTTGTGCAGGAAAGCATCAGAGGTGAGCAAATCCTCTACCGTGTAAGGAAGAAAACAAAATAGTGGTTCTTCTGCCAGGGGACTGAGACGTTTCAACAGGATTGGTCCCCCTAAAATGCACAGTGTATGTAAACTGCTTCCAGACCTCCAGTTTAAGACAGAAGACAAACAAAGGAGGGGAAAAATTGCGGAATTATAATCCCTTGCGTGCTATTAAATCCAGATATATACAGAAGCTAAGTGGTTTTAGACCCTGCAGTGCCTGGTAGTTGCAGCACACAGCATGTGGACTGAAAAAGGTTAATTTTTTTCTTTTGCCTGCCAAATGATTTCTCTGCTCCACCCTTGGTGTCCAACTTTCCAATCCCTGAGTCAGTGTCTGAAGTCAAAACAACCAGCTGGGCCTCGCTGAACCTTTCACTGTGGGAAAGCTCAGCTCAAAATGGCTGCATTGTTCCTCTGTAATCTTATCTTGACTGTTTAATATCCTCAGCAGTTCACAGAATTTTCAGGATTGTGTTTTCGCCCTATGGGAAATGCTGACCTAGATGATGTGAAGTTTTTGCTCTTATAAGAGAAAATATTATGAAAAAGCAAACTATCCATTTACTATTTCCATTGATATAATTTACGTACCACTTTTAGCAGAAAGCTGCAGTACTCTGCTATGTACACCATTTTTTCACAATAATTTCTTAAACAGAGTCTGACAACATCTTAAGATGAAAGACATGGCAGTGGAAATGTACCTGTTATGCAAGAAGATGCCATAGTACCTGTTATAAAGAATATGCCATAGTAATTTCTGCTAACTAAAAATAGTTTGTCCCAAGATTTTCAACGCCTGTTACAAAATTACTCATGGGTAAAACATGCAGTATCTATTACCATCCAAATATCATTATATAGGCCAAAAAAAGAGAAGAAATAAATGTGATTAAGGCCAAGTTTACAGGACACAGGAAAAATGTGAGAACAAGAAGCAACGTACTAATTTTGGGGATGCTGTTATGTTTTGGCAACACTTCCAAAATTTTCGATATTGAGGTACAGCAAACAGAGGCTATGTTGGAAAAAAGATATATGAGGATCATCAAATGCAAGGAAATAGAAAATGTAGCACTTCAGTATGTGTGTTGCATTTTGAGGAACGCTCTGGGAGTATTTGCCATGTTTTGGTGAGCAGGTGCTCCTCCCACTGAAGAGCCAATTTTGTGGTGCTAGCTAGTCTCACAGGTGCACTTGTTGGAGCAGCTGTCAAGGCAGGTCTTGTGGGCTGACCTCAGCTTTGGCAAGGAAAACTTGAGGAGATTTCTATTAGTAGTTTTACCCTCAGCTGAAGGCCAGGAATCCTGCCTTTGGTGGTGAGGTTTTTGCAGTCAGTTGCATGGTGAGGACCTGTTCATGTACCTGTAGTACAAATGGCTCATGTCTACTAGGGATGGTGGTGGTCAGGCAGGCTGGAAAGCAAAACCAAGACTTTTCACAGCTCAGGTGGAGGGTTGAATGGGTGCAAAGCCCTTAGGGTTTGGTTGCTCTAAGCTATCTGATTTCCTCGTTAAGGACTTGATGTTAATGCAGTATCTGTGATGATCGATTTATGATGTAGGAAAATCACATTCTGGAGCAAGTCTAAAAAGCTCTGGTGCTTCTCAGTCATTAGAGATGAGTGAGTACTGCTGAACAGTAAGTCTTAGAGAAGCCACCTGTAGCCTTCTGCTGCTGGACCTGGATCCCCAGCCTATGCCAGTTGCCCTCCCATGTCACAGTCTTACTCCTTTGTATGGTCATTTTTCACTGATAAGAACTTTTTGTCTATGGGACATGTGCACTTCCTACATTTAACTTGTATTTAACAGTGCACACTTGTAATCTAGCCTTGGGGATAGGAGCTCAGGTCTTGAGATATCTGATGACTGGGGATTGTTTTGTGTGCTCGACTTGGAGAATTGGGCTATAAGTATAATTGATGCATAATGCATGTACCTATGCGTGTAAATTAGCTTCCTGCTGTTAAACATGTGTCTGTGAAAGAGCTGGTCCTCCCATTTAGGTTTTTTCCCCCCTTAGGGAAAGGAACCCATTTTAGAAAACATAGTTATCAAGGTATGTCCAGTTCAAGTTTTCACTGTTGTTTAGTGTACATGAAAAATGACCCCTGACTCATTCCTTTGCAATTCAGTGTTTGCACAGCTCTCTTCCCCAGTACTTCTGAGGGGATCCCTCCTCACCAGCCACAAATTCAAAAGACCAACTGTGTTACAGTTGCATAAAAAAAAAGTATGTTGCAATTGCGACCACAGCAAATTATACCCAAAGATGTGTTGCTGATCTATCCAAAGCATGTTAAAGCCCTTGCACAGCTCTTTGCTTTGGCATTGTCCATGGCACTGCCCTGGGCACCGTGTGAGGAACATGCAGGCGCCACACAGGCCAATCTTGGGTTTTGGCTTTCCTAGGAGCAGTCTGCCAGACGTACCCCAGCGATTGTGTAACTGAGAACTCAAACAGATTAGACATGTGTTTTAAAGTGAGATTGGAAATGAGGAGATCAGTGAAGACAGATGCTGCATTATGCATAAAAATCTGCAACTTGGTTAGATTTGAGTTTTACATGACAGTTGGTCCGCATAGTGATCTTAATAGAAGAGAACTTTCCCTTCTATTGCCTTTTCCTACTTCTCCTGGTCTTTATACTGCAATAGCCTTGAACCTTCTTACTATCCAAATCCAAGCAGATCTCAGACCTCAATTCATACAAGGCCCTGTATTCATGACAAGGCTTTATGAATTAGTGTAATCCTTAAATCAAAGTAGCCCACCATAAAAATTACAGCAACAGGTGAACCCTTGGACCTGGTCTGCTGGCACAGCGTACACAAAGTCACAGCTCAAGGGCATGTTCCACCCTGCAGATATGTGAAGTAACTGGGCACTCTGATAGTGTTAGGAAGGAAGTTGTGTGAGAGCTATCATACTCCTGAAAGACAGAGTCGAGACCGTTGCTTCCAGTCAAGGCAGATTTGTGTTTATTGCTTCGCAGCTTCTCATCTGTAAAAAACCCCCATTTCTAAAAAACCACATCTTTCCTAGTGCAAAGTTGCAGCCTGGTATAGAAATATTCACGTAGGCATAGGCAAACATCCCTATCTTTTCAACAAGTGCTGTATTTGTGATAGGCTGTGGCCCAGTCTAGAATAGCTACCTGAACTCCTGATATCAAAGCTGCAAGAAGTGCACTCCCAAGTAAATCAGAAACATTGTTTTTAAGCTAAATTATGTACAAATGTCCTTATATAGTTTATGATGCCATTGAAACTATACTCAATTTCCTTGTTGGTTGAATCAGGCAAGTTTGTGATGCCCTCAGCTGTAGTATAATCTTGTATTCCTCACTGTGTTCATTTTTCTCACAAGTATGTTATTTTCATTTGAGAGAGTTTATACTTATACTTATTTTGCTTTAGTCAGAAGTGTCAGCTTTTTCTACTTGAAGTCCCCAGTCATGCACTTCCACTGTTTTTCCTCAGACCAAAACATAAGCTTTGTAAACCTTACCACCTTCTACAGCAACAAAAACATGTTGTATTTTCCAGTAAAATGTCTCAGGTGCCAAGCACAACCCAACTGGCAGTCTGAAGAAACCGTCTCCCAAAAAGGTTGGTGAATATGTGCAAACATGAGCTGTTTTTCTAAAGGCACTTGCCAGAGCCCTTCTGACACACCAAGCTTAGAAAAATATTTGGCATCAAGCCCTCCTTGCAGAATATCTCCTTTTGCAGGCAGTGGAAAATGCCTTCTTTTCATGTATTCAGATCTTCTGGGTCAATGCGTAAGCAAAGCTTTCTATCTTTAGTTCAGCAATGGCTGGCAAACACACCCACTCTTTCAGCTTTTACTCACGATACCATTTCTTGTGTAGTTGGACCGTTTCAGCTCCACAACTCTCCCTTAAAAGGATATTTCCTAGGGCAGGGGCTGGAGGGTGCATGAGTTCTTTTGGCTTTTTGCTCAACCCTGGGGGAAGAGGGGTCCCCTGCATCACCAGCTTGCTACTCCTTCTGTGACAAGGAACTGACAGCAGTACACAATAGAGGTTATTTACCTCTGCATTAAAAAAAACATGCCATGTACTTTGAACAGGTTCAAAGACTGAGGATGAGGATTTCTGAAAGCTAAGCAGATGTGAAGATGCAGGGAGATGAGGGAAGAAATGAACTGAGGTTACTTCTTGTGCCACTAAGCTATCACAACAATCTGACTGTGTTCAAGGAGGTCTGTTTCTTCCCATATGGCTTGCAGGTCTTGCTGTAGGCTTCCTGAATTTCATCAGCATTGTACAAATTCTGAAGATGTCCACAGTAAGTTGGTAAATAGGGTAACAGAGCAAGCCAGACTCAAAAGAAGGCTTCTCCAACTATGGTTTCCAGGCATATCTGCCCCCCAAATCTGAATTATAACATAATATCACTTGGGTTTATGACTCTTTCATGACAAATAGTGTTGGTGTCTGTCAGAAGCCCTGCATGAAGATTTTCAGATTAGACTGACCAGGTAAAACAAAAATAATACTTGTGACTTTTTGCTAGTTTCATCTCTTGCTATTCACATTTAAATAATTAAAGAAATCATAATGAAAAACCCCACAGTTTTATTTCTGCAGAAGCCAGGGTGCAATATGGATAGTTTTTTATTGCTAAAATCTTTATGCAGAGCAACACCCTTCTAGCAGCTGATGACTGTTTTTTTTCCTATAGCATCCTTATGCTGGCAGAAACACATGACCAGGAAATGCAAAGAAAAAATAAATTGGGGATTAAGTTCCAAAGGACAATTCCTTAAAGAAGCCGTTTATATCTCAAGCTACTCTGTAGTTATTGTAAATCATATATAGCCATATATTCTGAATGCACTGGGGGCAGGGTGATTCCCTTTCTGTTAGCAGATCCTGAATATTGCCAGCATCTGTAGAGTCAAGTGATCCTGCAAATATTTAATCAAAATCCTTGATATTGTAATCATCCACCTACTACATAAATACATCAAGGTCCAATGTCTTTGCTGCCTCATTACCCAATTAACAAAACCAATGGCATTTTTTCTGTACAGAAGGTAACTCTTCATACATGGTCATCCCTGCTAATAAAGCTCCCTTGTCAATTAGGCTCTAAAGGATAAATTTTAATTTTTTTTATTTGTATTGCTGAAGTTTCCCAGTCCTCAAATGCTCAGCTCAAGACTGGATGGAGGCCAGGTCTGCTAACATATGTTATGTTCCTCCACCATAGTGAGTTACTAGACAGGTAGGTAGCAATATAATGTAGGCAAATCCTGGATGAACACTTGTTCCATGAACCTAATTTCTCACTAGCAGCAAAAATAATTACTCATAGTCAAAATTATTGCTGTTTGCTCTGAGTGATAGTAAATTAATAAAAAGTGGGGTTTGGGCTTCTTTTTCTTCCTTTCACTCGTGGCTGATAATGAAGTGTAAAATGTCTTCCTGCAAGGTCTTTTTGTAGCGGTAGAGAATCATAAGAGACTGTGAGGTGTGGGCCTTCCTGATTTACACCTGCCTGCAATTTCTAGCAGCGGATTGTCTGCCTAAAACACTGCAAGGACAGGAATTGCACAGACTCCTTTGGCAACCTGTGCCAGTGCTAAGCTACCCCTTTAGCAAGTGCCCCGGCACTTCTGCTCTTCAATGTGTTTGCTCTGCAGACATAGCAGGACGCTGGTGACTCCTCTTAAAGCATGCAGAGATACGTGCCTTTCAGGGGAGAACTTACTTGGATGAACAATTCATAAAACTGATGTTTCTTCCTTTTTTAATTAAACTGTTTGGAAAAAAAATAGGTATTAGCTTTGCTTTCCTGTTAAAAAAACCCAACTGTTTAGAATTCTATGGGAACTGGTCCCACCCAGCTTGCAACCCAGCTGCTTGTCAGTCACTGTAAGTTATCCATGGGCCAGCTTTTTTTTCACATCCCTGCAACTGTCCTCCCTTGTGCCTTGTGCTATCTTGCACACAGGTTGCAGCCAAGCTGCTTTGTGCCTCTCAAGTGCCCAGACTCAGTGCCTCTCTGCCCAGCTGTGGGGCCAGCTGCCCTCTCCTAAGGGTCTGCAGACCTTGGGTAGGTATGGACAGGATAATCCTCCCAGGCAAAAAAAAAAAAAAAAAAAAAAAAAAAAAAAAAAAAAAAAAAGAAAAATTCCTTGCAATTCTTTACAGAAAAATAAAATAGAGCGTAACAGAAATAAAAAGAAGCCCTTCCATGTGCCTGCCATTTTTTCTGGCAGCAAACAGAGACTGCCTGTTTCACACAGCTTGGTTGGAGCCTGTGTTTCTCATCTGTTTCCCATAGTAGTTCCCTGTCAACTACCAGATCTTTAAAAAGAAAGTCACTTTTGTCCCTCTGCTTCAATTTCAGAGGCCTTTGTTGTGCCCTGAGTGTGGAAATGTGGATTTTTGGCTTGAAACTGGAAACTAAAAGAAAAACAACCAAACCCAAAAAACCCCAAAAGAACAACCCAAGATCTTTTCCAGAAATTAAACCACCACAACTGAAGGATGTCTGGGATTTTTTATAAAGTCTTTATACATGGACCATTATGTGATCATGCTTTGCAATGATTTTATTTTGGCAAGCTTACTTTTTTTTTTTTTTATGGAACGGAGACCCAAAACTCTCAGTAGGCTAAAATTCACTCAGATATTGTCACAACTGGCTTAAGTAAAATTCAAGTTCATGCAAAATATTGTTTTCCCTGGAGAGTTCTCTCTGTCAATGGCAGTTAAATTAGTAATAGACAAAACAAGTGCTTCCAATAAGGTTGCTTGGGGATTCTCTCCCTAGGCAATGTGAAATACTATGGGCTTGGGAATTTGGTGTTAATTCCTCTTAGAATAGGCACGATAAGACTGTGGGCTATTTGTCACAGCAGGAATTTCCCTCAGTGCGAATAGACTTCCAGTCGCCTCCTGGACAAACTGAAAGCCCCAGGAGAGGGCAGTGCGGCTGGTGGGCAGCAATGGTCTCCCTTGGCCACTGCCTAGGGATGGCCGGGGTGAGGGTGGCTACAGCAGAGTCACCCCTGTGCCACTACGGGGGGCTTCCAGGTGGCCTTTGGAGCACAGGACTGCAGCTTGGTGCCCGGGCTGGCTCACAGACAGGGGTGTCTGCAGCACTCCCGGGCTGTGGCAGTGTGAGGGGCACACTGGAACTGCCGGGGAAAAAGAGACATTTGGTACAAAAGGGAGAGAATCTAGGCAAAGGCACTGTCTCCTGTGAAGGTGGGTAGTGTGATGAGAGGAGGGAGCCGCTTTTACTGAACAAGCAGCTGGGACAAGGGTGTGATGAAAGAGCCTAAATCCAAAGCAGGGGCTTGTCTGGCAATCTTTGATCCTCCTCAGAGATCTGGTCTGTTTTCTCTGCAGACCCAAGCACCAAAGAGCTTTGTGTAAATAAAGAGCCGTTTCCATTTTTCTGGGGATCAGGAGACTGTACAGTATTTGCAGGGAGAGAAACCACTAAAACCATTGATGGTAGTGTGTGTTTGTTTAATTTGGTTTTTCCCAGCAGGGTTACAGTTTCCATTGTTTTGTGCTGCATTTAGGGTTTGTGATCTATGGCAGTTGTACAGTTTCACTCCAGCAGAGTTTTATTCAAATATCAGATGTTACTTAATGGATATTTGAAATCCTAGAAGTATTTTTTCCCTATATCTTGACATTGCCATGCATATGCTTTTCCTCTCTCTTCATGAACATTCTGATGATGTGGTATGATAGCATGTTCTGGAAATAGACTGGAATAATAAAACAAATTTTTTTTCCTCCTTTCTTTCTTAGAGCAACACTCCATTAGTAAAGATGGTGAGTTTATTCTTTACCTCAGCTGGTCCTCTCAGGCACTTATCTAATAATATAATCAGTTATTGGATGACGTTCTCTTCAGTCAAGTTACATGCTTGCCTTTCTAAATTTAAAGCCTGGTCAGTGAGCACAGACTCTGGTAGGAATCTATCAGTCAGCAAGTTTGTTAAAGGTGTGATGTTATCAGCAGTTCAATTTCACGATTTTCCCTGTGCTGCAGTGCTGTACAAGTAAAGCAAAGTAACAGGGGAAGTGTGGATGTTGTGGAAGGTAAGAGTGGAGCAGAAAGCTTCCTCATTCTCAAACAAGTAGGAATTCCTTCTGATAACATGGGACTACAGTGGATTTACAACCAGGACATTGAGTTTTACTAAGTTGGTGTATCAAAGCTTTTTCTCCCCATTGTCTGCCGGTTGAGGGACGTTTGCCTGTTCGTTTTCAAATGAGAGGTTGAAAGCTGGTGTGGGACTTTGCTTGCCAAAGCTTGTAAAGTGACAGTGACTGCAAGGCCGAGGGCTAAAGGAAGGGAGCCATATGCACACTCTTTTTGTCCTGTGGAGTAAGGAGGGGCTCTGTTGGGACACCAGACCTGGGAGGCACAGCACATGTAGGCAGGATCCTGCTTCATTCTGCTGTGTTTGTAGAGGTGCTTATACTGTGAGGCCCCACATTAAAGTTTTGGCTGTTTATATTGGTGTGGCGAAGTGCTGAAGTAGTCATCCACCATCATCCATAAGGGAAATGGGGCTTGAGAGCACCCATTCTGACTAGAATTTATGATGAGATCTTCATCACCAAGTCTGCACAAGGAGCTCCCTGCACTTTTCTGTTCTTTGGTTCTCAGGAGGGAATAGTCCTTTATATCCCACTGCTTAACTCTGGAAAGTTAAATTAAACGGACAATACAAAATCAAAGGACAAAATGACATTATTGCTAAGCTGTGCCTTTAATTTCAGTGTTGCATGCTGTGGCAGATTGTGACTGCACTTTTGTCCAACAACTTAGATTTAGGAGGCTAAATAGTGAGTATGTGTCTAGGGGAGCAAGGAGCTAGAGGTCAATGGCATTGATGTCACATTCACTTTGCCTCTGTAAGAGAATTAATTAGGCTCCACACAGGCACAAAAGTGAAGGGTGAATGACCTGGTGAATGCAACCAGAATGAAAGGCAACACATTTTGCATATTTACTCAAGCTGCAAATCTGATTGAGTAAAAGACAGGCCACATTCTCTTCCCCTTTGAACCTTAGAATGGCTTAGGGACTCAGCAGAGATTTGTGTCTTCCAGTGTCTCATTTGTGATATGGGCTGATAGCAGAGCCCTGGGTAAAATGTTAAAATACTAGGGAAGCATACAATCTAATTTCTCCCAGTATACCCTTCCAGTTTCTGTCAGTATGCAGCTGTTTTGTTTGGGTTTTCTTCAGCCAGAGATTGTGTCCTCATCTCCATGCTGAATATTTTTTTAAATGGAGTTTTTCAGGGCTCAAAGTCACTTCATTCGAAGAGCTGACCTTGCTCTTGGTGATGGGACACAAAAGGGCTGTAGAAATATAAAATGAGCAGTTCACTACTTACCAACTCGTTGTTGTGGAAATGAATTTAACTTTTTTGGTGTTACTCATGACTCACTTCTTCAGTGTTACTTATTTTTCCAACAGATGTAAGAAAACTGGGCCTTTTTAGTATATTGTTTAACAGGCAATGCCTGGATACACAGCAAAACCTTTAGATTTAGCATATGTGGTTTTATAGTCAGAAGCTATTAACCTCCACCTGTTAACAATAATTTTTTTCTCAGAAACTAATTTAAAATTTAAAGCTCCTGAAGATTGCCAATGAAGTCTGTAATTGGTATGAAATGAGAATGAAGCATTTTGCATCGCTACCTAAATGGCAGAATTCTTGGAAAAGTATTTAAATACGTATGTATTTTATACAGCTGTGCCCTCAAAAGGGACTTTAGGGTACATTCTTTGGAAAAACATTATCAGCTTAGTTCATTTTCTGCTCCTCATATTGAGCAAGATTAAATTGTACTCCTCATCTATTGACATGCCCTTTTTATATGAAGAGTCTCCTTATAGCAGACAGCATGATTCTTGTTTCCTTATGAAATCACTTACTGCCCCTTCAGGTACCATCAGATAGATAAAAGGTGCAGGTTGCAGAGAAAAATCCATTGAAAACAATTACAGAATTACAGAATAGTCTGAGTTGGAAGGGACCCAGAAGGATAATTGAGTTCAACTCTTAAATGAATGGTCCGTACAGGGATCAAATCCATGACCTTGGCATTGTTAGCACCATGCTCCAACCAACAGAGCTCAAGTCAGACCAGTTGTTGATTGTTGTAGATTAGTGAAAGTAGCAGGAAAGTATTCCAGAATTAAAACCAGATTTTTTCATTCCATGTTTTCTCAACTCGCTAAAAACGGGAATCTATTTGTGTCCTTTCCTAATCTGCCTGGATCAAAATGTGTGTAAACATAATTCCTGGTGTGGTTCCAATGATATTGCCAAGCATTACCATTTTGAGGACTACCACAGCCATATCGTGGAGGGTATCATCTCATACATTGGTCCACCTAACATGTAATCTATAGTGTGGGTCAAACCCAAGGCTGCATTGCTGGAGCCTTTCAAGATCCCACAAACCAACCCAAGCCCTTCACTGAGAGGGATCAGCTGTGCTGTGAAAAGTACTGCCATGCTGGGGAGGGGTAAGGACAAATCCAGACATGGAGGTGGTAGCTGCAGCAGGGGGTGGGAGATACACACCAGTGTTCAGTGTTGTGTTGCTACATCACGATGGGAGAATGAAGGCTCAGTGATTCCTTTTTCATTGGTTAAGTGCACTGTCATTCGATACCCTGATGGAGAGCTTTCTGCAGGGGAGGGCTTGAGCTCTGAAAGCTCAAAGCACTTTCTTTCCATTGTGGGCAGCTCAGTTAAGCTCTTATTAAACTCAGCTTTTTCTAATTTTATAATTCACCTCCAGACATTTGCTTTTGCTCCAAACACAATATTAGCTGTAGATGTTTGTCTGTGTTTGTGGTGTGGGTTGTTTCATTGTTTGTTGTTGTTTGCTTATCCTTTCCCACTGTTAGGTATCAATTAAATATTTTATTCTTCTTTGGGTATAAAATAGATTGCTAACCATCAGACTAATGTTCTTGAATTCAGGATTTAATTGAGGTTTACTTGTGAAAAATCCATGTGTTTAGGTGCATTGGAAGTAATGTGTTCTTATTGTAACTTTTGTTTACATACAATGATCTGTAAGCAGTATAAATCTTCCAGCACTGAAGACAAAGTCAGTTGAAGCAAATTCATTTCAGTATTATTTCTTAATCCACCAGAACATGCTTCTCTTTTCCTAGAGTAAAACCCTTTTCAAGTCAGTTGCTTGAAATGTTTGAAGTGATGAAGTGCAGATAGTAAACTGAGCGTTTGTTGGAGTTCATGCTTATTACAGCAGTGTTCTGGAAAGTGTTTGTGCTTAGGCTTTTAATAAACTCCCTCTAGAGATCAATTACCATGATTTGTCTAGTTACTATGGATAAGAGGTTTGGGGGGATTGTTGTAATGTTTTGTTAAAGTGAAAGTCTTGAATGCTTTTATTCAGGCAGGATATAAAGAGAATGGGAAGCAGCACACAGAATTTCCAAGGAAAAATTATAATTGAAATGGTAAAAGGACTCTGCAACATTGCCAGGCCTTGTAGGATGATTTTGTCTGTGTGTTTTAGGCTTGTTCACAGGTAGCCCAGAATGTAGGTCAGCAGGGGAAGATGTGTAAGGAGGAGGATAAGTAGCGATAATGCTCTTGACAAAGTTTTCTCACTATAAGGTTTCAGTATAATCAAAACCAGTGTAGCATTTGAGGAAAAGCACCATGAAATGGAGTAATGGAATTAGCTTTTATGTTTTTCCAGGAATCTAAACCACATTTCCTGTCACAACTGTATATTATTAATACAAGGCATCTGCTAAGTCGGAACTGCCCTAAAATGTGCACACATGCAATACGTCTGGTTCAAATAATTTTTTTTAGTATAAAAAACTAAAGCAAGATGCTGCCTCAACCCATCATAAAAAAGAGTATGATTTGGAATACTGCAAGTTTTCAATATGATCTTGCAGACAGATAATATAATTCTGTTAATTTTGCTAGACTATTACAAGACAATTACTGCTTGCATTTTTATGTCTTGCCTCCCTTTCATTTTGTATTCTGTGGTTGCAGCAATTAGTTTCCAGTCACAGAGAGAAATGAGCAGCTATCTTGAAGCTCCCTCGTTTTCCAGACCCCTGTCATTTAGATCTGGGTGTAGAAAGTTGTTGTCTGATTTTTGGGGTGGTGGTGGTGATGCATGTCATCTTTTCTCATGCTGTTACCACCCTCCACAGGCTTAAGGCAAAGGGCACAAAATCTGCTAATGAAATGGGATCATGTCAGGAATACAATGTCCAGAGTATGATTTCTCAGGGAACGAATACCCTATGCAGAGATTTTTCCACATTAATATCCATTCTGAATAAAATTGATTACTGCATTTTACTGAATTTCCTTATAGATGGCTTCAACACATACCAAGAATGACTGAGACTTCTCTGAGAGTCAGTCAAACCTGGAAGTCTGGCACCAAGTCCTGGATTGTGAATCAGGACAAGACCACTCAGAAATTCTTGTGTAATTTCCCTAGCCCTCTCCCAAGGGCCTGTGTGGAAAGGCTCTGGATGGTGTCACAGGTGTCCCTGTGTGATGCTTCTGTTATGTCAGTCTTTTTAATATGTGCAACAGTGGGAGAGCATACCTGAAACCCCCTTGGTTATGTTAGATGCCTCCCAGAGGCTGGCAGATCATCATAAACTTCAGCCAGATGTAGCTGTGAGCTGAGATAACCCGAGACCTCTGACGTGGAGATCAGTTCCTTTGCACAGCTGGTCTGCTGGCTTTCCAGCCCTCATGCCCTTTCCCACTATGAAAAGGGGAGCCAGGAAGGATTCTTTTTGACAGATTTCTCAGACAAAAATACAGCACAATTGCATCAGTGTTCTATCTGAGAACTATTTATTGATAGAAGCTAAGTGGTCCTCTTAAAGGGTAATAGAAAAGAGAGCAGAGAGGGAAAAAGAGAGATGGAGAAAGAAACAGAGGATGGTCCAGTGGTGATTATGCAGCTGTTGTCCTCTGGGAACCCAGCAGGAAAGGCTGCTTGTGGTGTTCCAAACCTCAGATAATATCCAGGTAGGAATGCTGATTCCACTATGGGGTGATGTAGTTTTTTGGCTGGTGCAGTGAGACTTGATGGCCATTAGCAGAAGATGGCCCTGGAGGGAGTTACCAGGGATGAGCCCTGGAAGAGATCAAGAACACTGTCCCACCTGTTTTTAACAGCTTAAGATGATGCTGATAGAACACATACTTTTGCTTACATCTTACACTGTAACCCCAGACAAGCAGTTCAGGAAGCCTCTCTTCTGCCCTTTTAATTATTAAACTTGTTCTTTTTTTCCATCCTTGGACTGGTGTGATCCCTTGGATGTGTTATACCTAATTTAGGGATTCTGAGATTAAAAGGACAAAAGTCTTAGCCAGCTCATGTCCACAGTGCTTTGCAGGTTTACACCAGAGAACATCTGAATTTGATTGTGCTAAAAACCCTTTTACAGTGTAATCAAGTGACAGTTCATATCCTGCCACTCCAGCTGTACAGCTGGTCTGAGCCCTGAATATTTTGGCTGTAAAATAACAATGATATTTTATAACCTATTTTTTAGAAGCAGATTGGAGGATCTGAAAGCCAGGCTGGGTGTTTTAAGGTTGGAACATCTACTAGGATAAAGATTTTGCCATTAGAGTTAATTAATAATTTCCTTGGTTGATGAACTAAAACCAAATCCTGCTCATCCAGTTCAGATTGTGTAAAAAGAAAATATTGTTTGGAGTTTACTTTCCAATGGGGCTAATTATTCTTTATATTTCACCCATCACATTATAATCCTCTTAAGAGAAAAGAAAGAAGAAATGTTCTCATTAAATTCTGAAATAGGCATTTTTCCTGACAAGTTACTCTTCCTTTGAAGAGGCTAATATCCAATGATGGAAATTGTAAAGAATAAATAAAAAAGCTTTGTACAGAACGATTTACTTAAAATCACACTGTCAAAGAGCTTTTCATAATAACTAAAAAATTCACAATGTTTGTGATGAAATCACTATTGAAACTGCAACCTGCTTGCTCACCTGGTGGTATTTTCATGTTCTTACTTACTGAACACACTCTGTGTTTTGTTATTGTAAGGCTGCCTGGGAGTGCTGGGCTAGTAGCATTCACTCTTTCCTCACAGACAGAAGTCCCAGTTGAGCAAATGAGTTCTATACAGCAATGTAATAAGAAAAAACTTGAGCATGCTCTCCAGTTCCATTAATTCAAATTACTTTCTAGCATGGAGACTACAGGGTCCCTAGTAGCTACACGTACTTTTGCTCTCATTTTTTTGCAGCAGGACCAGATGTTTTGGGCACAGTGCCTGGGTGTCAGGGTGAAGCTGGATGAGAATCCTCTTCCTAGTAGCTCTGTACACACAGTTGTGGTTTCCCTGTGAGAGCAGTGTGTATTGATATCCATGGGAGAACGGACTGCTTGGATATATGAGAGTTATTGCTTATACAGGACAGAGCAAAGTCTAACACCTTCAAAATCAAATTGTTCTGGTACCATGCCAATTCAAACATGAGCTCCCTTAGAAGGTAGACATGGCCAAATGAGGCTCGTGTGGACCATTATGAACCTGGACTTTTTCTCTCCAAGAGTAATTTCATCATTCCTGCAACCCCATGTTATAAGTGTTCCTGATGAAATTTACCTTTTAGCTGCCAGGTGAAGAAAAAACTTCCCCTTAGTTAAGGACTGTCTGCCAGATAAAGAAAAGTAAATCAATATTTAGGAGATATATTTATATGTATGAAACACTGCAATTTAGAGCTGTATGGTGTTCCTACCTGGACACATGGGAAAAGTACTTCCCTCTCATAACTAGAAAAAACTTTTCTTACCTGGGAAATAATTAATCTGGAGAAGTGTAGTTTGAAGTAGGGGATAGCTATGTTCTTCTCCAGGCCTGCTTGCCTGCTGGGGTGTTACTGAGGGGCACAATATGTCCCAGAGAAGTTCATGTCCAATTTTGGTGGTACTGTGGTTGTAGACTTACAACAGTAATATGAGGACACCTGTAAGACTAAAAGGTGATGGTAACAGTTTGACTGAAGTCCCCTGAACAACATGTCCATGTTTTAAACAAGCTTCCTCACCTGCTGCCACAGCTCCTGCTATGTGCTCTCCCTTAGCTGGAGCATTTCTCTGCAGCTCATTGTACTCCCAGCCCTGAAACTGCTGTGTCCTCTGTGAGTTCTACTTTCTCTATCCCTCAAAACATATCCCTACTTCTATATTTCTATATTTTTATATTTCTAAGTAACTATTGTTTTTCTTTTCCATTTACATTCTTTTTCAGGCTGACTTACTTTTCATGTAGTTTTCTAATACAGCTACTGTCTGGTGTTGGAAAGATACCACTAAGGCTAGAGAGTAATTGCAAGGGTATCATGGCAGGGTACCACGATTGCTCAGTCTGCACTTTTTGAATCCAGTCCAGCCCTGGTGATTGGGGTCTTTCCAGCAGACACGACCTGCCATGAGGGTTAGGGGTCAGAGAGCTGCAGAGCCTACAGCTCCAGGGACACTGTCCCTCACAAAAGGCACTGCAAGGGCATCACGGCAGGCTGCCCACATTGCTGTCTGCTCACTTTTTATCCTGGGCCACCTATGGCAATGAAGAGCAAACTGCCAGTAGGGTTAGAGTTGAAGTTAGGACTTAGAGAGGAAAAGAACCTGTGGCTTGGATGCTGGGGTGAGAAACAGCATTGCAAGGGCATCACGGCAGGGTACCAACATTGCTCTCTCCAGACTTTTTAATTTGGGCCATTTGTGGAGATGAGGACCTCTGTCACAGTGCCAAGCTGTTTTTGGGGTTAGGGTTGAGAGAGTAAAAGGGCCTACAGCTCCAGGCACACTGTGGCTGGAAATGGCATGCCAAGGGCACCCAGGCAGGGCCCAGCCCTGCTGCTCCTACATCATTCTAATCTGAACCCCCATGGTGATGTGGACCACAGCGACAAGAGGCCATCAGGCTTAGAGGTGGGGTTGAGAGAGGAAAAGAGCCCAGAGCTCCAGGGACCCTGGGGCTGGAAAACACATGCCAAAACAATCGTGGCAGAGTCACAACACTGCTGCCCCCAGAGCTTTAAGATTAACCCCGTGCAAGCAGATGGGCACATAGGCTGCAGGCCCAAGCTTGTTTACTGGTTAGGGTGAAAGAAACAAATCGTGAAATGAAGTGAAAACAAATGGGATGGAATGAGGTAAAGAGCAGTGAAATAAACTGAAACTTAATGAAATGACATTCATCGTAATTTGGAGATTTCACTTCGTTTCATGAAATGTTGAGATTTCATTTCATGAAAGGAAATTAAATGAGATCTCATGGAATGAAAAGGAAAGGAAAAGAAAGGAAAGGAAATATAATGAAGGGAAATTAAATTGAAAAATATAAAATTACTTATGAAAAGGAAAATTATTGAAATGAAATAGAATGAAGCACAGTGGAAGGAGCTGAAACTTAATGAAATGATACTCATTAAAAATCTTGATATTTCATTCCCCTTCATAAAATGACACATTTTCATTTCATGAAAGGAAATGATAGACTGAGATTTCAATTTTCTAGTAATTTCATAAAGTAAATAATTTTACAAATTCAAATCCATTCTTAATATCATGAAAAGAAATGAAATCTTGTTAATTCAATGAGGAAAATTGGGCAAGGTTTGATTAATTTCCTTACATTTCATGTCATCCCATTGGCTTTTTTTGTTTTCAAATCAGTGCAGAAGTTTTGGGGTTTTTTTTTGTGATTTCAACTCATCTATTTGTTCTCCCATCTTTTTGTTTGACTTCCTTCCCTGATTTCAAGATTTCTTTGAATGTCATTTTGGCAATTCTCAGTCCTTTTAACTGCATCTCATTCCATCCATATCCCTTTGGTTGTAGTCCCTCCATTTGCAAATATACTTTTTCAATTTCATTTTATTTGATCAATCCTCCTTCCAAGCATGTTTGCTTCAGTTTCTTTTCTAATTTCAAGATTTCACTTCCTTTCATGAAATGAAATGAAATCTTGAAAATTCAATGAAGATCAAGTGGGCAAGGTTTGGTTCATTACCCTGCATTTCATGTCATCCCATTGCCCTTATGTTTTCACTTTGGTGCAGAATTTCAGATTTTTTTTTTATATATTTTTTAATGCATTGGAATTCCTCAATTTCTTGCCTGTCTTTTCGATGGAGTTTGTTCTCTGATTTCAAGTTTCAATGAGTATAATTTTGGTAAGTTTTGGTCCTTTTCACTGCATCTCATATTGTTAACACCCTTGAATTCTTGCATAACTGTGGGTAAGTTATAAGGGGTATTGTGAGAAAAAACCCAACCCACCTTTGTGTTTCATAGCCAAGTACTTAGAAACTTAGACTCAAACATGATGAACTATCATTTAGACACAATTAAGGACGCACAGTTAAACTTCACCCCAGGTATGACCCCCATACACAAGTGGTCTCTGCATCCATGGTGAGAGCAAGGATGTGAAACCTCTTTTACAACAATCATTTCATGAGAGAGAAGAATATGTTATCAGTGAAGAAATCTCCTAAAAGGCTCTGAGCAGGAGCTGTGATTGTCAGGGCTTTAGTTGAGAAAAGCAGGTAGTGTATTGATGAGGATGCCTCTGAGATGTTCAGCATGAATCCAACATTGAGCTACTTAGTTACAATAGTGTAATAATTTACTGTGCTTTTTCCAAAAGCAATTTTATGAATTCCCAATCAAAGGGGTGAAGGTCATTTTCCAGCCTCAGAGCATGAAGCAAGTTCTCAAAGTTGTAAGGGTTTCATTAAGCATGCACAGAAACAGTAACTTTGCCAATTGCAAGTCTCTCTACATAAACAGTATCCGCAAAAATATGGCCAAAGGTGATGAGAAAAAAATGCTTAGCCCTTCACAACAAGCCTATTTCAGGGCTGGGAGTCAGAGGAGAGAGTAACCTGTAAAGGTGGGACTCTGTAATGCTGCCAACTTAATATCCACTTTTCATTAAGTCAGGCCAAGCAAGACAAAGAGGGTAAACTTGCACGTTGTCTCCCTAGTCCATAACTCCATGCTTGAGATCTCCAGGCAGAGGGTCTACATTAACCTCAGTTATATCACATTTAACTTGTCTATTGGAAGACATACTTGGCTTTCTTTGTACATACCATACCTTTCATATATTTCAATCTTCCAGTTTTAATACTGCTGGTTTGCTACTTGGAGATTTCTTGTCATACTGGTGATTTCTCTGAAATATATGTATCTTAGCCTCCTATCTGCTGCTGAACTTCTAATCTGCAAACTCTCAGTGGGTGCTGATTGTGTTCCAGCATTCAGATGTTGCATGTGGGGGGCATTACTGTGTGATTTCCAGAGGGTGAATGAAAACAGGAGTCTTGAGTCAATGCTGTGAGATATCAGCCTGGCAAGAAAACTCTAGGGCATGTAATCCCCATGGGGACATTATATTTAAAAATAAAACCAGTGAGAAGCCCTATGCTTTAGCCTACTTGAGAAATCCACTGCTGGGTTAATACATACTCATTTTGATTTCTTAACATGATGTGAAACCAATGACAATTGCAAAAAACAGTTTCCTTAAAAGCATGATCTTTGCTTTATTTTCCCAGCTGCAGAATGCCTCATTTTCCCACTTCATTGCCTTTTACAACCCCCACCTTGCCTTTTCCCCCTGGCCATGATGAAGCTCTAGAAATAACTGGGCAATACTCAGCACTTCTTTTGGAGTGCTGTGTCCAGTTCTTGGTGCCTCAGTACAAGGGAGACATGGAGCTACTGGAATGGGTCTACAGGAGGGCAAAGATGATTAAGGGACAGGAGCATAACTTATGAAGAAAGGCTGAGGGAACTGGGCCTGTTAGACTTGAGAAGAGACAAGTGAGAGGGGACCTTGTCACTGTCTGTCAGTGTCTGAAGTGGGGGTGTCAAGAGGATGGACCAGGCTCTGCTCAGTGGTGCTGGGCAATAGCACAAGGACAGTGTGCAGAAGCTGATGCACAAGAAATTCCACTTGAATATGAGGGAGAATTTCTGTACTGTGCAGTGCCCAAGCACTGGAACAGATTGCCCAGAGAGACTGTGAAGTCTCCCTCACTGGAGATTAAAGAATCTGTGGATGCAGTCCTGTGCTCTGGGATGACCCTGCTTGAGTTAGATGACCAACCCACTGTGGTGCCTCCCAACCTCACCCATGCTGTGATTACGTAATAAAGAGTTTTGTAAAAGCTCACCTTGCAATAGTAATGGCCTCTTTAAAAGGCCTCCTGTTACCTCTGTCCTCTTTCATTCTGGATGCTTTTGCTTAAGTTCCTGATAACCACATCTCAGCTTACCACATAAGAAATAGAGACTTTGACCAAATGGCGTTTGAACTTTATCGTCAAAACACAGCACTTTCAACTCAGGTGCTATGCCAGCTTCAGAAGTGCTAGAAATTAGAAAAAGAGGCATGAACATCTGCTAGGAACAGACTCACTGCTAGTGATGCCTGATCCAATCTGCAAGACGTTCGACCCTCTGTTCATGGAGGCCGGGGGACAGGACACTCTGCAGCCATTCTGGAAATGAGTAAGCACAATGCAAATCATCAAACAGAAGTGATGCTCCTAATTTGTACCAAGAAAATACCTCCATCATCACAAATCATCATTCTGCCCAAGGCTGATTGTTAATTTTGGCCTCAGAGAAAGCTGTCATGTGTACACAGGGTAACATTGCTTTCTTCTCAAAGGGCATATGCTTTGAAGAGGCTGCCAGGCCTGTGTAGCTGCTGAGATAACATAATACCTGTTACCTCCTTGCTGATCAAATGACAAGTAGGACTTGCTGCTGCCATTTTTCTAGTCTTTGCTCCCAGCGTTCACTGCTGCCTGTCAGTGACTATAGGAGCAGTAGAACTTGCTTTTCATTCATGCCATCTAAAATACTGATGGCCATGTCAATGCATAGCTATTTGTGCTGTTGTTCAGCAGCTTAGTTTACAGCTACTCTTGCAAACTCGTTCATGAGACTCATCATGTTGTATTATATAAAATAGCTTGAATAAGGGTGGAAAAAAAGAAAAATCTAATGTAGAATTCCAGACAGTGAGATCTTCCAGCTGGGGCTGTTGTCAGGTTTGTCAGTGTTCCTGCTCACTGGGCTTGGCAGTGTCCCTTGTGGAAGGGTAACTGATCACCTGGTGTATACAAGGCTTTTGGAAGTCACCACGTAGCTAGTGATGAAGATGTCCTTTACAGGGTAACCTGATGTAAAAGCTGTACCTTGTTGCACTATTCCTGTCTTGCAGCTGGCATACTGCTGGTGTTATGCAGCCATCTAGAGGGCCTGGTGTTTGTGCCGGCATCAGACAGGTGACCAGAAACCACAAAACTGCAGGAAAACAAACTCTGCTGACCCTTAGTGGTTGTAACTCAGCTGCAGTGCTTTGGAAATGTTTTTACAAGTTCAGGACATGTTTTTACAAAATTTCAGATTCTTTTATACAGTCTGTTGACAATTTTTTTTTGCGGGGTGGGGGGCAGGCACTAAGTAACCTGATGAGGGCTAAAAATTGGGGGAGTACTGTCATCAGAGAATAGCATCTGAGCATGATAGAGGAGAACGTCCCTAACCCTGTGATTTTACAGCAGTTCCACAGAGCAAATGAAATTCATACATCTAGGGGCTGTCACAATTGACACCATAAACTGAAGGTGAGTCATTCTCTGGCAAAGAGAGACAGAAGGAAAAAATGGAGGAAAAGGCAAAAATCATTCAAGACTATCATGGGCTCTGATGAACAAATACAGTTATTGGAGATATTAGCAGGTGCATGTCTGATGCATGCAACTCCTTGTACTGATGAGACTGATAACTGACTGGAGCGGAGTGGCTGGAAAATTGCCCAGTGGAAAAGGATCCAGGAGTGCTGGTTGAAAGCCAGTTAAACATGAGCCAGCGAGTGGCCAGGGGGTCAAGAGGGCCAATGGCATTCCAGCTTCTGCCAGCAATAGTTTGGCCAGCAGGATCAGGGCAGCAACTGAAATGCAGGGAAATAGTGAGGTCACACCTTGAGTGCTGCATCCAGTTCTTAACCTCTCGCTACAAGTAAGATCATGAGGCACTGGAGCATGTTCATAGAAGGGCAATAGAGCTTGTGAAAAGTCTGGAGAATGAGTCCTGTGAGGAGCAGCAGAGGGAGCTGAGGGTGTCTACCCTGCAAAGATGATGCTCAAAGGTGACTGTATCACCCCCTTCAGCTGCCTGCAGGGAGGGTGTAGCCAGGCAGAGGTCAGTCTCTTCTCCCAGGCAACTCTTGCCAGGACAAGAGGACACAGCCTCCAACTCCACCAGGGAGGTTCATGTTGGACACCGGAAAGAATTTCTTAATGAAAAAGGTTCTGGCTGCCCAGGGAGGTGGTGGAGCCACCCTTCCTGGAAGTGTTGAAGAAATGACTGGATGTGGCACTTAGTGCTATGGTTTAGTTGACATGGTGGTATTCAGTCAAAGGCTGGACTCGATGATCTTGGAGGTTTGTTCCAACCTTAATGATTCTGTGATTCTTTGATTCTATGCCTTCACCTGGAGTATCAGATAGAAAGCTGATTTTCAAAGATCCGAAAACGGGAATTTGAGAATGCAGCCAGGTGATTGGGGGAACAGAAATATTATTTTATAAGAAGAACTTAAAGATCTAGCAAGAAAAGGTCCAATAGGATATGAAATATTTCCCTCCATTAAAATAGAACTTCATTGATCTCAGCAACAGCGAGGGTTAAAGGCCACATGGTGCAGGATCAGATGAGCAGAGATTGCTCAAACCTTTGAAATTGGAAAGTCAGTGTGCATTTAACTCTAGGAACAGTGATGCTCATTAGCCGTGTCTGCAGAGCCAGGAGGAAGAAGCCATTGCTAAAATGCAGGTTGGTCCAGGAAAGAGTTGTCACCACCAGAACTTCCAGCCTCATGCTCCTGCTTTGGTGGTGATTAGCTCCTGCTAATTTATCAGATTGTGTCACGTTAATGATAAAAACAGTGTCACAGCATAAGTGCACCTTATACTCTGGTGAGAGTGGGCGAGAAGGCTGTGAAAGGCCGTTATGGACATCCTGTAGTGGTGTGTGCAGGCTGTGGGTGTGTGTACAGTCTGTAGGTGTGCGTGAACCCTGCATATGCACACCCCGTGGCTGTGTCTGCACACCCTGTGGCTGTACTCCTGCCCTGTGGCTGTCTGCACACCCTGTGGCTGTACTCCTACCCTGTGGCTGTCTGCATACCCTGTGGCTGTCCGCACACCCTGTGGCTGTACTCCTACCCTGTGGCTGTACTCCTGCCCTGTGGCTGTCTGCACACCCTGTGGCTGTACTCCTACCCTGTGGCTGTCTGCATACCCTGTGGCTGTCCGCACACCCTGTGGCTGTACTCCTACCCTGTGGCTGTACTCCT
>VXBS01005634.1:316627-345744 GCA_013400255.1 Sitta europaea
CGCTGCTCCGTGCCCGGTACCCGCTGCTCGGTGCCCGTGCCCGTGCCCGCCCGCCCTCCGCCCCGACACCGCTCCCGTCCTCTGTTCCCCGCAGGGCGGCGGTGCCGATGCTGCTGCCGGCCTGGGAGCTGTGTCTCTACGGGCTCCTGACCGTGGGCTCCCACCTCTACGCTTTCTACGAAGCGCACCGAGTGTCTCGAAGTAAGTGTGCGCTGTGGGCGTGCTCGCTCGGGCACGGCTGCCCGCCCCTGGCTCTTCGGTGTCAGTTCTCCTCTCCGGTTGGTTTGCACTTTGTTCCTGTGCGAGGAGCCCCGTGTTCTTCCCAGCCGCCTGCCTATGCGAGGAGGCAGTAGGCAGATGCCACCCGGGCAGAAAGCTTTGTCCCAGGACTTTTTTGTCTTTGAGTGCTAGGGAGGCCCATGATGAAGTTGTCATCGGATGTGGCTGTCCGGGAAAAGATGCGGGAGACTTCTGAAGCTCAGCTACTCAGATAGGGGAACTTCAGGAAAGTTGGGCTTTATTTGCCTCGTTTTTCCTGGCTTGTCATCGACACTCCTTGCGAGTGGGTGGTTCAGAAGCAGCTGTACCTTCTGGTGGTACTTGCCACCGTCTGAACCTGGAGAGGCCCTAGGGCAAGTTAGTGTTCTCTGCCTGGAGCTCTGGGGCTCTGATGCTGAGTCGGGGGCTCAGAGCAATGTTTGGGTTGTCTGTAGAGCTTTGTGGTCAGTTTGTTTCCAAACACCTACCTCTGCCTCGTGTAACCTCTTGGTAGCTGCTGTGCTGGCTTTGTTTGGAGCTGTGGAGCTATGTGCTGCAGAACAAGGGTGGGATTTTAAACAAATTAAGTACAATTTGTAGATGAGAGGAAGCTGTGTTATAGTAGATTGTATTTAAATGAAAATAAATGTAGTATTATGAAAGTATAAGAGGCTAAAGAGGCTTCACAGGGATTATATATTGCAACTTATTAAGCTTTAATCAGCAAGGTTCTACATTAATGATTCTACCTGGCTCTTGAAAGCGCTCAAGGGAAGAACAGAAGAGCCAGAGAGGCATTTGCAGAGTAGTGGAAGGAGTGCTGTGTAGCTGTGTCCAGAGCTGTGCACCCATGCATACAGCAAGTGTTCTGCAGAAGTGATGGCAGTGGGCTCTAGAGACAAGCTTCTCTGAGCAGCTTTTCCCTGTTTTGCCTGCATTGGCCACTCTTGGGTCTGTTCCCCTGTCTGCTCTGGTGGGAGAAACCAGGCAGGTCTGAAAAATGGTGAGGATTAGTGCAGGTGCTGTGTGGTAAGAGGTGGGTGACTGCTACTGTCCCCATTGCCAGTGGTGATCAAAACACCAGTTCTGGAAATTGCTTAGCCATTTTGTGGGGCAGTTGGCCCCACACCTAGTGAGCAGTGATACGTGACTTGCCCTTCCCTGGATATGGGTATTCTCACTGGAGGAGACCTCATGGGAGTGTGTTGTCTTGAGCAGCAGAGAACCCATCCCATTCCTGCTCTGCTGCTGTGTCCTTATCAAAGGTTTGCTCTTCCCTGCAGAGTATGAAGCTGCAATGGACAGAAGGTTTGGGCTGGACCCAGGGACTCTCTTTCGGGGTCTAAAAAAGGTAGGAGGGGTGACAGTGTCTCGTGTTTCGTGGCAGTAATCGTGCCTCCATGCCCTTTGCACATCCAAACTTCTGATTTAGAAGTTTATAGTAATGGGCAGATTTTGATATTTATAGTTAATTTCAGTCTGATGTTTCTGATGAGGAAGAGAGACTGGCTGGGTGTGTTTGGATCTAAGAATCCTAACCAAAGTTTTGTTCCTTTTCTTGATCCCTGGCTTAAGTGTTTATCCTTTGCTACATCTCTTGATAGCCCTCTGTTTTACAGTGTGGCCTTTTAACTCTGATCAACCTTGACACTTCCTGCAGCCTTTCCCCCCTTTTTCTTGTAACTAGGTGATTTGGATAATGCTTAATGTCAATGAGCATGTTTTTCTCTTGGTTGGCCTGTAGCATAGAGGAGAACAGATTTTGAGGTGTCTTAAAGAAACATAGTTGGTGTTAAAAGCAAAAAAAACCCAAACAGTAAGAAAACTGGCAGTCCTCTACCCCAAGCCAAAAAACACATCCTTACCCCCCCTTGCTTGCATTTCTTCAAAAGGTTGTGAGGTCAAAAGCAAACAATGCAGCTAATCTTGAGGATTGCTTACACAGAAGCAGGAATGCACATCTGTGGAAGTGTTTTGGTGTTCAGGCCTGCCATCACTGCTGGTAATGGACCTTTGCTATGTGCTTTCTAGAAAGCTTTGAGGCAGTTCGGTTGAGTTGAACCTTTAGTGAGGCTCTGTGTTGGAGTTAAACTTTTCTTCCAGCAAAGCACCTTTCCACTGAAGTTCTTTTTGTTTTCCAAGGCAGAGCAGAGTTGCTCTCTGAATCCCTCAGGAGAGCTTCTGAAGTTGCTCAGCTTCAGCACCAATGTGAGGCTTAGGAGGCACAACACCATCTAAAGCTCTGTTTTCCTGAACTTTGCCCCATTGGAAGTGAAAATGGTGCTGTCTGAGGTGACTGCTGTAAGTGACCCAGCTGGATTGCTGAAACGGTGTTCCTGAGATGTGGGAGTTCTGTTGGGTACCACACAGCTGAGTGTTGCAGAGGGATTCCTTTGTCCCTTGTGGCCAGATGCACATAGTGACCAGTTCCCTTCATACCACAGGACCCCATGGACTTTGAGTGGAGCTACTGGATTGAGTGGGGCAGAGAACGTATACTGTGGCTTCTGGCTGGTCACCTGCTGGTATCACAAATGTCCAGGCTCTTGGTGGAGAAGGTATGTAGGGATTTTCTTCACAGCAGGGAGTTTCTGATGGGTTTGTTTACTGTGGACATGGGAAGCTTTGCAGTGAGGCCACTCAGAGTAGTAAATCTTGCTCTGTGGTGTGAATTGTGTGTGGGGCTCGATTGTCTTAATGTTTGGAGACTTCAGCCTCCAACCTCTAAAAGCCTCTGCCTTGTTGTAAGCCACTGAACAGCATTGTTTGACTTGTACATGTAAGAAGGATGCAGTTGTTCCTTTATGAGGAAAATATGTCAAGTGATGGCTGCTTGGATTTTGGCATGATTGCTAAATGGTTGCATGATTGTGGGAAATGATCTGTGTGGTGTCACACTGCTAGTTTGGGGAAGGAAAGGAAGAAGTTATGCACATTCCCTTTCACTTTTAGAGATACCGTTGGGTTTCTGTGTTTTTTCATGTGTGTTCCTCACCTTGTTGATTATATTTCTCTACTGCAGAACCTGTGTAGGCAGCACAGGTATTGAGTGCTGCCTACAGAATTATTTTTTCTTTAGAAATAATTAAACTAAAGATTGTTGACTTTGCTTTTTCTGACAGTATAAACCATGGTGCTTGATGGTTTATGGAATGGCTGCCTGCTGGTCGCTGCTGGGACTCAAGGGCTTTGCTGTCATTTTGTTACATGCAGCTATTTCCTTTGCTGTGGCTCAGTTTCAGCTCTCACTCCTGACATGGTTGTGCTCCCTTATCCTTCTGTCCACTTTACGCATACCAGCCGTGGAAGAAACCAAGGTAATGTGAGGACTAATTAAGCATCAAATTAATTATGGTGGTGGTTGTCTGTAATGACTCTATGGTAGCATACTGTCCCTTCAGTTGATATAAGCAGGGAATGGTTTGAGAAATCATAAGCAGTAGCACTGCACTGCCTCATGCTGGAGCTTCTCCAGTTAGAAGAGTCACATTTCTCTGTCATGGTTGCCAGAGCATATAAGTATGTCCCTTAATGTGTGAGTTGTATTCAGTAGGGCTGCAGTGTGATAATACTTCACCAGTGCCCTATTAAGCACATTTTGTTGGAACTCTAATTGTGCCAATTTCAGGTGCTGGGGTTTGGGTTTGTATCCAGGGGTTACTTAGTGAAGCCTGCCTGTACTTACTGGTGGCTGCAGGGAGGGAGACTTTGCTGACACTTTGATTTGTACCAGACGAGTTACTTGCATCAATTAGCTGTAAGCAAGCTCACTTTTGCTCTTCATCTAGTGGCTTTTTCTGCGTAGTACAGATATGGAAAAACTGTTGACCAGTTGTGAGGAAATGTGCTGTTGTATTTTATTAGACCAATGGGAAAAACTGTACATTTGTTATAAGGATTGTTGCCCTGATGCTCAGGGGGAGGGGGAATGAGTGTGTACCATCTCTTCATGTGGTGTGGTCAGTTTGAGATTTGCTCTTATGAGAGAGGACCCACTGCAATGCAAATTGTCAGTCAGCCAAGCTACATTTGCTGATGTTTCCAAGTTTTTTGCAATGATAGGTTTTTGTTGCTGGCAACAAGTGTGATACCAAGTCAAATAAACAATAAATGCTCAGTAACATTTTTTCTAGCCTTAAGTTTTCTCAGGAGTGACTGATTCTCTCTACATCTAGCTTCTGCTAGATAGTCCCTTGGCTATCAATTGTGCTGCCAATGAGTTTGAATATTGTAGTACTGGACTAAATCTGAGGTAGATAATGTTTAATTTCTGTAAGGAGAGCTCTCCTGCTGTCCTGGTTCTTCACAGCCTAGCAAGTTTCTGAAATCAAGCTGTTGTCTCTTTATGCTGGCTGCAGTACCTCTGGAGGACCTTTCTCCACCAAAAGCCAGTGATGGTTGTTCATGTGTTCAGTGCTGTTCACATTAGATTCTCATTCCTGCTGCTGTTGGCTTTAGCTTCTTCCTGCTGCTGCTGACCCCAGAAGTTGAGATCTGAGTAGACATTGCTGTCTTGCCATAGAGAAGACACAGTAGGGCACCATCATGATCTGGCTTTGTGTTGTTTTGCAGAGAAAGTGGTATGACACTGAAAATGAGTATTACCTGCTGCTCTTCACGGTGTCTGTGCGCTGCCTCTTCTGCACCAGCTTCAGCCTGGAGTACTGCTGGCATGCACCTGCCCAGAAGTCATCCCACTCCTTCCCCTGGATGCTGGCATATGTGTTCTACTATCCTACACTCCACAACGGGCCCCTCGTGAATTTTGATGAATTCAGTAAGCAGGTAGCAGTGGTTGTTGTTTGGCTGTCTAAAGCTGTCTTCCACATAGTTAGAAAAACTTTGCCTTATCTGATATTTAACTTGCACTTCAATTTTCTCAGCACATTCTGTAGGTCTTGCTGACTTTGGCAATGCTATGGGAGAAGAATTAAGAACTGTCCCCAAGTAATTGATTTTCTGCAACTGGTAGAAGCTGGAGGTATTTTAAGAGTAAGCAGTCATTGTTCCTGTGTTTGGAAGGACTGCTGCTTGGAAAACCTTCTTCATAGCTGTAGTTTCTTTAATCTTTTTATATTACCTCCAGAGGTCAAGTTGCAGGAATTAGTCTTGTGTCTGGATTCTGTTCAGGTTAACAATAGTTGGCCTTTTTTACCACAGTTTGGTGCCATGTGCATTCATATTTGCCTTCTTGTTGGTTTCTGCTGCTTACTGAGATTGAGAATGGAGAGGCCAGTCTCCCTTGAGAGTGTGTCAGGAATTTCTAAATGGTGTAGTCAAAAGTTCTCAGGATCAGTATTTTGAGTAAAATGGTCAGTTTTCTGCCTGGTAACCTCTTTGGATTTCTTCTTTAGATGAGGAGACAAGAAGCTTTCAGTGTGAAGACCAATCTCATCATCTTAATTGTGGGCATAATTCGTATTTTCTTTTGGTGGTGCCTGGCTGAGCTGATGATTCACCTCATGTATATTCATTCTCTCTACAGTAGTGCTCTACCTTTGGAATCTGCATCTTACTGGGCCTTGGGTGAGTATAGAAACAATAGCAGAAATCTTTCTTCTTCCCCCACTTCAAGAACCCCAGTCTGCATCTCTTTTATGTCCATTTGTAGGTACATCTATCAAATGCAGTATTTATAGCAATTCGTTTTGTGTTAGTGCTGCATCTTGTTCTGGTAGCATCAGTCAGATTGGCTGAAAGAATTGGATGCTTTCAGAATTAATGACACAGCAAGAAGACCCATATTCCATGTTAATGGAAGACATGATAGTTCATTCTTCTTGGTTTTAATGTTAATTGGGAATAATTTTCTGCCTTTACATTTTACACTGTAAAATGTAGATTTGCAGGCACCAAGAATAAAAACCGTTATGAATTCCAGTAATCCAGTATCCTGATGAATTGCAGCATACCAGAAAAATAGCTACACTGTGCCAGATCAGAGGTACTTCTATTCTACAGAGTAATTTTTGGATATGGTATGTAATGAAGCAAGAGAAAAGAAATGAGTAAAAGACAGGTATATTGGTGATCCTTTTCAATGTCTGTTCTTCAGGCTTCTGCAGCTGAATGACAAATGCACTGACATGTGGTAATGGGGAACTTAATAGCATTGGTTGAAAGAGCTTAAATTGAAACGTGATTTTTTTTTCTTTGCTGTGACGACATAGACTATCAATGGTAAAATTCACTCTGCTGAGGTCCTTTCTATTGTATGGAAACTGAAATGTGTGTTGCTAGGTCATTTGTGTGTTAAGTCTGGTTCTGAAAATGCAGATGTTGAAAGAAGCACTGCCTGCATTTCCCTGATGAGGTTTCACATTTGTCCTGGTGATTCAGCACCATCTACTTATCTCTGCTCACCTGAGCAAAGCTTCATGTCCATCTGGCAAGGTCCAGGGAATGATGAAAGACAGAAGTGTGTATGCAAATATGTTGTGAACATAAGTGTTGCACTGGATTAATCTAGATCGTAATAGATCCTGTAGTTGTGAAAATCTGTTTTACTAGGAATCTCTCTGTACTTTGTCAGAGGTGTGTGATGTTCAGATATACATCTGAGATGTACACACATGATAGAATGTTGTGTATTCTCTATGGTTTTAATGTGTCAGTCCCAACCATGTGCTGTCCTTTTTTCTAGTGAAGCATGCACAGAGTAGTGTCAATTAGCTATTTAATTATTAACTGTTTTAATTATTAACTAGCCTTTACTACTTCAAAAGGGTGTTTTCAAATGGGTGGTATGTCTAGAATATGATCTGTTCAAAGGTGGAGTCACATGGTTTAACCTGTAGTTGCTGATCCCTTGTTTTAATTTGTTAGAAGAAGAAAAGTTATGTATGTTCTTCTTTGACAGTGAGACCTACCTACAGTGTAGTCTGTGTAATTTGGGTGTAGGGTGCTGGTTTTAATGTGTTTGCAGGTTTTTTTTTTGATAAAGCTACAGATGGGAAATAAATTTCTGCGTTTGTTTTCAGAAGCATGCAGCATTTTGCTATTGAAATCAGGGCATCTGTTCACCTAAGTAGTAATGAAATACTAAGAGGAGTCTGAGATCTTTTCTATCCTGGAAGATAATGATAAGGAGAAATTGGTGAAATATTTGGCATCTTGAGGTCTGTTTTGTAAACTGGAAATATAAACATGAATCAGAAAACTTAGATTTATTTTTTTTTTCTAAAATACTAAGTTGTTCCCTGTTTTGTAGAAAGAAGTGTTCATGTGTGTAATTTTTCTAGTTTTTTCTTGTAGGATAAACTTCAAGATTGTATTGGCAATAAACCTACTTCTATCACTACTTTTCTTTTTACTCATGCGTGTTATGGCTTAAAAAAAGCTAGAAACTGGACACCACACAGCTGTCCACTCCTTTTCTTTTCTTGGAGAGATGGAAAGAGAATTGGAAGAATAAAACTGAGACTTTATGGATTGAGATAAAGGCAGTTTAATAGGCAAAGAAAGAGTTGCATGCTCAAGCATAACAAAACAAGGAATTAATGCCCCACTCTCTGGGCAGACAGGGGTTGGGTCTGCCCCAGGAAAGCTCCTTCCTGTACAGTGGTTGCTGAGGAAAACAGATGCCATCCCTCTGAACATCCCCCCTTTCTATTGCCCAGCTGTACTCGAGCAGGGGCACATGGACTGGGACAGCCCTGGCCTGGGGCTCAGCTCTCCTGGTCTGTCTCCTCCAAGCTCCTTGTGCACCCTCAGCCTCCTCTCTGCTGGGGCTGAGGAGCAGGAGGGACCTGGGCTCTCTGAGCCCTGTAGGGATGGAAACATCTCTGTGCTTCCATCAACACTGCTGTGGCACAGAGCCCAACCACAGCCCCACACTGGCCACTCTGGAGAACATTAACTGTGCCCCAGTGAAAAACAGTGCAATGTGATAACTTCTGCTTTATTTAGAGAGCCTTTTCCTGCAAGTGTTTACTATTGAAGATAATGCTTACAGTAGTGTTTTTGTATGATGGTTTGGGTTGGAAGGGACCTTAAAGATCATCTAATTACAACCCCTTTGCCATGGGCTTCCCTTTCACTAGACCAACTTTCTCAGAGTCCTTGAGTATTCATGGTAGGTGTCTTTAAAGCATGTGTTTGCTTGAAAAGCCCTCCAGTTTAACTTTAACTTGGGAGACCTGTCTATATCTCGACTGAGATTCCCTTAACAGCTCTGTTTAGTCTTGTTTGAGTAATTTCACTGTGGGACCTCTATGTCCCTTCAGCTTTCTCTGAAAATAAGCACTTAGCCTCCTGGACAAGCACTGGTACTTTCCTGCCACTACTCCATCCAAAGAAGGATGTTTCCTGCTTCTTGTGTGCTGCTGGAAGGCTGGGGTATTTGGAACTTGATGGCCCCAAATTCTGAGCTGCTACAAATGACTGCTTCCTATTAGACTTCTGCCACGTGTCAGTAACCCTTTGGAAATGTGACTGCATATTTATCCCTGTTTTCTGGTGAAACCTGTCTTGGTACTCGACAGAAACAAACATCTACAATCACTAATGCCATAGGGTCAATGTAGCTGCAAAAGGGGTAAAGTTGTGATGTTGTGCTTGTAATAAAATCTCACTGTGACTTTTGGTGTTGGCTTAAGGACAGAAAAATGTCAAGTGTGATTTGTAATACCTGGATGCAAACATTTTGTTGCTTGCTTATGAAAATATTCTATTTGTTAACTTCTGTCAAAAAATACCAGTCAGAATTTTGAGAATAGGTAGACTAAAATTAAGTTGTGTGAATATTCTAATGTGTCAACGATCTTTGTTTCAAAGCTCTGTGAAACTTAGGAAATGCAGTTTTGCAGTAAACTTAAGGTTAAGGAAAATATTTGAAGGTGTAGAGATACATTTTTAAAGCATAGAAAAGCTTAGAATTTTTTAAGGATCGGAAGATAATAAATTGAAAATACCAGCTTCTATAAAATTGCCTTAGTCTGGGACTTCAAACAGCTTGACTGTTTAAATGCTTGGGATTAAGATTGGGTACTTTAACTTGATATTTTATCCCTTAACACATTCTGTTAAAAAAAATAAATTTTGACTTTGAATTAATTTATTCTGGAGAAAAGATAGAATCTTTGCATTATGATTTCCTCTTAGGTGTGTTATACATTTGTTATGGCTTGTGTCCAACTTAAAATAGTGCTCATGTGTGTGGAGGAGTTATTATATTAAATATTAAAGAAAAAATTATGTGATATTGTTAATGAATTTGANATTGGGTGTAGGGTGCTGGTTTTAATGTGTTTGCAGGTTTTTTTTTTGATAAAGCTACAGATGGGAAATAAATTTCTGCGTTTGTTTTCAGAAGCATGCAGCATTTTGCTATTGAAATCAGGGCATCTGTTCACCTAAGTAGTAATGAAATACTAAGAGGAGTCTGAGATCTTTTCTATCCTGGAAGATAATGATAAGGAGAAATTGGTGAAATATTTGGCATCTTGAGGTCTGTTTTGTAAACTGGAAATATAAACATGAATCAGAAAACTTAGATTTATTTTTTTTTTCTAAAATACTAAGTTGTTCCCTGTTTTGTAGAAAGAAGTGTTCATGTGTGTAATTTTTCTAGTTTTTTCTTGTAGGATAAACTTCAAGATTGTATTGGCAATAAACCTACTTCTATCACTACTTTTCTTTTTACTCATGCGTGTTATGGCTTAAAAAAAGCTAGAAACTGGACACCACACAGCTGTCCACTCCTTTTCTTTTCTTGGAGAGATGGAAAGAGAATTGGAAGAATAAAACTGAGACTTTATGGATTGAGATAAAGGCAGTTTAATAGGCAAAGAAAGAGTTGCATGCTCAAGCATAACAAAACAAGGAATTAATGCCCCACTCTCTGGGCAGACAGGGGTTGGGTCTGCCCCAGGAAAGCTCCTTCCTGTACAGTGGTTGCTGAGGAAAACAGATGCCATCCCTCTGAACATCCCCCCTTTCTATTGCCCAGCTGTACTCGAGCAGGGGCACATGGACTGGGACAGCCCTGGCCTGGGGCTCAGCTCTCCTGGTCTGTCTCCTCCAAGCTCCTTGTGCACCCTCAGCCTCCTCTCTGCTGGGGCTGAGGAGCAGGAGGGACCTGGGCTCTCTGAGCCCTGTAGGGATGGAAACATCTCTGTGCTTCCATCAACACTGCTGTGGCACAGAGCCCAACCACAGCCCCACACTGGCCACTCTGGAGAACATTAACTGTGCCCCAGTGAAAAACAGTGCAATGTGATAACTTCTGCTTTATTTAGAGAGCCTTTTCCTGCAAGTGTTTACTATTGAAGATAATGCTTACAGTAGTGTTTTTGTATGATGGTTTGGGTTGGAAGGGACCTTAAAGATCATCTAATTACAACCCCTTTGCCATGGGCTTCCCTTTCACTAGACCAACTTTCTCAGAGTCCTTGAGTATTCATGGTAGGTGTCTTTAAAGCATGTGTTTGCTTGAAAAGCCCTCCAGTTTAACTTTAACTTGGGAGACCTGTCTATATCTCGACTGAGATTCCCTTAACAGCTCTGTTTAGTCTTGTTTGAGTAATTTCACTGTGGGACCTCTATGTCCCTTCAGCTTTCTCTGAAAATAAGCACTTAGCCTCCTGGACAAGCACTGGTACTTTCCTGCCACTACTCCATCCAAAGAAGGATGTTTCCTGCTTCTTGTGTGCTGCTGGAAGGCTGGGGTATTTGGAACTTGATGGCCCCAAATTCTGAGCTGCTACAAATGACTGCTTCCTATTAGACTTCTGCCACGTGTCAGTAACCCTTTGGAAATGTGACTGCATATTTATCCCTGTTTTCTGGTGAAACCTGTCTTGGTACTCGACAGAAACAAACATCTACAATCACTAATGCCATAGGGTCAATGTAGCTGCAAAAGGGGTAAAGTTGTGATGTTGTGCTTGTAATAAAATCTCACTGTGACTTTTGGTGTTGGCTTAAGGACAGAAAAATGTCAAGTGTGATTTGTAATACCTGGATGCAAACATTTTGTTGCTTGCTTATGAAAATATTCTATTTGTTAACTTCTGTCAAAAAATACCAGTCAGAATTTTGAGAATAGGTAGACTAAAATTAAGTTGTGTGAATATTCTAATGTGTCAACGATCTTTGTTTCAAAGCTCTGTGAAACTTAGGAAATGCAGTTTTGCAGTAAACTTAAGGTTAAGGAAAATATTTGAAGGTGTAGAGATACATTTTTAAAGCATAGAAAAGCTTAGAATTTTTTAAGGATCGGAAGATAATAAATTGAAAATACCAGCTTCTATAAAATTGCCTTAGTCTGGGACTTCAAACAGCTTGACTGTTTAAATGCTTGGGATTAAGATTGGGTACTTTAACTTGATATTTTATCCCTTAACACATTCTGTTAAAAAAAATAAATTTTGACTTTGAATTAATTTATTCTGGAGAAAAGATAGAATCTTTGCATTATGATTTCCTCTTAGGTGTGTTATACATTTGTTATGGCTTGTGTCCAACTTAAAATAGTGCTCATGTGTGTGGAGGAGTTATTATATTAAATATTAAAGAAAAAATTATGTGATATTGTTAATGAATTTGATTGTTAATGTCATGCTTCTGAATCAGGTGGAGCAGTGTGCTTCTGGCTAAAATGTGTTGGGTTTTTATTTTGTGCTAAAATGGGACAGATGCAAAGCAGCTGGAATGTCTCAGGTGTGCAAGGAGCTTTGTTGCCAGTGCAGCCCAGCTGTTGTGCTGCTGTGAATCTTGCCCTTAGTTTCCCTGTGTGGCCAGCACTCTCCTACTGCTGGCATGAGTTCAAGACCAATGACAGCTTGAGCTGTGTATTTGATAGGGAGTCTTAGAATTGCCACTCACAGAAGAGTTCCTGTGTGCCAGGGGTGCCTGTGATGTGATCTTGTGTTTGAGATGCCAGTGCTACTGAGCTGCCTGTTAGTTACAGTATTGACAACCTAGGTGTGTGTTATTGGAGATGGTGAAAATGCCTTTTTTCCACAGTTGAATATTAGGACTTCGTATCCGTGAACTCAGTCTTTCACCATTATATTTAAAATCAAATGTATTGATTTTTCAGGTCTCAAAGTGAAAGCCTGTTTCTAAATACCTTTCCATCAAGCACAGCCAAAGGATTTTGAATTTTACTACTACACAGACAGCTGTGATCTTCATAATTGATTTGTGTGGGTGTCAGTGTTCAGCTCTCCAATGAAATTTGTCAGAAAAGAAATGAGTCATTGAATGAGAGCGAATTAAAGCAGAAATTTGGCTGTACAGATGATTTAGCAGTAATCTAATGTGGAGCTAATTGGCTAGTATCCAAATTGTGCTTCTGATTGTTAGTTTTCCTCTGGGGAAAAATGTTATTGAATACTCGATGCCTGGTTCCCTGAAGTAAAATAACATAATCTTCATGTCTCAGTATTTTGTTCTAACATCAATTTTTATCTTGTATGGCACAACTGTTTCTTATCATATGCATAGATTAAGATATCAAAACTAAAAATGTTGGATTGTTGTAGCAAAACACTGGCCATGTGTAGGTCAGCAGGAATTTTGCATTTTACATTATTAGTGCCAGAATGATGCCAGTCTAGGTTGTTATACAGTAGATGAATTTTGAATGCCCAGCTTTTGGTTGTCATCCATAGTATACTCATTAGTCAGCAGAATGCAATAGGGATGTTCCCCCCTCCTCAAAAAAAAGACAGCTTACTTAAAAGTTCCTGCAGTTCTACTGCTGCAGTCAGATTAAAATGTTGGTCTCCACAGACAGTCTGCTGGAAGGTTTCAAAACTGTGCTGAATGCCCAAAGTCCTTCAGTCAAGTTAGGTAAAATAACTGAGCAAAAGCAGAGCACTGGAATAAAAGGAGGTGTAGCAATCGTATTTCATATTTTTTTTCTCTATTGAAGTATAATTTTAGTTTCCTTTCTTTGTGGTGAGATTTTTTGTATGTTAACTGTCAGATGGAGAAGTTCACCAAAACCATTGGGTTCTTCAGGACAGACCTCACCAGTTTCTGTAGAGCTGTTGGCCTCTGCTTTTTACTGTATTTTTTACTTATTGGTCAATACTTTGTTCAACAGAAAACATTTAGAGTATTAGTAGGAATCATCTTCCTTTATAATGGGTTCCAAGGTTGTTGCTTGCATGAATAATAATAATAATAATGAGAATATGTGTGATTTCCATCTCAGATCTGTGTAAGATGCTGGAGTTTGTGTCATAACCTGAGGTTGTGAGCAAACAAACTGACAAAATTTCTCCTTTGGAAATAAGGCAGCTACAAGACCTTAAGGAGACCTTTGTCTGTGGATTTAAAAACTGAAATATGCTTTAGGGGTTATGCCAAGTGGAGTTCCAGTTCTCTGTGCCTTGGATGCAGCAGAAGGGGATCTTGTAGAGGGTATTTTCTGAGGACTCAATGTGACAAGGCATACAAGGTTTGTGGGGATGTTAGGATAATGTACAGCTATAACCATTGTTGATGGCTATTCTGGAGCAACAAGTACAGAGTGGTTGGGTGGTGGTTTTATGCAAAGATAAATTCACTGTCCCTGTGGTAAATGTTCATTGCTTATATTGGTATATCCTGATTTTTAGCTCAACATGAGTCAGTTGGGTTTTTCTTTCATAGCAGTCAACACCCACAGTCCAGAGATTTTTGAGAGTGGAACTACTTCATGCTGGAATGATGGCACCATTTGGTATGTGTACCTAATGTACACATACAAAAATGGTAATAAATAAGGGTACATAAAAGCCTGGGCTTGTGTGCTGTGTCTCTTGCAGAGAGGCAGATGTTGCATATCTCATCAAGCAGTGGTGCTTGCCTTAGTTCTTGGAATAATTGCTGTTTGGTAATCAGTATTAACAGGTTTTGAAAATTAACAGGATTTAAGGTATGTTTTGTTGGTTTTTTTTTCTTTTAGGTGGCCTGGCTTTAGCTCAAGTACTTTTCTTTTATGTGAAATATCTGGTTCTGTATGGTGTTCCTGGCCTCCTCCTTCAAATGGATGGACTCAAACCTCCAGCTCTGCCTTGCTGTGTGAGCCTGATGCACAGTTTCACTAAGATGTGGAGGTTAGTCCTTGTTGCTTTTCAGGCAGTTTGTTACTGATACATGGCAGTCAGAGCATGCATGTGTGTTCATGCTCACACACATGTTTGCTTCCCTGTCCTTGTACTTTTTCTCTCACCCCCATTATTCATCTTTAGTGCTTTTTAAATGGACTTCAACTTGATGGTTGCTTTTTTTCACACTGTGGAGGGATAAGGGGCAAGTACCCATTTCAGCATTTTTATCCTTTTAATTATTAGAGTTACACTCAGCCTACCTAGTTAATATAGCAATTACTTTTTCCAGGTATCTATTAAATGATTTTATTTTCAGTCTGGGTCCAAACCTCACATTTCAGCTTGAAATCCTTTCAAAGTTTGAAAAGAAATGCTTGATTAATCACATGAGGAGAGCTGTAGTTATAATATTTTAACATCTAGAGTCATATGGTAGAGGAAGGCTCGAACACGTTAAAAGTGCTGTGAAAATGGTACTTGTTTATAAAGTAGGATGAATTTCTGGATCTGCTTTACTTTTAAAAGAGTTTCAGCACAATATCTCTCCAAAAACCTATGAACTTTGAATCTTGTTTGCTTTAAATCAGTATTCACTGAAATATTTTCACTGAAAAGTGTCTCCCAGGTGGATTCTGCTTGATGTTTACCTTCTGTGTAAGTGGATTCACAATTCACTGACTTCTTTCCTCCCTTGTTTTCCTCTGCACTGTCCAATATGCCTTCAGGCTGTGGGATTCTGTGCCCCAGACTTCTAAAACCATTCCCCTAATGATTTAGGCTTGTCAGTCTTTTGGTGCAGAGGCTTCTCTCCTGTTGTGTTAGTGCAGAGCTGTCAGAGCAGTGCTTACTCCATCCTGTCTTTGACTGCTTTGCAATATGAGCAGAGCTTTTCATTTTAGTCGTGAAAACAGTGGGCCTGCTGTTACCAGAGTTTTATTGGATGAGATTTTAATTTTGTTTCCAGCTTGAAGCTAGTGGTAACAAGAAGGCTTTATAGTTTATAATAGTTGGCAAGTGTAGATATGAAGTATTCAAAGAAATGCAACAGGAAAAGAGTGCAGAAAATAGATGAATTATTAAAAATTATTTGAGCTACTAACAACTGCTTTGGTTTAAATGCTCTTTCAGAGTTTGCACTGAGCTTATGACCTACAGAGTTAATATAGAAATCTGTCATTTTTACCAGGCACTCTCCTGAGAGCAGCATCTCTTGCCCTGCTGGCCCTTGTAGGCAGAGTTGCAGACAGCAGCAGTTTTTCCCCTTTGTCAGTTCTTATTCCAGGGAATCTGTGTATTGTGCTGGAGGTGCCAAGTGAAAGTGAACTTCAGCACAAACCCTAATGACACTGCTGTCATAGGCCTTGAAAAGGTGCTCTGCACCTGCAAACGTGTGTGGTGTATCACAGTACCTTAAAATATTCTTAACTGTTGTACATAAATTTAAACTAATATCGAAGTAGAAAACTTCTTTATAGAGGGAAAAAGTGTCAGGTGCTGATATTTATCTTTTGCCCAATTATTTAATTTATATCAAGCATTCATTGCCAGAATTAATAAAATGATTTTGCAGATTGAAATTGTTTGCTTTGAATGTTGAAAAAAGTCAGTTAATGTACACCTGGCTTGATTCTTTCTCTCAAAGCTCTTTCTAGTAGATTTTTCTGTAGCTGCTGTGTTATGGGTCATTCTCAGTCACCTAAGGAGCTTTGTGAATGCCCTCAGTTATGATGTCCTTATGTCTTTACAGTTAAACTCTCAAATGCTCTCCCCAGGGGCTTTGCAGTCTAATGTGGTGCATTGGTATGTTGGGTAGGAATGTTGGGTTAGAAGTAGGAATAGCCTTTGTTTTTTAATACTGTCAGAAATAATGTTGGTTGGACTTTCCAAGGCCCAGTGTAACTATTTTTGTCTCAAAGCTTTTAGCAGCACACATTTTGAAGGAGAGAGGGTAGCCTGGAGAGAAAGACATAAATGTCACCATGTAAGGAATGCAAAAATGCTGCTAAGGAGCCTGACACCACCACCTGGTGTCCTGTGAGCATCACAACAAAGCTTTTGGTTGATCTGTGCAGACCAGTGTCACTTCTGGTCAGTACATGCTGACATTACTCTGTGATACAGCACGTGGAAGAGCTTTTAGTGGGGGAGGTCAGAGAGATACCACAGTGTGTAAAGTTTCTCTGGAGCAGAAAAGCAGATCAGGTGTTAAAAAACCAAATCAAGTAGTTCTGCCTCTCTATTTATGGTACTAAACAATAAACCAAATTGTGTCCATTCAAACCTAAAAATAAAAGGCTTTAATTAAGAAAGTTATCAAGCCTATGATAGGTTCTCCCTAATTCACATTTAATCAGGACAGTCTCTAGAATAAAAAAATTATCCATCTTGTTTGCTGTCTCAGGACAAATACAGGTGTTGAATGTGTTGCTCTGGTTTCATTTTACCAGGATATCATTAGCTTACTAAATATGCAGTTGCATATCTAATAAATGCATAATAAGTACACTGCTATTCAAAAGCTTTATTATAGCTGTGAGAAGGAGTCTTTGAGCTCCTGATTTCTAGAGAGGATACCAGTTCAGTGGCATGCAATTCATTGTGGCATAAGGTAAAGCTTGAGAAGATATTAACATGGTCTTTGAGTGAGTGCTGTGTGTGAATCTTGGAAAGTGCTCTTCTTCCTTCTCTTGGTACATAAAGTTGAATGTAGGGAAGGTCTCTCTGTATGTCCTTGCCCTCTACAACTCCTGTTATTCTAAGCAGAATTTTTAAATGTTGGATACACAGCCACGATGTGCAGTGACAGCTGGAGTTGAGGAAAGTTCTCCTTAGGCAGTGGAGTTATAAATAACCTTTAAATATTGCACCTGCTTGCCAATATCTGAATACTTCAACTTCTTGCCAAAAACCTGGCTATTTAATTGCAGAATTAGTGTGTGTCTTTAATTGTGGAATAACTTGTTTTAAAATTTAAAAATAAGTCTCCCTGATCTACTGTATTTTTTGTTAACTGTTGTGATGCTTAAAGCTGAGTATTGATCTGTGATGTTTGCAGCTAAGATGTCACCTGAATATATGGAAGTTCTGGACTTATCTCTCTCACTGATGGAGACAAAAGATTTAACTGCTTTTGATGTCAGCTAAATTAGTGCATGCTGCAGTTACCTACTGTACAGTACAGTTCAGTTTGCTGGTTATAACAAAGCTTTGAAAGGCTTCTTAAATCTCTTCAACAGAGAAAAAAAATCTGTTACTCTGGAGTGTAAAAAGAAGTGCAATAATAAGGCACCCTGATCCTTCTTGGGTCTAAATTACATAATTATTGAGAATTTATTTGTGTAATGACTGTGTTGTCACTGTAATTTGAAATTGCTGGGATTTTTAACAATCAAGCTAAGCCCACCTGCTGCCCCTCACCTGTGAAGCCCATTGTTCACTGTATTTGATGGGAGCTGTGTAGATACACACTGTTACTGCTGCTCACATTTGGCAAACAGCACTCTCCCTCCTCACAACTGCTGTAGAAATGAGGAATGGCTGTTAATAAACTTGCTTGCTCTGTTTGCAGTAAGGATGGAGCTCTCTCAGCAATTGGACAGTCACACTGCAGTGCAGGAGTCTCACGTGACAAAGACTGAGGGAGAACTTTCCCTATGAGGGTTTGCCACTAATGGGCATTGGTTTCATCCACTCTCCAGGAGCTACCATAGCCTTTTGAAGAATTGGGGAAGGTATAAAATTAAAGTAATATTTCTTCTGAAGGGTTGTAGGAGAGATTAACAGAATACAAATGAGACTTCTCTTTTTAGAAAAGTGTTTGCTGAGCTCTATTGCCGAGATCCAAGGATTGGATATGTGAGAAACAGAACCAATTTGTTATTTTAAAGCCTCCCAAGTAGGCAGGCTTGTGTGCAGTTTACATAAACACTGGCAGTGCCTGATGCCTGCTAAGCATTCTGCTTCTCTTTCTGTGCAGATTACAGGGGTGAGGAAGAGTCACTGCCTAGAATCATTACAACTTTCCTCAGGCTTCCTGATATAATACAAGTTCTGCATTTAAACTGAAATAAACCAACAAAACATATTAGGTCACAAGTTCAATTTGTAGGCTGGAGGCCACTAGCATTGTGAAGTTTTATTTCTGTGGTCCTCAAAAGAGCTTTCTCCTTGTGGATGTCTTACTATAGGTTATTTTTACTCTGCAGGTCTCCAGCCTGAGTTCCAAGCTAATAACAAACTATGCAGATGAAGCTTTGAGACTTACGAATAGTTTCTACTTGGAGATGAAAGTGTGTCTAACAAAATGCACACGGAAGTTGGGCTGTGTCCTGCATTGTTCAGCCTGTCCAGAGTCAGTCCGGGTGTATTTGTGCTCCCCTCGAAATCACTGAGGGTTTTGTGCTGATTTTGGTGGTGTCAGGATTTCACTGTGGATTTCCACCACTCTCAAAGGTGCAAGAAGCCCTAGCTTCTCCCTGTGATGCTACACAGTAAATACTTCCCAAATAAACTTGAAGTGATCACACATTTACAGAGGACTGTTTCTGTGAAGTAATGTGAGTGTTGGTGCTACAGAGCACTCACAGCACTGAGCAGGAACCTCTGTGTGGAGGCATCCAGCACAGGCACAAAACAGCTTTGGTTATTCTAATAATGGAGGAAACCAAGAGGCAGGTTGATATTCTGCTGAATCATTCCAGGAAGAAACACAACAGAGGTTCAAAGTGTTTTATCTAAGCATAAAGTGTTAAAATTCCAGTGTCCTTCAGCAAGTGTCAGAGAATGATAAAGATATCTTCATGTATACACAAGTTCTGCTTGTTATTGCTGCAACAAGAAATTGTTTGTCAAAGATATGATATGAAAGCATTTGACAGTCTTCATATTTTCTCTTTCAAATAGCATAGATTTTTATTTTTACTCTTAGGTGCAATTTTGCATTGAAATAAAAGCAAACTGCTACTAGTTTACTGCATTGCAGATGGTTAAAGTCAAAGCTTGCAAACAGGAGAGTCCACTGAAGCTTGAGATCTAGGCTTAGCAAGTTCATAAAATCTTGATGTTTACAAGAACATTGAATTCACTTAAACAGGAATTTTATCATTGGATTGAGCTATGATTTGGTTTTCTCTATGTTGCATGGTAAGAAAGGAGATGCATAGGAAATGGCAGGATTTGCTGAATGATAGGAATGCCAAAAGAGCTCCATATTTGCCTTTGTTCCCATTTGTTCACTACCATATCAGTGGGCAGACTAAAATCTGTATGTGGGTGGAATTCACCAAGTGTCTTGCACAAATTGAAGGGCTGATCTCAAAAATGAGAGCTCCAAAAACATCCTTGTAGGTGGCAAAAGAGTCCCCAGAAAAATGTTAAAATGTGACTTTAAGGGCTCAGTGTCCAAAAGTGTGTTCTCTAATTCAGGTAATAGATAAATCCAAACAGATTGTAGTATTGGACTGGGTTGCATTTTTAGTCAGGCTTTTCTCAGTCTTCATTTTAAAAACTAATACTGCTGCACAGTATTCACATTTTAAGGGAATATTTTCAGTTTGCTTACTGTGTTTATCTCTACTGCAAAATCTTCTGTGACAATTTAATTGTTGTTTTTCTGGTTGAAGTTGTTCATCAGCTTTCTAAATAGTGTATCCAAGTACAAAGGCAGTTATGTTATTTAGAAGAAGAGTTGTGCTGCTTGTCATTGAAGAAAAAAGCTTTACCTGAAACCTATGCCTTCATAGCAAACTTGCAGAAAACTGAATGAATGCAAGCCATGGACAGGCAAAAGTGTCTTTTAAAAATATAGATGGCTTTCCCAGATGTTTATTTAATAATGAAGATGATGGTGAATCAATTGGTAGCAGTCACTGCTTAAAAATACTTATTCTGTTTGGTAGGCTGTACTCCCTCCAGGGAATTTGCTTTTGCAAAGTTTTATAGCTCATTGAGGCATTAAATAATAGTACTTACAAAACCTGTCTATAGACTTTAGTATCTGCTTTTCTGGTAGTAATCTAACTCTTCAGACAAGACTCTAAAATTGTTTCAGATTCACGTTGTACACTTGTAATTATCTGAAATTTGGAAGCACTCAGCTTTCAGGCATTGCCTGCTGGGGAGGTTGCCACCCGTAGCATCAGAAAAAACCCGAGCAGATACAGGAGAACCCAGAAAAGGAGTTCTGGGAAAAAAGGGGAATTCCTTTCCCAGAGTCTTTTGGGCATCCCTGCTGTGAGGGATTGCTCCAGAAAGGGACAATGAAGCAACTTGAGTGCTGTGTGAGTGAGAGCAGCTGGCGTGGAGGCTCCTCAGTCTCCAGTGGAAATCATTCTGGGGAGGGAGAGGCTCTTGGTCGGCAGCTCCCTGCCTGAATGCACATTTATTTGCAAAGACACCTAAGGGAAGTGCTAGTCTTGCAGACACTTCTGCAGGGAAATAGGACAGGCTTCTCTGAGGATGTGGGAATGAGTTGGACTTTCTAGTGTCAAGTTCAGCCACATTTTTAAACGAAAGGGCCAAGAACCATTGTTGAAACATTGCAGCACCTACAATGCTTTTTAAAGAGATGTTGAACACCCAGAGTACTGAAACTGTAATAAATAACTCACTTGTTGGATTTCATCACTGCCATAAATGGCAACCAGGCTGATTTGAAGAAATTTAAAATTTAAGTGCAGTTATATTGTTTGCTCTGGCAAAGTCCTGTCCTGCTTATAGAAATTGCACCATTTGTTTCTGCATTCAGAATTGTTTATGTTCAGTGGCAACATGACTGTTTTTAAAATGTCTGGGATATTTCTGTCTACAATGCAGTGCAGCCTCTGTGTACACAGTGTCACATTTACCTGTCTCCATCTACATTACTAATTTTATTATTTTATTTTTTTATTATTTTTTTTAACAAATAGCAAACTATCTACGTAGATCTACTCCCCTGAAGGTAGGGCCCAAAGTAAGAACCAGGCCACTCTGTGGTTTTGAGTGCTGATGAAGTGACTGCTTGCAGTGAACATCTTTCTGAAGTCCATGGTTAGCTAAATACTTCCCAGTTTAAGCTGCACATTGCATGATTTGCTGCACTTTGTTTTTAGGAATAGTGTGCAGCCCAGCAGTCCTGGGGGGGAACTGACAGGAATTAAAGCTGTAATAGTTTCTCTTCAGCATTTGGCTTAAAAATATGGATGTACAAACTCAGAGTTGTGCAGTTGAAATTATTGCAGTTGGTTTCATAATATGGCTCTAGCAGCTGGCTACTTGCACTTGCTGTCAGACGTCCTCAAAGGCAGTTTCCTTACTGACATGAGTGGAACACACTTGCAAGGTCTGCTTCTTGGAAATTCGATATTTGAAGGAAACATGAGGGGTGTTTTTGATGATTCTTTATTGTGGTGAAAATTCACAGCAGTCCCTTGAATTTTAGTGCAGTACAGAGCAGAAAAGAGGAAAGAGATTCTGCAGCAGTCTTGCACAGAGGATCTACTTGCATGTGACAGAAAATGTACTGGTGGCCAGGATGCTTCCATTATTTCCAGTAACAGTATATACACATTTTATGCTTTATGTGCATGACTCTTAATACTTTATTGGGTAAATACTCCAACAAGAGATTTGTGAGCTTTATAACATGCACCTAGATATTTTCATATGATGATCATCTTAAATTTCGTGTGTAATCACAGAAAATTGTGTTACACTTTTGCTCTTTGTTTTATCAATTCTAGTAACTTTATATTTGGTGTTATTGTTTTGAAACAGTGTTTGTACAATACTCAACAGAGTAATATTTTTTAATAATTAAAATTTGGGGGCTCTTTCTTTTCTTACAGAAGTTTTGACGTTGGGCTGCATCGCTTTCTGGTCAGGTAAGCTGATACTTTGAGTTGCACTCCCGTGTTGCTGTGGTTTAACCTCAGCTGGCTCCCTGCAGTGGGGTGGGGGAGAATTGGAAGGGTAAAACTGAGAAGGGTTGTGGGATGACATAACAGTTTAACAGGGAGGGTAAGAGCTGAGCCATGCACAAGCAAAGCAAAACAAAGAATTAATTCTCTCCATCATGTGTTTTGGTGACTTGGGAAGACAAAAGTCATGACTGGGAACATCCCCTGCTGCTTCTTTGCTTCCCCAGCTTGGTGTGCCAGGTGTGACTCCTGGTGTGGGAGATCCCTGGGGTCACCTGTGCTGACCCTGTCCCTGCCCTCTCTCCCCTGCTGCACCCCCAGGCTGCTTCTCGGGGGTGTGAGGAGCAAAGCAGCCCCTGACTGTGTGTAAGTGTTGCTCTGCAGTGCAAAACCATCCCTGTGTTTTCAGCACAAATCCCAAACACTGCCCCTTGCTGGGGGCTGCTGTGAAGGAAACAGACCCTATCCCAGCAAAAGCCAGGGAACGTGTCAAAAAGCATTTCTGTTGTTATAAGTAGAAATCACTACGTGAATATTGCTTTGTACTTTCTGTGGTAAGTTCTTCTTTTGTCTTCTGTTGATTTTTTGATTTGAAAAACTTCAACTATTTGTCTGGGCTATCTAACCCAATGTCACACTCTAATGAACTTCTTCAGGAAAACATGACTCAGGAAATTTCAGTGGCTGTGAAAACCTTGATTTTTCTTTTACTGAAGAAAAGCTTTTAAATACTCTTTTCTACTGATGACTCTAGTACCTTCATACCTTGTAAAACGGGCTTGAATTTTATAGAAATTTTGGAATGTGGAGGGGAGTCTGACATTCTCAACAGAAAAACCAATTTATTCAGTGCATGCAATGGACGTTCTGAAGATGAATAAGGAAAGTGTTTGTTTGAATCATTGTTTGAGTGCTTTGGTTGATGATATTTAGAGGGGTGAAGCAATTAAGGCAGGGCACTTTGGCAAGAAAAGGGAGGTAAATGCTTTTGAATTCTACACTGAGAAACTGTTTTTGCTGTTTAGAGTTTTTTGTGTGGGCAGAGTCACGGATGTTCACCAAGAATGTGTTTGTCTTCATTTTTAATAAAATACATTTTACCATCTACTGATCTTTACAAAGAAGTGTATTGTGTGAAAGAAGAATTTTTCTGTGGCCTTTGGGCAATTAGAGAATTAATTCTATCAGTTATTTCAGCCACTGAAATGTCCATCAGTGAAGAACTCTTCCTTGGAAGAATGATGTATGTATGAGCCAGAGCATGCTGTGTTGGTCCCACCCTAAGGATCAGGTGGTGTCAGCCTTCCCTTGCATTGGCTTTGTTGCTGGACTCTATTTTAGGCTACTTTGTCATATTTCCTGGAGAAAGACCACCTTTATTTAGCCTTCACACGAGTCCTTGTGGCTTTGATGTGGTTTTGGGGATCTGGGTTTTGAACATTTGTCAGCTATACCGTTATATTTGAAGCAGGGATCCTGGAAACTCCCCGGGGAAGGATTAGTACTTTTGTGATGAAAACTGGTGTTGGTAGTAATGAAAAATATACTACTATACTTGGAAGGTTATTTTCCCAATGTTTTCACACAATGATGTGAAAGAACATATCTGTTACTACTTCAGGATTACCAAAATTATTAATCACCTATTTAAATCACATGAGTACTATACAAATATAGTAATATTTTTTTCCAATGTGACTGCAGGAAAACCAACTCTTTTTCTCCTAAATCAGAGCATTCTCAGAATGGAGCAATAGGTGTATTTTCAGAGTTAAAAATATGTAGAAATAGCCTTTAGCATAGTAGTTTAGAGGAGAAAGAGTAGGAGAGGCTGCCTGTTGCTCTTTGCTCACTGAAGCTATTTTATCTAGACATTTCATCCAGTGCTGAGAACAGGGCATTGGATGAAGTAAAATTGTGAACTTGGGGGAATATTTACAGTTCTGATGCCAAACAGTGCTTCCTTTAGGACAGCACTGATGAGGACAGTGGGGAAGAATGACAGTTCCTGCAGGCACGATTCTTTTGAAAAATCTCTACGCTTTCAGCTCTGCTGTGCCTTTGAAAAAGTGTGAATCATACTCATTTCAGTGCAGATCTGGCTTTGAAGAGAGCTGCAGGACCACGCACCCCCAGTGTCTCCAAAAGGCATCCATCTGTTAGCAGTGCTCTCAGCTCACCCCATGGTTTGCAATTACTTTGGCTTGTTTAGAGTTGCAGGTTGTTTAGGTTAGCCTAGTCCTGGGTGCAAAGGTACTCTGAAAACAAAACTTGGAAATCACCTGCTTTTTCAGTTTTCTCAGGTAAAGCATGGTATAGTTTACCTCTGGGATCAAAATCTACTGTGTGCTGACCTCTATTGATTTTTAGTTAGGAAAAGGGTTAGGAAAACCTCTGAGTAAAAGCAGAATGATCCCATGGTAAGAGAGGGGATTGTGGTTCTAACTAAGGTATGATTATGAAAGAAGAAGTGAAAGAATCTGTTCATCATCTGGCTCAACTCCTGTATTAGTTTGCTGTGGAATCCCATGGGATCCCACATCTTCAAGCTGTCCCATGCCAAAGAAATCTATGCCTCTGCTTAAAAAGAAACCCAGGTAGATATTTTTATCACTGTATTGAAAAAAATCCCCACAAAAACAACTGACCAAAAATCCCCAACACCCCCCAAAATTTCCACAATAACAACCCTGAAATTTCTGAGCTCCCCCTTTAATGCCCACAGGTCTTGGAAAGACAACATGTGCTGCAGCAGACTCCACTGCTAGGTGAGCTCAGTGGTGGTTCTTGGCTCCACGAGCTGGACACAGATTCTGTGTGAGGGTCAGTGCAACACATGGCCCTCTCTTGGGAGCCAAATACCACTGCTGGTGCTGTTCTGCCTCTGCTGCTCCTCTGAATGTAGCTGCCCACAGAAAACCTGGGGTCTCCTATGTTGTAGCTGGTCTAGACAGTGTTAATGACATTCCACTTTTCTCCAGCAGCATTGATAAAGGTGTGTGGATAGTCACCTCTGCCTTTGAAAGTGCTAGCTATCCCAGGGGTGCATTCTTTTTTCTTTGCTTCGTTAGGAAATTGGACTTGGTTCACTCTGTGTCCTGGATATCTAGTGAGCCTTAAAGCAGTCATAGAATCAGACAGTAGTTTTTGTTCTAAGGGGCTGCTAAGGTTTGCCAAGCCCATCCTGCCCTGGAATGAGCAGGTACAGCTTCAACTAGGCCAGGTTGCTCAGGGCCTTGTCCAACTTGACCTCAAATATTTACAGGCATGAGGCATCTACTGCCTCTCTGGGCAACTTGTTGCAGTGTTTCATCACCCTTGTTTTAATAAAACATTTCTTCTCTCTGTCTGTTTGAATCTCCCCTCTTTTAGCTTGAAGCCATTATCCCTTGTCCAATTGCAGCAGGCTCTATTCAACACTCTGTCCCCATCTTTCTGATAAGCCCCCTCTAAATCTTGAAGGGTTGCAGTAAGGTCTCTCGAGAGCCTTCCCTAAGCTGAACAGTCCCAGCTCTCACTACAGTGTGGGCCCAAGCTGTCTTCTGAAGCAAACCACAGTGTTTTCCCAGGAACAAAAATCTGTGTGTGGTTCTGGGGGCCCTTCACACCAACAGGCCACTTGTTTCTGATAGGTGGTGTGGATACAAGTACACCATCTTTGTCTTCCTGTGCAGTCACCTCGTAGTTTCTTAGTAGGTTTTCCCTTTGGGGTTTCTTTCAGGTTTTCATTTCAGTCAGCATATTACCTTATGCCTTCTGCCATAAAATGGCCACAGTGCTGCACTCACCTTCCCTCAGACACCTTGAGGGAAACGTGGTGCCCTAAAGAATGATTTCTGCATTGTGTTGATTTGTCTGGTCTGTTCCAAATGAAGCTAATCCTAACCAGTATTGCCAAAGCTTTGTACTGCTTTCCCTGAAAGTCCTGCATGGACTGCTCCTGGTTAGAGCAGATCTATTTAGCTCTTATGTGTACCTGTGTCAATGGGAGATGTACTGAATAAAAAATACTCTTTTCTTTAGTATAACCTGTGGTATGTCTGTGACAATTTTATGTATCTGTCTCATTTTTCTCACTTGGATTGGTGCTTGCACAATAGTATTGAGTAAGCAGAAATGTGTCTGAATGAAGGAAAACAATTTATATCTATCTGTAATCATCAAAGTAATGTAGACAGTAAAAACTGCCAGTCATTCAAGTGCTGCACTGCATCATTCCACTTAAATGTGCTGATAGGCTTCCTGGGGAAGGATCCAGTGATGCTGGAAACTCATTTGTCATGTGCAGGTAGGACCACTGGGTGTGGAATATGTGTAACTGCTCTACTTGAATTCTCTTTTGAGAATTCTCTCTCTCTCTCTCTAGCCTTTAAGCAAAGCTAGGAGACTTGCAGGGTATGAGTCTATAGTAAGCATTCACTAGTCTTGAATTCCTGGGATCTTTGCACTCCTCTGGAACAGTGCAGATAAAGCCAGTGGAGATAGCAGAAGCAATATTTTCAGTCAGTGTCCAGCTGTGATACAGAGTTCTGGAGCAGACCAACACAGAAATGGGCTGGGTTTCTAGGTTGTGTTACAAAAACATCCCTTTGGAAAAGAAAGCCCACTGAAATAATGCCTCCTTAGCCAAGGAGCTAAGAGGAACAAAAGGTGGTTCTTCCCATCTTTGGGAATATTGTGAGTGGATGTGGTGTGATGTGCTGGAGACAGCTTTTGTAGGGACTGATTTGAAATTTTGTGATTGTTAGCATATATTAAACCTAAATATGTAGTCTTGTTGGTTATAAACCCAATTGTAATAATCAGCAGATGTGATTGAATTGGCTTTGTCTAATTTATACATCATTTTAAGGCTAAAACATTTATTTCATTTATTTTATTGCTGTGAAGAGGTGGTATTAGCTTAGAGGATTCTTTCTTACTTTCAATATGGGCCTTAGGGTTTCTGCAAAAATAATTTTAGTGTTTTAAAACAGAAGAGAATAGCAACTAATCCATCCATAGAGACCTCTGCATGGAGAAGTTGAAAAATATAACTCCTTTTATAAGGTCCTGCTGTTACATCCAGCTGCATTGCAGGCTCCCGTGAACTCTGCTTTCAGATGCACTGGAAGTTTTGCAATGTTTGTTGTTTGTAATTTTTGAATGGGTCAGCACTGATCTAAATGTGTTCCTCTTGAAAGCAGTGATAAGAGCAAAGTGGTATTAATAAGAAGAAAACAAAAAAAAACTCAGTAAAAACCAATAAGCTGAATAGTGCTTGGAATATTCTCAAATGTTCCAGTTTTTAGAGCAACATGCCTGCTGCCAGGAGTCTGTAATTGAACTCCTGTGGATTGCACTGGGAGGCTCTGTGGCTGTTCTCATGTGTCTGTATGGAGCACAAGGGTGAGCTGCACAAGGGACCATGATGTGTACAATCAGCTGAGGTGTCTTACAGTGGGACAGTGCCCAAAATACCTTGTTTGTTTTAAAACAAGCCAACCTTAAAAACTTGATGAAACAGTAATAAAGACTGGGTGCTAAATTGCTTCAGAGGAATTGCAGTCTCTGAGACACCTTCTCAGAATGAAACCTTTTATTTTTTTAAAACAGCAAACAATCTGTTGTTATATAATGAATTAGCATCGAGCATGTTGCAAAAATAAGGCTGGGGTTTGTATAAACAAAACTGAATCTTTATGTAAATGTTATGTAAATGTGACATTTAAATTAAACTGTTGGAGTGGGGAAGTTGGGATTAACAATGTACAGATCTCATCATGTTTATGTGTTGCAACTGTGAATTAAAACAGTTTGTTATTTTTGTTGCAGGGTGTTTGAGTTACTATCTATGAGTAAGAAATACACTGTGGAACATGAAGTATTTAAGGATTCAGTTTATGCTACTTTTAAACAATTTTGCTGAGTATTTTAACAGAGCTGCATCAAACGTTGCATTTCAGTGTATTGGAAAAAAATGTGTGCCCAGCAGTCTTGAACCACCTGTGATTTTAAGGATTCTGAATGTATTATTTGTGTAGTCCAGGAAGTTATGTCATAGGAACCTTTTGTCCCTAGCTCTTAAGTGCCAGAATTTGGCTGTGGTTTAGAGGCGATTTCAGTCTGAGGGACTTTGCATCTTTCATAGATGAAGCAATCAGTATTTCAGAGTGACAAAATTGAATATATAAAAAATATTCATTACATAAACAATGTTTTTATGTATTTCATCAACTTCCACCAAGCACTTCTAGTTAAAGCTAAGCATGTGTAGATTTTCATATGACCTAGAGCATAAGTTTACAGAAATCAGCTTGCTTTTGTTTGCTTTTTGGTTAATTCTTTTCTCTTACCCTTTTAACGTCTCTTTTTTTCTTGTGGTCCATATTTGTACTTTAGCATGCTAAGAGACATGATTACAGCTTCTATATACGAGGATGGGGCTGGTATAAACTTCAAAGTTATTCTGTGTTTTAGATGTATTGCAGAAACCCACATGCTCTCAAAGTGGAATTGTTAAGATGTAGAGCAGACCCAGAAAAAAATCGGATGAGAAGAGTGCTCTTTGCTGCTCCGGCTTTTGGTGGTGAGTTGTGTGCAGCTCGGTAAAGGGCAGCGCAGCCGGCACACGGCTCTCACCGAATGAATCCCGGTGGCGACCCCGCTGCTGCTGCGGGCGAGCCCGGCCGGCAGGGACCGTGTGAGGAACCTCCGGCCCCGTGTGCCCGGAACGACCCCCGTGTGCCAAAAATCACCCCCGTGTGCCCGGAACGGCCCCTGCGTGCTCAAAATCCCCTCTGCGTGCCCAGAATCACCCCTGCGTGCCCGTGGCTTTCCCCGTCCTGCCCGGGGCAAAGCTCGGGGCCCGGCTCCGGGCTCGGGGCTCGGGGCTCGGGGCTCGGGGCTCGGGGCTCCGGGCTCGGGGCTCGGGGCT
>VXBS01005634.1:345984-456992 GCA_013400255.1 Sitta europaea
AGCGGGCCCGGGGCAGAGCGGGGCCCGGGGCAGAGCGGGCCCGGGGGCAGAGCGGGCCCGGGGCAGCCCCTCTGCCTGTGGAAACGGCCCCGTTTTAGGAAATGTGCGCTCCGGAAGACGCAGTCTATTATACGAGCTCCTCTACTTTTGTCCCTTTTCGTCTGCTAACACCAGATCAGACTGGAGGTAGTTCATGTAACAGACAAGATTGTAGAAAGAGCTTCTCAGGATAACCTGTCTGGCTTAGCACCAGAGCATACAGAGTGATTCCCTTTTTCCCATGCATGCCTTTCTCTTCCTTGGCTACTTTATTGTGTGGAGTGTTGCGGAGTCCTTTCATGAAGATCATAGCTGTCTGGCTCATCTTTGTGCACGGGGTCAGCTCGCTTCACCTTGCCTGGGTCTAGAAGTAGATTTGAGGTGGTTGTGATGCAGCATGTCGAAGCAATAACCCCTTAAATTTAATCTGAGCTTGTAAACTACAAAGGTTTCTCATGTCATGATATCCGGATAGAACATCATCAGATGTTGATTGTTATTGATCCTTCTTTTATGGCCACGCAGCGATGTCTGGCAGTTTCAATCATTCCCTGGTAAACTCTGTGTTTGTTAATACGCAGTCTGCTTTCAGTCCTTATCTGCAGTACTTGGTTCTAGGTTCTCTGAATAGTACAGGAGAGTTTATAGAGTTAAGGCAGTCTATGAGTTTAGACATCTAACTTAGAGCAAGGTTCAAAGAGAGAACATGGAAAACAAAGAGAGGAGAGGAAAGGATGAAGCAGGAGGTTGGATAACTCATACCTAGCTAGCCCTAGATCAGGCAGGGTTTGTGTGGAGGTGAAAATACTTTGAGGCAGCTGACTGGAAGCATCAGGCCTTGGTACCAGTGTATCTGTCTGAAGCAGCATTGATTTCGGTAGTAAAGGCCAAGCACAGCCCTTGACTCAGTTATTTCCACCACTGATGGTAATGTTGGTGTGTTTAGAGCTGTGAGCAGGAGAAGGGTAAAGTACACTGTGTAAATGTGCTGCCTGTGTGGGATGGGAGGCGTTTCAGTGATTGTCAAGCTGAGTGAGATACCACATTGAAAGCCACAGTCTCTGGATTGATGCTGAAGTGGTGCATGGAATTGCTGAGTGCAACTTACAGGCCACCAGTGTGATGGAAGGCTCTGGAATCCATCTGCAGAGATGAATGCTGTTCTGGCTGACCGGTGATGGGAGGTGCAATTCCAGCTTCACTGTGGACTGTGGGAATTTAGTGAGATCCAAATTTCATCCTGAAGATGTCTGTGTTTTTTTCTTTTCATAGATGAATCAGGATAATGGTCATTCTTTGTAAAGTACTTTGAGATCTATGGATTAAGAATGCTATATGAGCTCAGTGATGTTTAGTATAAGCACTTTATGTAACAGCAAGAACAGATGATAAAACAGGACAGGAAGGAACTATTGGATTTAGGCTTGTCCTATCGCAGATATGAATTTAGAGCCAAAAAAGGAAATAAAGTGATTTCAGTCCGTGTGTGCTCTCAGTTGCATATATGTTATATATGTAGATTGGAAACTGTAGTAAAAAATGATCTTTTAAGCAGCTCAGGTAAAATCAAGAAAGCATATATAATATGCAAGTTAACATCTTTGCAAATATGTGTTTTTTATGGTGTGTTGTTTAAGGGGAAACACTCCTTTCCTAGCTCCTAAAGAAATTAGGCTGTGTGAATCAAAATTTTATGCAGACTTCCATCTTAGAGGTGACAAATAATTGCGTAGAGTCCATGCCTTTGAAGGAATGAAGAGTCGAAAGCTTCAGGCTTCTATTTATCTTGCTGTCTGAAATAAGTGAGTAAAATAACATGCTGTAGGCTTCCTATTCTGTCCCCAGAATGTAATTGCAGTACTTCCATGCAGTGCTGAAGAACGAGCTAAGGTCATGGCAACCAAAGGATAATTCTTGCTGTCAGCAGTCATACGGTTCTTGCTTCCTTTGTCCTGGAGGAGATTTATCACTTTCTTGCAAGCAACATATCTGGGCACTTGAAAAGTTGACTTCACATTCCAACCAGCCTCTGCTGCTCTGATCTGCATGAACAGCAAAATGCTGTTTGCTTGCCTGAGTTATGTGATGTAACCCCAAACTTGAAAAAAAACATTAAATAAAGAATTGTGGCTTGACTGATGTAAAGAGAATCAGGATGTATTAGTAAAAAGTATTGTGCTACAATTTTTGGTAAATACTAGTGCTATGTAATGAGCATTATTTCCTGTAGCTGTAGGGATAACAGTACTCCATGTGCTAGTGCTTTCAGAGACAGTTGTGGAAGATTTAGAGATTATTTTAAATGTATCTAGCATTTTGGTACAATGAATTGCTTTGCAAATCTGGATTAGACTATTGCTCTGAAAATATTAAATATTGGACATTCACTAGTGAAGCACAGTGGTTTTAAATACTGGCTTCAATTTTTTGACCAGTGATAAGGAACTGATATTAGCATGTAAAGAACAGTTGTGTTTTTCTTGGAGTTTCTCATATATATGTATGTGTGTGTACGTGTATAGGTGTGCATATATATATGTGTTAGAATTATATGTATATATGTAAAATACATTTCCTAGATGGATGGAAATGGAGATTCACAACAGGCCGTGTCTTGCTCAGGTAGATGTTCTGATCTGAATCCCCTCAGAATGTGGGAATAACTCTGGGGCAAATGCTGTTCAAGAGTGACTGAAGTGGACTTGATCCTGCCATGGGGAAGAGATTAGCTTATCTCTGCAAAATTCACAGGTGGTCTAGCAGAGTAAGTGTGTTCATGGGCAGAAATTTTTGCAAACACAAAGCAACAGTGGAATATAAAATCTTGCCTGTAGGATGGTAGACAGGCCAATAGTGTTTAAGCTACACAAATTTCCAAGGCAGTCTTCAGCTACAACACAGCAGGGAAAATGCTGCTGCTTAGCAAGAAATGTTTTCTCTGAATGTTATGTAAGTAAGACTGTACTGCTTGAGTCACCTCCCCTGGAGGTGTTTAAAAGATGTGTAGTCAGGGTTCTTAGGGACGAGGTCTGATGGTGGACTCAGCAGTGTTGGCTCAGTGGTTGGGTGTCCTGAGGGTCTTTTACAAAAGGAACAATTGAGTGATTGCAGTTAGCTCCTGTTGCTGGGATCAGCACTGCAGGACTGCTGTCCCCTGTGCCTCTCGACCTGAGCTGTGCTGCTGGCTGTGCCTCAGGACCTGAGGCCAAGGGCTGCCTCTTAACTGAATGAGGTTGGTATCCAGTGAGAACTCCCAAGGACTTCCAGAATTTTCTGGGTCCTCCAGAAAGAACTTCTGAGCTTTTGATGGTATGTCTGGAATCTTCTCAGCTTTAGTGGTTCCACGAAGTTCCTTGTCATTCCTCCCCCAGGCAATTAGAAGTCTGGTTAAAATAAAAATTTATAGAAGATAAAAATTACCTGATTTAGATGACATTTTTGCTTCCAAGTGCTGTTAAAAAGACTTAACCTTTCATTTACAGTGATGACTTGAGATAAAAAGAACTTCTTTTGTATTAGAAGTGAATGACTAAAACTGCAACTGTTGAAATGGATAGAGCTGGAGAGTAGCCTTTGATGATCAGTAAGTTTTAGCTGATAGCCAAGCAAGAGCCTTTACTACATGTGAGAAACCTGCAATTTTATAGTTCGTTTCAAGGCAAGGCACCATCTTCTACTGAAAATAAATTACTGATGAAATTTTGGTAAATGAACTTGGGTCAAGGGCTTCCTCTGTGCACATTCAGTAGGGGATTGTCCTGTGTAATGTACCTGCAGCACCAGCAGTGAGGAGATGTCAGAGTGTCTCAGGGCTCCACTGGACTGTTGAAACAGGCATGACATATGGTGGGAGCTTTCTGCAATGTAGATCTTAATAAATATTTCATTTCTTCTTGTTTATGGTGCCTTGTTTATAAACTATGTAAACAGCAAAATGGGGATGGTTAACAAAGTAACCATGGAAACCTGTCTTATCCTCTTTCTCTCCCTCTCTCTGTGAAAACACGTTTCAATGATAGTTATGATTTCTTCCCCTCACTGTGATTTGACCTGGACTAACAAAATAACTAATAAAAATTGTGTTTTAAGTTACTGGTTATCTAGTGACAACCAGTAGATTTGTATGATTTGTATGATCAGCATAAAGAGGGATTTTGCATTCATTCTCACTGCAGGAGTAAAGTGGGCACCTCCAAATAATTGTAACACTAGCAGCAAGCCATGGCTGGACAAAGTACACGCCTTCATTTCTGAAAAACAGGATCTTCCAACTTGTGGTTTAAACACTTAGTAGTGTTTAAATTGGGAATGAAGTGTTTCATACTTTTTGGATGATACAACCTGTCTCTGAATCTACAGAACTGACAAAAAGGAATGCAAAAGCAAGTAAGGTTTTATATTTAGAAATCATTATGCTTCAACATTAAAAGTACCAGAAAAAAAAGAAGACCGGTGTAAGAATTAATTTACCTTTCTAATTCATTCCTCACAAAATAAAAATTGCAAATAGAAAATACATATTTTATATAATCTGATACAATTTTAAGAAACATATAGATATGATCAAATTTGGGTTTAATTCAGAACTATAATTTCAAGATGATTCTTTGTATGTTAGCATAACAGTAATTAAGCTTAAACTCAGCAGGAAGGGTTAGTGCTCTTTAGTTTTTATTAAATGAACAAATTGTTTCAGTAATTTAAAAACAAATTACTTATTTGGATTAACTTTGTTTCAGTGATTAGATACAACACAACATCTATTATCTCAGTGCTTTTATTGCCAGTTGACTTGGTTGGAGTTGGAGAATAACTTCTAGAAGTCCTCCAGGGGTCTATTGTTTATTACAATACTGCTTGTCCTGGATTCAGTCTGGTTTTAAGAATAACTCTTGCCAGGTTTTCCATCACTTTATGTCTCTGCTTTAATAGGCAACAATCCTGGTTCGTCAGAGGTGGATACCCACCTCTGGAAGATTTTCCCTGCCTTCTCTTGTTCCAGGTTCCAGAACTGAAGGTTTGTTGATGTTTTGAACTGTCTGATCAGGGCTTTGCATGACTCAAGAGCAGTTGTTATAATTAATAATTTTGCAATTTCTTATTAATGTTTTGGTAGTACATGGCAATGTCTTATGCAGGTTTTCCATTGCCTACAGGATACAGGTAGTATTTAAGCCCTGGCTTCAAGAAATTGTCTAGAAACCATCAGTATTTCACTTCTGTATGAAAGCTCAAACTTGATGGGGACAAAGTGTTTTGTACAGCAGGCAGAAATTGCTCCTGCAGACCAATCTTCTGTTATTTGTACTTCCCTGTAGATGTGATATGCAAGCTCTTTCTTTTGGTTTTTGGTTCTCAAAAATTAATAGTGACAAGTTAGCACAGCTATAACTGAGTGAAAAGTTGTGATTGAATTGTCTCTGATTGAAGGGTCTGAAACGTTCTCTGAGGAGCAGCTGAGAGCCCAGGGGTTGTTCAGTCTGGAGAAAAGAAGGCTCAGGAGAGACTTTATTGCCTTCCACAAATATCTGAAAGGAGGTGGTGGCAAGGTGAGGGTTGGTCTCTTCCAGGCAGCAAGTGACAGGAGAAGGGGAAATGGCTTCAGGTTGTCCTGGGGAGGTTCAAGTTGGATATTAGGAAAAATGTTCTTCACTGAAAGTGTGGTTAAGCATTGGAACAGGCTCCCAGGGAAGTGGTTGGTTCAGCATTCCTGGAAGTGTTCATAAAACAAGTGGACATGGCACTTCATAGTGTGGTTTAGTCAACAAGGTTGTGTTCAGCCAAAAGTTGGACTTGATCTTGCCAGTCTTTTCCAGTCTACTGGTTCTATGAGTCTCTGAATTTCTGAACAGTTTGTGTTGAAGATTTATGGTGCATGCCAGCAAAACTGCAGATGTAACACAGTTATACAGCAATTGCTCAAAGAAGATGTGATCTTATTTATGTCACCAAGTTAAAAGAGATTTTGGTGCTAGGAGGGAAGTTGCCTCTATTACAGAATATTAACCTTTGTTGCTTTTTGGATGGTGCTTAGAGAAGGGTGTGAAGGTCAGAGGCACAGAGCTCAAAAGGGAGTATAAGAAAGTGAGTGTCTAATGCCATACATGCCCTTTATCCCACTCAAAATTGTTTTTGTGCCTAACATTGCTGTTTTCAGTGTGTTTTTTCCTCCTCTTGTATTGAAGTGGGGAAAGACAAAAACTTGGTCCATCTCAAACTAGGAACAGTGACACAAGGTTTTTTTAAGTGCTGTCATGTGCATAGAACAAATCAGTGGGGAAGGCTTGAAATTATTCTCAAATTTCTTCCACCTTAACAAAAGGCTCAAAAAGCAATATTCAGGCAGAAGTGTCTCACTTCAGCTGATGGTGTCTCTGAAGAGTTCAGAAGTAAATTACAAAAATAATGACAGCTTTCATTAAGATGTTTCAGCTGTGAAAGTGAATGTGTAGGAGTTACAGGCTTTTGCTAAAGCTGTAGGAGCACAGATCATTCTGGGGATCAAACTGACAAATTATTTAATCACAAAAAGCTGACATATTTTTGTGCTGGTTATGCTCAGTGTCCTGGATGCTGCTCCATCCTGATGGGGTCATTATCCTTTCTCTGAAGTGGTACAGACCTTCCAGAACCTGTGCAGCGTGCTCACAGTCTCTGACTCATCTCCTGTGTCCTGTGGAGACACTCGAGGGCAGAGTAGGAAACACTGGGATGAGTTTCTTTGTAGTTATTAAATGTTTAATCATCAGTTCACAGAGCTGATCAGTTGACATTTTGATTCCAGTTAATAGTGAGATAAGAACTTTTTTTAAAGCATAGTAACATGAATAACTGTGCATATGTGTGAGTTAATTTTAGTTCACTTTCTTAGGAATCACAGAATCATTTAGGCAAAGACTGACCCCCAAGATAATTATTGAATCTGACCCTTGAGCACTCACCATGTTGTCAACTAGACCACAGCACTAAGTGCCATGTCCAGTCATTAATCAAAGACTTCCAGGCATGGTGACTTCACCACTGCCCAGGGCAGCCCATTCCAATGCTTGACAGCTCTTTCTGTGATGAAATTCTCCACGATGCCTACCTGAACATCCTGTGAAATCACTGTACTTGTGAGTAAAGTGACTTTTTTTTCTCCTCATAGCAAAGTTATTAATACATTTTGTGCTTTGCTTTTTCTTTTGTCCTCAGAACATAGTGCCTCAGACCCTGAAATTGTATGTCTTCCAAGATCATGTTTGTGTTGAGATCAACAGACTTTGTTCTGTTTCTTTATGTCTTATAGAAGTAAAGGTTTTACTTCTCTATGAAAAACTACATGGTTTTAACTCCTGGTGCTGCCCCCAAGAACTGCTGATGCAGAAGTCTGCCCAGAGGTGTATGCAGTAGGCCCTAGTTTTGTGCTGTAAATGATACAGAAATATATGGTAGTAGTCCTGAAGCAAATTACAGAAGCATTTTAAGTCAGTATTCTATGTTGAGCATGTCTCTTTTTTTCCCATACATTTTAATTTATGGTCAACACTAAGGAGGTATGGGGTTCCCCTTCTGTGTAATCAATTTAATACTAAACCTTAAAAAATTATGTTAGTGATGAAAGCTCCCAAATGACTTTGTTTAGAGGCACACTGGATGCTAAACATGGCCTCCTCTTTTTTATTGGTTTAGCTTGGTTGGGATTTTTGGAAATCAGTGTGATGTTTGTGGAAAGATGCTTAATAAATGTCTTTTTTAGTACAAAGAAATGAAAGTGATCTCTAAAGAGAAGATTTATTCTTTTTATATGTAATAAACTAGTCATTATCTGTCTTTTTAATTTATTCTGGGTTTGATATCATTCCATCTGTGCTTTTTTGAGTTGCTTCTACTAAACAAAAAGGTACCAATTAAATATTTATATACGAGCACCTTGGCAACCAGTTGTGCAGTGTACAGTTCTGCCGACTTTGTGAGAAATGTCATGTCACAAAAGTTGTTAGTGACAGCCTGCAGGGAGGGAGGCACTGACACAGCAGTTGCAGACCTGGTAGAAATGGACAATGCATGTTGTCAGTCACTAGACCCAGGAAATACAAAATGGGGGAACAATAAGGTAGAACGAACAGAGGGCAGGAGGGAAATAAAATCTCTTCCTGCTCTATAAGTTGTCTGAGTCAATTCTTTGATGTATGTGCTGCTTCCTCTCCACCGTGTCTGTAGGCAAGGATTTAGAAAGGGAAGATGAGAGCATCAACTAGTCCTGGCTGATGGAAAGCACTTTATTATTCTGTCGTACCTGCCCCTTTGCTGGTTGGTGGTAAATGAGACTAGAGGAGATTTTCTCCTCCATTGCCATGGGGTTAGGAGGAGGAGAAAACAGGACTGGGCATTATATCTGTTGCATACACAAATGACTCAGAAAACATGATCTGAAGGGATTTGCTGCTTCCAAGAGCAATTGGCTTTGATTCCTCTTCACTTTACAGAAACCATAGTCACAACATGTACAGATAGGCTGAGAATTGCTGTGGATTGCTTGTAGAAGCATCTCCTGACTGATGCTGCCAAATGGTAATCATCACACTGGGCACTGGAGAAGCAATTGCTCTGTGTTCAGGGAGGAGTGAGATGGTGGCGAGTAGGAAGATGCTGCGTGGATTGAGTTCTGACAGCGTGTCAGGCTGGGCTTCGTGGAGGCAGATGGCATTAAAATGTCAGAGCATTAAAATAAGCATGTCAGGAATAGGATTGGGCATGTAAGAGGTAATTATTCCACAGAAAAGTGATATTTCTATGAGACGGATTCTGAGAGGATTTAGGAAGGTTGCTGCTGTAATTAGCTGTGTGAAGCTTTTCATCCTGTCTTTCAGCCCTGGCAGGAGACTGCCACAACCACTTTAGCTGATAGACTGAATTATTTAAATAAAGGCAAAAATGAATGGATCTTCCAGTCTTACCTTTATGATCTGGGAAAGGAAAACCTTTACTTGGAAAAGGTCTTCAGAAAGTCTCTTTTCAAGTTATTCAAGAGCTGCTCTGAAGTAGGTTCCTCCTGATGATTTAGCTGAGTATTGTTCCTCAGCTGATGTTCAGCATTTTTGCACCATTTGCTGTTATAGCAGGAACACCTATTTTTAACATCTTAGATAAACAGATGGCCATACTCAACGATGAAGTAATAGGTGTCTGTGTGTGAAAGTGAAAGTACTCTGTAATACATTGCCTATAGATATTCTTGTTTTCCTAACACGAATACACTGAAGGCCATGGCTGTGCATCTGAATTTAAACCAGGTTTTTGGCTGTAAGTTGTCCTCTCAAATAGGTGCAATGGGATAGTTTTGTGTCAGGAACACTTAGCTCTGGTGTCCACTTTTCAGTAGTCCAGCTTTAAAAAACTGCTGTTCATCTAAACTGCTGGGGCTCACTTAATCCTACATATTATGATGACTCTTTAAGTCATCTTGTGTGTCTGCTCACTAAATCCTTGTTTTGAGACAGATTTCCTGTATGGTGAGGAATGCCTGTGTAACTGTCTTCTGGACAAAGAAAGAGGAATCTCCCTGTCTCTGCATCCCCAGCTACTGTGGATGCTTCAAAAGAATTGAATAGGACTCATAAGTTGATTTAGGATTTATTATGTAGATAGGTCTTTTGTTACTTCATTATTTTAGTTTCAGGATCTCAATCCAGTATGGTAATTGTCATTTAAAACCTCCCAATGTATCCTAAAGAAAGGAGCTTTTAAGCAATTACTGCATTTGCCCGAGTTGGTTTAACTCAGTGTTCATTGCTTTCACTCTGGGCTGTATACATAACTGAGATTGAAACTTTCAGTTCCTTTACAGCTCTGTGTATTAAACTGTCTGGGAAGTCCTCCAGTGATCAGTTCTCTTTTGGTACCTTTTGTAGTATGATACCAAACTTTTCCAATGTTGTTTGCAGTGTGTACATCTAATGAATAGAATTGTAAAAAATTAAATGCAGTAAGTTTTGATTGTGGGAGAGAAAAAAAAGCCTTGCACCATGTTTCCCTAATATGTGGTAGACCATTTCAGGCAGTCAGCATTACCATCTTATGCTTCTTTGCTTTCAATATCAAATTTTGCCTTAGATTTTTCACAGGTTTTGAGGTTTTTCATCTAAAGAATGAAAACTTCTCAGGAAAATTACTGAAAATTGCTGATAAGCAATTAGTTAGATCTGCCTTTCTCTTTTTCTTGTTCTAAGTCAGACAGGTTTTTGCCTAACTTTTATAATTTATACCACTCTTAACTGTTGAGTTTGCCCATTCAGCTCACCTGCTTGGTGCTGTGGTGCCCTTACGTAGCCACAGTCTCAGACTAGTTCTTGATGGTGATGATAAAACACAGCAGTAGCAAGGATGACCATTAATTCCATCTAATTACAGTGTCTGCTCCATGTCAATCAGCCCTACCTGGCATTTTCCCCAGTCTGCTTTCTTGGATCCCAAAAATCCACCTCTGTGTAGTGGCTGGAGCAGACATGGCTCTGATGGGCAGCACACATGGCACTGTGGTTCACCTGCAAGCACTGATTCCATCCCTGTGTGTCCATGGAATCCTATGGGATGTGTTCCTATTCTCTGATCAGCAGTTCAGGGTTTCTCTAAAAACATCTGTGTTGAGCTATGGGTGCACATCAGGCACACATGGAAGTAGTGAAGATGTTAACTCCTCTGCAGGCTGTTACTCAGGGCTGTAGCTTGTTTGGGTGGGATAATGGGGGCAAGCTCTGCTCATTTTGGCAGCAGGAGGTGATGCACATGTTTCCCTGCCTCCCAGGGTAAGTGTTTAGATGCAGTTACAAATTATGAACGATTGGGTTTACCCCTGGAAGGGTGACTTTGAGGATGGTTCTTATTATCCTTGCAGTGGATTGATTTAGGTTGCTTACAACCTCCTTGTCATCTTTGTTTTTTCCTCTGGTGACATATTATATTTGTAGGCTCTCATTATGCAATGTTTCATATCTATAGATGGCATCCCTATTTTCATACATAGTTACAAAAGTGTAATGGGAAATGTAATAAGCAATTTCCTCCTGTGGTGCAGCCAAGTCCTAGCTTATATGCCTCAAGTGTCAGGGGAGGACAGGACAGGATTTGGAACTGGATTGTGGGGAAACACTGCTTGATTCTGTTTAGTGTTGTGTATTTTTTCACTGATTGCTTTTTATGCCATGCAGACAGTCTTGATAGTCTCTAGCTTAGCTGTCTTCAGCAGCACAGTATAGCATGGCCTTGAAACCTTATTGTTACTCACAGAATGCTCTGTCATTTTTTGGCTTTTGTTGCTGAGAACCTTTTTTCCTGGATAGAGTACTACAGTGTGATGATGTGCATGGAATGGTCCAGTTGGCATTGAGTACTGAATTATTTTCACTGCCATACATTCTGTATACTTCTACCCAGTACTAATCAAGTCCAAATTTTGGGCCCTGTGGGGTTGAGAGACCCAAATGATTTCATTGTGAGGATGTGGGAGGCCAACCAGGGTCAGCAACCCTAACCCTCAAGGGTAATGAATCTTTCTACATGCAGGTGGAGGATTGAGCTTTCCAGGAGTTTAATTAATTTGGTTTTAAAGTCACACCTTGGTAGTGAGCACCTACCCAAACTAAGGGCCATGGTCACCTTTTTGTCCATGCATTTTGGAAAACGTGTGCAGTCTCCCTTTGTGCTATACTGCTGTGCTGTGTTGCACACACATTTTCCCTCTCTGGTGAGTGAGTCACAGTTTGGTGGGTTCAGTTTTGGTTTTTTGTGGGGTTTTTGTTTGTTCATAGACACTTTGGTTTTTTAAGACACAACCAGAGTGCATTCAGATTCTGTAGTGATATGTCTGGATAAAAGTTTTTGTAGAGCAAGCAACGATGTTTCAACAAGCACAGACTGTTTCAAATAAAATGCAGAACACTTACCAGTGCCTGAAACTGAATTTGGAACAAACAGAGGTCTTTTGAGTGTTGTTTTGAATAGATAAAATATCCTGAATCACAGGACTTGCAGAGAAGAAACCATGTTAAGATGACATTCAGTGTAACTTTCTTGTGTGGCAGAACAGAATCTGCCTTTTAACCATGACAGTTGTGAGGAATCTTGTTTAATTTAGTATCTGATGTAGTATGGCTTTCCATGTATCTATTTCATGCCTCAGTGTATGTGAAGCTTTACTGAATCCTATTCGATTGGATTGTGTATTTGAAAGGTATTTTCCTATGCATTTTAAGACTGATTGCTACATGGTAATTTATCTGCCTTGAAAGTAATTTTCCCAAATATGTAGAAGAAAATAGTATCTCTTTAGAAAAGTCTAGAAATTAGTTTTAAAAAAAAAATCTTTATCATGAGCCACATCAGTGGAGAATTCATAGATAAGTTGAAGGGTATGGAGAATAAAGAACTACTGACTGTGTTCTTCTTATATGTTCTTTCACCCCCAAAGAGATATGTGTTCATACATTGATAATAATGACACTTTGGACTTAAATCACTTTCTAATTTCCAGGTGCTGCACAGATTTTAATTAATGTCTCACCTTGTTTCCAGTCAGCTCATTCTCACTGAGTCAGAACACGTTATTCCTCAGTATGCAATGTTTCAGCATAATCAACTTTCAGCTTGCAAACAGTCTAAAATCTGTTCTTTCTACTGTACATGCAGTTCTTAAGAGTTATACATGGCAAGGTCATGAATAATTATGATATAATTTGAAAACATAATTACCACATGGGTAGTAAATCCATTTCCATCGTTATCGGTCAAATATCAAATTTCTAGGATGCACTGAATTTCTCTCATTCCTTCTTCACTCTGCTTTAATTTTCATAAATTGAGTTTTGTATTTTAATTGTATAGGAAGAAAATTATGCTGAAAAGAATCAAAAAAGTATGCTGGGTTTTTGTCCTTCTGCAGTTCACCTCCACATTATATTCTGTTCACAATCTTTTCTCCAGTTCTGCAAACCTGCAATGAGCAGAAGTAGGGTGATTGTAAATGGTGCCAGCACAATTAGACAGATCCTTATCTGTGTTTGCTTTGAAGTGTGAGTTCAATCACTTAGCTATTAGATGAAGCTGGTGTTAAAACTTTGGGTCTATATGAAATGCTTTGGGGAGTTTGTTTAGTCATGTTGTTTCTGTTGTTAATGTCAGAATCATGATAACTTCAGAAAGCCTAGGATTTAAAGGTGGTCATGTCAAGCAATTATTTTTATATTATAATAGAGGGCAATAGAGAATGTTTGACAACTTGAATTTTTTGCATATTTGATCAACCCTTGCCAACAGCAAACAAAAACGAGAGGCAGTGCTTCATGCCTGCCTCTAACTAGTCAAATGCTGTCAATAAAACATTCTTTTCTGTCCCTGCTTGGGACAAATTTGGAAGGGAACTTCCCAAAGGGATGTTTCCCTAAAGGACAAAATTCAGCAGGCCCTCCCCCAACCAGTTCAGGAGATAATCTCCTTAGGGAAAAGTGGAAAAAACTGTTTATTTAACAAGGAAAGTATTCACAAGCATGGAAAAGTGACTAATATTAAACAGTGAATCTGAAGATGGTGAATTCCAAAAGTCTTTTTGTGGTTCAGAGAAAGAGTCCTCCCATGGGGTGTGCTTGGCTAGCTCAGTCCCTTTCTGTCCCTCTGGGGCTCAGACCCAGTGTCCAGGGCACAGAGCAGCCTGGGGGGCCCTGGGGCCACTGTCCTGGTGTTCTGGAATGGTGAGAAGCCAAACAGTTCCAGAAAAAAGAAAAGCTCCGGAAAAACCTTTCTTGTTGTAGCTAATGAGGAAAACCAGCAAAAACCCAATTAAACCTCCCCGTTCCTGTCCTCTGTCTGCAGCTGAGAACCTGGAGGGCACTGCTGTGGGCTTGGAGAAAGCTGAACTCTTGTCCCTGTGCTTTGGAAACAGCGTGGAAAAATTCCACTGCTCCCCCACTCTTCTCTCTCTCTGGACCTAGCTTACAGCTACAAGACCCATTTCTGAGCAAAAAGACAGAGCATGGGGATAGCAGCATCAGAGAGTTACCCCAGGACATTTTCTTTCCTTTTCTCTCTCACATGGACATGGAGAAATCCACGTGGAGTTAGTGGAGTGATAGCTGGGGGGATACAGGCCCTGCTGTGCTCCTTAGAGCTCTGATAACCCAGCACAGTGTGACCTGGCAGAGAGATGCTAAGACTTCCTCAGAAGAGAAACCAAGGCAGCCTCAAAAAACCCTGCCCGGGGCTTACTGGTTTCCTGCCAGAGTGTGAGATATGCTGAATGTTGAGTCAGGGACACTGACACTGAACTGGGGATGGTAGGACTGCTCTGTGCGAGCCACGATGCTGTCCTGCTCTGTGACCTTTGAGAGGCAGGGATGGGAGAGTTGAATTCTTCATACTGAGTGCTGGGTCAGGCTGTGTGCTTTAGATTCGGGGAGTGGTAGTCCTAAAGGGGTTTGGTTTCTGAGAGAGCCCTCCAGGCATGGCAAATAAGAGACAAACTGGCATCAGTGAGTGTGTTGGAATAAAGCAGTGTCTGAGCAGTCCAGGAAAAAAAGTGCTGTCAGTTACTACTTGTTTAAAAAGAGGGTAACTCTTGTTTAAAAGAGGGTAACTATGTGAATGGCAAGCACCTTGGGTCACTTGAAAAGCTTCGGGTTCTGCATGTTATGTGAGTCCATGTGTCTGCTGTTAAGCATGTACATTAGGCAAGACAGGTCTGTGCCTAACATGGCCCAGTGGAGTTTAAACACACCATCAGTTTGTACTCACATCACTTGTCTTGTTCCTTCACATAAAGACTTCCAGAGCCAGTAATGGCAGAACAGGATTTGTACTGTAATGATTTTGTCTGAACTGGCAAAATGTTCAGCCTGAAGAGCGTTATCAACTAGAAAATTTTGAAGCATGACCAGGACAGGCTTGTCTCACATGTCAAGCACTCTGTACAGGCTTCTGCCTGAATCTGGGTATTATTTACAGTCTGGCATGGCTGTGTGGTATGGTTGATGCTTGCAGGATTATGTCCAGGGAAGAGAAAACACTTGGATTCAACAAAAGGCTCTTTGCTACTTTATTTCTTGCTATAAGGAATGTGGAAAGAATGCTCTCTTAGTTACTGAATCTCAATGACTCGAGTAGAAGTGATAGTGAAATAATACTGCGATGTTAATTTTCAATATTACACTTCAGTTTTAAATAAAACAGGACAGAAGTGAATCAATTGATTAGATTACACAGTAAACAATTGATGTAGTCCATTTCTTCATATTGTTTGCATCCAGTGCAAAAAAACACGAGGGAGGAATCAAGCCTGCAGCACACTAAAAGTATTTTCAACCTGTTTGGTTCACAGAACCAAAGATTGATCATAAATATGTTTTCTTGATCATTTTACATTTCAAGAATTCTGAGTTAAAATGTGTGGTGGTTTTTCATATGGCTGTTTTCCTTTATGGAAATCCTTTAATGCATGTGCTCTGGAAATTGAACTAACATTCAAATGGAAAGAAATATCTGTCAAGTTCTCTCTGCTAAATCCAATCTCCAAACTAAGTTAGTGGTAAATTAATATATTTTTATCCTGCTGCTTTGCTAAATCTGTGTTCTTCTTGATGAACCCTACCCCTGCATCCACAAACCTCACAAAACATGCAAGGGTCCAGGCAAAGCATTTGTGTGAATAAATATAGAAAAAGAAGTATAAACACACAATTATTCAATGCTTTTTTTCTCTTGAAATAGCATTTAATTGTAGTGTGATCTCTGTAACTGTGAAAGGTCAAAAAATCTTTCTGATTCTTCAATCCTTGTATTTTGAAAATATTTTGTTTGGCTGATTTTAGGGATAGAGCAGAGGATGATTAGTGCAAAAGGTACTTGGAAATGAAAACAAGTACATAATCCAGATCCTTATCCATCTGAAACTGATGAAAAAAGTCTTCATGACAATAAAAGTAAAATATGGTCTGGCTTTTTCTTTTAGGAGCAAATAAACTCATTTTAGTTCTCATTGTACAGGATAGAATGGAGACTGAGACAGTCAGAATTGCCAGATGGTCACAAGGAGAGGATGGAGTGGGCTGCTGTCGTGGGCCTAGAGGATATTTAGTTTGTAGAAAAAGGTGAGAAACAAGTGAAGGCAGCTCAGCATTACTAATGGTCAAATGTGCAAGCAAGTAAAAATGAGAGAATATCATTCTAGGTCCACTCAACTTCACATTAATTCTCACTGAACATTAATAAACAGTACTGGAGTGATGGATAATCATTATCAATCTCTGCAGTGGTGCTGTCAAACAAAACATTAGCATTGTAAACAGAAAACGTTCCAGGATGTTGTAAACATGCTTGACCCCACATAATTACATTTAGCTTTTTGGTATTCATGAATTCTATGCATATGGCTCTGCTCTGCCACTGTAGCTCATAACTGAGAATTGTGAAGTTTGGGTAAGAGGTAGGGGAGAAGGGAAGACTACTCCTTAAACTGTCTGAGCATTTCTAGTCTGCTTCAGGGCAAAGAGTCAGATCCCTGGTGAGGCTGCACCTGAAATTCAGGTGCCCTTTCATTGCTTCTTAGCTTTTGCTCGCAGCCAGGAGCAGCTGGATGCTGCACCCCCGTCCTTCCTTCTGAAGGAAGCTGTCTGTGGGAAGGGAAGGTGCTCTGGCAGGCAGAGATCACTGCAGTGTGAAGGCAGAAAGCGTTGGATAATGCTCTGCTTGCTCTCTCCAAGCTGAGCCACCCCCTGTGGGTGATGGCTTGTGGCTGGGAAAAGCCCTTTTCCAGTGGAGGACCACTCTCTGCAAGGTGCTGGAAAATCAACAGCTGAGGGCAGTGGTTGCCTGCTGCCTTCCAGTTACAGCTGGAGTCAAATGTTCCACCTCCATCCAGCTTGGTTTGGGGTGCAGAGCCTCATGTTTGCTCTTGGTGTGGTGGGACATTGTCCGTTTGTGCATGCACCTTTTTTTTTTTTGTCATCTTCACTGCCTCATGGCAAAACTGCAGGAGGATGGAGGGGTTTTTGTACTGTCTGATTCTCTCTTTCAGCCCAGGGAGGTCCTTGCATCCTGTTGCTGAGGAGTAGCAGTTATTGAATACCGAAGCAGTTTAAATGCTTTGTTCAATATTTGGTGAATAATTCAAACAGTTTAAAAGCTAATCCATGGCCATTTTACCATGATATTCTTAAGATTGCTGGTTAGAGTTTAACTGACAGATCTTGTTTTTTCTTGAGGTTTTTCAGGGGAAATAAGGCATTTTGGTGTTGATGATTCTATTTAACTCTTTGAAGCTGCCTTACCTCTTTCAATGCTGTTTCTTAGCTGGTTAGCCCTCAGTCCTAAGAATGAGGTGGGCACAAGCTATTATTTTATAGTGTGTTCCCAAGGACCACCAGGAATTTGCTAAGCAGCTCCCAAGCTGGATGAAATTTTCTTATTGTTGTTGATTACCCCCTCTTTTGAAGAAAGAAAAGGAGTTTGTTTGCATTATACTGTCTCTTGAAATCTCAAGAAGCGGAAAACGTGAAAACCAAGCACTGGTGACCCAGTGTGTAAACCAGATGCTTCCTTGAATTCCTTTCAGAGAATTTCATCAAGGCACACTGATTAGAGTGCTGCTGACATCCTTAAAGGTCTTAACATGTTTTCTGTCTTTTCCAGCCTACATTCATACTTAGCAGTTAAACTAGTTTTGTTGATTCACCCTCTTGGGGCTTTCTGTGGGGATCAATGCAAAATCATTGTTTTATCAATTGTTATTTGTTCTGTCTTAAAGACTGGCTTTACACAACTGGAGAGAGAAACAGCTCAGTGTTGGAGCAGGATAAGAAGATTTATGGTGCATTTTGTACTTAACTTTCCATGGCACCTTAACTGATGATTTTTCCCTGAAATTTTTACCATTTCCTTTTCACTGAGTATGCACCTGGGTTTTGTCACATCTTTTTACTGTTTTTTCCCCATCCTTATACATATAAATTTCTGGCTGTAACTACAGCCATTTCTTTCTCAAATTCTACCTTTGCATTGGAATAATTTCTTGCTGTATGTTTAAAACTTATTGGTTTGTTTAGCTCTAGCCCCTGTTGGTACTGACTGCACAGGAACTGTCATTTTCCACTAAAGTTTTTAACTGGAGTGAACCCTGTTCCTGGTGGTTGTTGGGGGAGTATGTCTATTCTTTCTTTACAAATTAGAAAACAGGATGTCGTCATTATTTAAAGGTGCTGCTTCAACAGAAGTAAATATTTTGCTTGACTTTCCTTAATTAAATTTATATTCATTCTCACTTATGTAACAGTTGGGCAACATTGATTTGGGCTGATAAATGTGTATTGTACTCTACATCAGAGATGATTTAACTCTGCTGGTGTTTGAAGGGTTTTTGACACCGGCTGGAGAGTGTAGAGAAGTTCTTTATTGTAGAAGGTGCTGTCAATGCCTTGGCTGTACTTTTTAAATAGGCATTTCCCAGAACTGCAAAGTGCATTTTCTAAGAAATGTGAGCTCAAGAGAGGTGAGTGAATTACTCAGTTTGGAATAGTGTCAAAAATCTAACTCTCCAAATTTTGTGCACGTGCAGTTTGGAGGAGTATGTGATGCTATGCTTTCCATAAGCAGATATTTTGATATTCATCAAGTTTCCTGCCATATTTATGCAACGTCTCTTCCTGAAATTTCTGCATTTCATTAATTACATGACTTTATTTCAGAGATGCATCGAAGTACATTTTGTTGATGTTGGTTTATAATTTGAAGATTGTAATACTTGCCAAGTCTTCACTGACTTTGGGGCTTTGGATGTTATTCTGGTCCCACACAAATTTGTATTTCTGATGTACCCAAGTGAGTCTTCTGACATCTTGACTTCTGTTTGTCTATCGAGGTATGCAGCCCGGTGAGGCAAAGGTATTTCATAGTTTGGTAAAACTGCTGTGTGGTCTGTGGATACTAACAATGCCCCTTGACATACATGTGTACAAAGGAATATAAAAATGCAAAAGAATCGTCAAACTCTCCACAAAGGAGTCTGCACAGATTAAACAGTCTTTCTGTTACCTAGCAAATTTTAGAGGGCTATTCAACTTTTATCACCTTGTCTCCAAGCAAAAATGGTTTAATGAGGAAAATAAATAGGTTCTGTTGTAGTGACTGCATTTTGTGCACTCCTTTGACAGAGGCATGCTGGAAAGGGGAGCTGTTAAGTGCATGGTGATGTGTGTATTTTAAACATCGCAGTTCACACATGCAGATGAATCCACATTTTTTCTGACTTACCTGGCATACTAAGATTAGCAGAACAGCTAAATAGCTTGTGCTTACACCTATGGAATTTAAATCAGCTAAGAGAAGGGAGAAAACACAGTACTTTGTTCTGGCATGGTCAAAGCAACAGTGACACATACTTAACAGTTTTTCACTAACTGTTCCACAAACAGTTCGATAAGTGCAGTGACATGCACAGGAAGAACTGGTCTCCATTGCTACTGTAAAATGTGCTGCTGAATGTACTCTGAAGAGAGGGGAGATGGCAAGAGGAGAGATTTGTGGCAAAGGGTAGTGGTACCTTCTTTTATTCTAATTTTCTAGATAGTCTTTAAGCTCTGTTTTGCAGCTTCAAAGGAACTGAAAATTTCTCTGTGTTGTCTGTCACATCCAGTGTAAGAGCTGGGAGAGGTAAAGAAAACAAGTAGGGAACAAATAATTCTTTTGTTCATGGTGTTGCTTGTGCATTTTGTCTGATAATTGCCTAGGGCACAATGAGCAATTCCTGGTGCAGAAAGCTGGACTGTAATATCTACACCTCTCTGAGTAAGGCCCTAGCCACAGACTTGTTTTTTCCTGCATATTCACTCTTCGAATCTCATTCTCTCTTCTGCCTGGTGGCAGCCTGGTAACAGGCAGCTGGAGCATTCCTCTGAGAGGCAAGAAATGTTGGTCTCCCTGGCAAAGAGCCTGACCTCTGCCATTTTATAAGCAGAGAGTGACAGTGCTATTAATACATCCCTCTTCCAGCTGTGTTTTCAAAGGAGCACATAGCCTGCTTGTTGTGCTGCTGAGCCTGGGGGTCATCAGCACCTGGCAGGTTATTGAGAATATCCGGGGTGAGTTGGGCCCCTGAGGGCAGTTAAGTTCAGAACAGCTTCAGGGAGCTCTGCAGGTTCCCATGGAGGAGACAGGAGTGCCTCCTTCCCTGGGGACACAGCCTCTCCCTCCCGTAGCTGAGCTGGAAGCACTGAACTCTAGGTTCTTCGAGGCTTCTATTATCAGCAAAATGGTTGGGGTGCTGGTTTGCACTTAACGCTATAACCAGGCTTCTGGCACCTGGGTCACCTGGAAGCTCTCCCGTTTCCATTTTCATCAAAGGCACTGACTGGTGGTTTTGCATTTGACTGCAAGCAGGTGGTGCTGGGCAGGGTTTCTTTCTCTCCTGGATACAGCTGGAAGAAAACTAAACACAGCAGTCCATCAGTAATGAAACTTTTTCCATTAGAAGGAAATATTATGATTTAGATTAAAATTTCATTTGAAATAAATGAATCTCTTTGAAAACATGAGCTTCCTTGGAAGAGTGAATTCAAAATGATTTATTCAGCATTCTGCAGTTATCTGCCCTTTGACATATGGACTCGACTCATAAATTTTTTTGTGTTGAATGCAAGGGAAGAGGAGTACTTTAAACACTTCTCGGTTTTTTAGTAGGAAACTTCACACTCAATGTTTGCTGGGAAACATGCTAACAATTGTGAAGTGAATGAGAACTCAGGTCGTATTTGTAAAGCTGAGTGTTCTTGCATATGAATATTCTCATTAATGCTTTGTAAACCAAATAGACTTAATTTCTCATTAAACATTTTTGTGGTAATGCAACAAGACTTGCCTGCAGCCAACATCAGCTTAAATATTTTAAAGGGTCTGCATTTGTCAAGGTCTCTAAACATCAGGTTAAGCTGGTGAGATGAGAGAGTCTTACAGGGCTTAAAAAGCTTTGCCAACAGCCAGCAAAATTGTTAGACTGTGAGAAATGGAGTTTCACAGAACAAGGCTTAGTCTCCTAATGGAAACTTTGCAAAATGGTATTCCAAATGTTTCTGGTTATTTCTTTATTTCAGGTGCAAATATGAGTGGTTCAGCCTTCAAAGTCGTATTTATGGGAGATGTTTCTGTGATTTAAAACAAATTTATTCCTGTAGGATCCAGTCTTGCAAAGACTTACAGGTGTGCTTTATTTATGCACTCTGTGTAGCTCCATTCAAGTCAGTGACAGCTTGAAGTGACAAAACAGGAATCAGGAGAACTCACCCAGAAGTAAGAATTTGCAGAACTGTGCCTGACATATTTTTATTACACAGCAGAAAAAAAGTCAGTGGATTAAGGCCATGAGGAGAGTATTAAAAATAAATGAATTAAGGAAGCCCAGCACCAGCATAATGCTGCCTGGATGAGATTCTTCACACATGTCCACAGATGAACACCCTCACTGTACAGAGCCTCAAGCAGTTTCTGCTCTCAGGATGGAAAGCTGCATCATTGCTTTTTAAACTTTTGCTGTGTGGTCTCTGTAATTGCCCAGTTCAAAACAGTGTGATAGCCACACAGTTAACCCTTGAATGCTTTGAAACTTACAGACACATTGGGACTTTGGGCCTCAAATGTTCCCTGAAATAAAACACAAAATCTTCATATATTAATTGTATTTACTTTGCCATTACAAGCAAATTAACTTTTCCTTTTTAAAAAAAAAATTTCATCCTGTTCTGGATTAGATGTTCCAAGACCAATGCCTAGGAGAGGGGAAAAAAATCATGGATAGCATGCATCATGCTGTGTGACCTTACTTCAGGAAGAAATTCAGGCACGTTTTGAAGAAAGGTCCTGGACAGAGCAGCAGTTAAACAGCTGCTTTACTCACACTTCAAGATTTAAGTATGTTTAAAATGACATGCATGTCCAAGTAAGAGCAGTAGGTGAGTGTCTCTGGGAATAATAGCCCTCCTGAGTGATTCCTGATTACAAATATTCCTCTTAGAGGTTTTCTGAAGTTACTAGAGTACAAGCTTCGTAATGTAGAGTCATTAAAAGAAAAGAAACTGTGTGTTTTCCAAGGGAATGGTTGTCAGATCTCTTATGATTGTTCTGGAGATTACCACTTCAAGAAAACTAACAAAATGGTTATTGGATTTAAAAGGTACTCTCTGTAAGTAAATGTCACTTTTAAATACTTCAGCTATTATGTTTGTGTTTGCATTACTGTAGGGATTTAAATGCTACCATTTGCATATTTTATCCAATTCTCTAATGTTCACTTAGTGAGTTAAAATGAAGATAAGTTGTGTAAATGAAACAGCTTGCAGGCTGTGGATAAGGTAATTTAAACTGCTGTACCTGGGCTGAAAGTGATGCCCTTGGGGCAGACACACTCACGGTGAGTTTGTCTTCGTTTGCAGCAGGGCTTGGCAGAGCCTGGCCCGTGGCATTCGCATGTTCCTCTCTGACAGTCTGCCTAGACAGCTCTGTTCTTCCACCTTCACATTTCTCTGAAGATTTGGGAGTGATTGACTTTTGGCCCCCTAAGTTAATGTTTTATTTTTAAGTACTCACCTAGACTGCATTTTTTGATACTTAGCATTTTCCACAGGTCTAATCTTGAAATGTTCATGGATCTTCAGGGGGACCACTGGTGACCGTCCCTCTAACACAGCCTGGAGGAACATGACCAATTACTACCCTCAAATCTCCTTCACTCCACATCCTTTTCTCTTTGCAAAATTATTTGCTGCTTTCCTTTATTATTATTCCTTTATTTATTATTTATTTTCCTTTATTATTTATTATTCCACCTTTGGCTCATTTGCCACAAAGTAACTGCTGAGGTTTCCTCTTCTGCATGTGAGGCAAGATAAATTTGATGTATATTGGTGCCACATTTTTCAGCTTTTCTGCCTTCCTTACACATGTAGGATAAATGTGTTGTCTGTTTAAGAGCTGTTAAGAAACTACTACAAGGGTGTTCCTTTGAGTTGTGTTAGGCTGCCATGAGTATCCCCGGTTACTTCTATGTGCTAATAGTCCCTGAACCGGGGATTTTGAACTTCTGTGTGGATTTTCTGTGATTAGAAATGGGAATAATCTTAAAAGCTGCGTGGAAGCTTAAAATGAGATATTTATGTAATGCTGTTCTACTTATGGTGCAGGAGGTCAGCATGTTCTACAGCAACCCCTCAATTTGTGTAAAGCCTGAGTACAGGACAGGGTTTACAGTACAGAGGGACTGCAGGGAGAGATTGCAGGTAGATGGAAGTGTTAGTAAGAAGAAAAGTTAAGAAGCATGCAAATATAAACCCCATCAATTTGTAGTAGCCATTACCCCTTAAACTCTTCCCCTGCCTCCTTCCTTCCCTCCTCACAGATTTTCTTAGTAAACTGGAAGGCAGCACAACTTTCTGAATGTCCTGTAAGAGGTTCATTTTCTTCCCCATCCCATGGGGAAGGGTGAATGATGGTCTGTGTGGGGTGCAGCTGCTCCACAAGGTTAAAGCACAACAAAGTGTTAGTTACAAAGTGTGTGTTGTGTTGTGGATGATAATACAGAACTAATACATTTCTTCTATCATCTGGCTTAATAATGCTTTTCACAGGGTTATTTTCCCTCACGTTTAAGTGTTTGTGTAGTTTTTGGTAATCAAATGAGTACTCTTCTGTGTAAACACACAGGGGAAGTATAGAGAAATTGGATTCTAAACTACCAGGTTGCTCCAAGATAAACAAAATGCATCTTTGCAGCAGTGAGATTTCTGGCATGGTTCTTTTGCAGTACAGTTGTGGTTCTCAGAGGAGTTTGGTAACTGGAGAGCACAGAGTGCCTGGTCCTGAGCCAGGCTCTGCCCCTGGCTTGCCTGCTTCCTTCTGCCAGAGCAGCAGTGCATGCACACACACATCCCATGGCTGCCATGTGCTTGATAAGGTAGCAACAGCTTCTTATCCCTCATGTGTTCTGTAATATAGTAGTGACTTTTTCACAAGATTTTTCTGTGTGAAAAATACAGGAACCTACAGAATTGCCCTTCACACTGTTCAAGAGAAATGCCTCAACATTTCTCAGTCCTTTTTAACCACTCTAAAACTGCCACTGGGAATGCTCTCTGGGCAGGGAGGCAGACTCTCCACGGTCCTGCAGGGCAAGCTCAGTGTTAGTCAAGACTTTGTTACTCCTTTTGGCTTCTCTCCTGCTTCAAACAGGTCTTCACATGGTGGATTTTCCGTTGCACCTCTGCCATCAGCCTCACTAGGGGCTAAAACTTCACTAACCTTTAACATTAATCAGAATTATGAGTTGTTGCTGCTTAATTATCTGGCTGCTGTTGTTAAACACTAAAAATCGGAGAATAGCCTGTTTTTCTCTGCACAGTAAGCTGAAAGCCCTTCAGGCCAACCTGAACTGAGCTGCAGTTGGAAACGAATGTGTTGGTGCTGCTGAGCTCTTCCTGGCAGTGCCACTGCCACTGGAGGTGCAGCTCTGCTGTCTCCACCCTCTGTGCCACAGCCCTGCAGAGAATTCCCTGCTTGCAGGCTGCCAGGAAAAACCTCCCTGCCACTGGATGAACTGCAGAGTGTCTGCTACTGCCACTCTGCTCAGAGGAAGGGGAGAGAGAAGGAAAGCACAACATAAATAGAAACTCTTGAGCTTAATTTCTACTTATTTTCATATGCTTAGTGAAAAAGCACACCTATACCGAATAACATGTAATCAGGTGCTCCCTGTAGCAGATTGAAGTAAAAAAGGTGTATTGAGGTTATGCTAAGAGAGAATTTGACACTTGTTTTTTTAATGACTTTTTTGTTTACCCGTTAATTATGTTCATCACTGTGTTTTACCCCATTATTTATTTTCTTACTTCCTAAGATTAGGGATAAAGCATTATGTTCATTTCCCTTTTAAATTTTTAAAATAATATTTATCTCTTCAGATGAAAACTGATAACCAGAGATAAAAATGTCACTGGAAAAAAAAAAGAAGTCCTTGAATTATCTTAGTAAGTAGGAATAGTCTCCAATAAGTGTGTGATGCCAAAGGAGTGACAGCTGAGGAGAGCTGCCACTGGTGGTTCTCAGAGAGCACATCTCCTTGCTGGTACCCAGCAGCTGGTGGTGACTCCCCTGCCTGATGGGCTTCTTCAGAGTGGTGTCAGAAATCTGCACCCTTTCAGACAGTGCCTGGCCAGTGGTCATGCCTAAATCAGAAAATGATGGGAGTGGATGTAGCTCTGCAGGCTGCAAGTGAAATGATGCAAAAAATAGTGTCAGCTCTCAGAATCCCATTGCTTCTGGGATTTTTTCTGAAGGAGCACTGCTTTCTGGACACTTATAAACATCAATTAAAGGCTGAGGTTATGACTCCTGGGTTCAGTTTAAATGCAGAATGTAATTGCATGCATAGTGCTTCCTATGGGTTTCCAGGCTTTTTTTTTTTTTTGTATGAGTGCTCCCAAAGGTTACCAGACTGACATTATCCTGAGAGTGTAATAGAAGAACCAGATAGGAAATATTTACAGTTCACATAATTTTTAATGAAATAGTTAAAAAGAAAGCAATTACAACCTTTTAGTAATAAAGTATGTTTGCATGCTACATTTCTGACATATGGCAAATAGTCTATGGCTTGTGACTCTATACGACTTTATATAATGTTTTAAATTTTTTTGTTAAGAATCTTATAATTTAAATTCACATGAAGATTATAGGTAATTTCTGTAGTTGATTAAGAACTATTACAGTTTAAAGAAATCTGAAAACTTTCTATTTGCAGTTTTTAGAATATAGTTTGTGCTGTATATTTGCCTAATGCAGAGTTCCCAGGACCACAAAATTGTCCTTTTGCCAAATGGTTCATGCACATATTTCATGAAGTGGTCTGCAGCTTTGCAGAAAATAGGGCAGGCTCTGTAAATAGAGCATGTCAGGTAGTTTTTCACATTCTTTTTTATGCTACAAATTGACACATTTGTTCTGTGGTGGGTGTTTTTCTGAGATTTCTGTGAAATCTCTAACAGCATTGCTTGTTTGCCATCTCCCCTACAGGTACATTTATGTTCCAATGGGAGGATCTCAGGCCAGTGTGCTTGGAACACTGTTCTCTACAGCCCTCACCTTTGCCTTCGTCAGCTACTGGCACGGAGGACAGAGTTATTTGTGGTACTGGGCTGCACTTAATTGGCTTGGAGTAACTGTGGAAAATGGCACCAAGAGGATGCTCTCGATTTCACTTATTCAGGATTCCATTGTAAGTCAACTCTCTCTCCATTTCTTGCTTCCTGGCTCCGTGCTATCCGAAGGTTCTGGTTACTATTTCTGTTTAACCAGGGTTAGAAGTCCTGGCTAGCAGGTAGGGTTAGCATTCCCTTGCCCACCCTCCAGTATCTGAGGTGATAACGAGTTCGTACCACTAGAATTTTGCAAAGTAGCAGCAAAGCAGATGGTGAAATGTGCGTGGTCTTAAAAGCTTCCTCTGCAGTCCAGAGTAAGCAAATGCTTGTCACATTGCACGTGGATGAACAGAAGCCAGCTTTAACATTTGTATTCTGATTTCACTCAGGATGGCCTTAAAATATTCATCTTCACTAAAATTAGAAGTGTATATTTCTAACCATGTGTTTCCTGGACAAATGTGTGTGTAGCAGCTGCTTGCATCTGGGAACAAGCTTACACTGGGAAATCTTATGCCACTAAGGAGCCAAGTAAAGAAAACATTAGTTTGCCTTGAAATTCTCTGATATTTTCATTTTACTTATACTTTTGACCTTCATGCTGTAATTTCTAGAAGACAAAATCAACTTTGACATCCAATTAGATACAAACCCCACTATTTTAATTTTGGTGGTCATTTTAATCTGCAGGTTTGTTCACTACTAAATCCTAAATCTTATAATAACTGCTTGTAAGAGTAAATAATTTGTATGCCTTGCTTTCTTACTAGTGTAATTGCACAGAATTCATAGTCCTATATGTAGTTCTGGTGGAGACTCACTCTGCAGCCTGATGAAGTCCTGATGCTCGAGGGATGATGCTTCTTGTCCATCCTGCCCATTTCAGGTTTTCTGTTGTGCCAGCCTGTGTGTGGCAGCTGGTCCAGCTCAGCAGTTTAGTAGCCAGAGCTGCCTTATACACCCAGCTGTGACCACTGCAATTTCAGAGAGAGTCTGGGAGCAGAGTTTTGCCTTCCTAGAGCCTGAATTTATCAGATCCATTCATCCTCCCTCGAGGGTGGAATGGAGCTTCACCATCTGACCTGCTGCATGTGTTTGTCTCTGGGCTGGAAGACAACATTGATTTTTGGGCACCCAGCTATAGGAGGAAATAAAAGTGTAAGGGCTTGCTTCTTGTATCTGATGTCACTGTCTTAGAAATTACAATAGAACTCCTAGGAAATTAAGTTCTTAAATATCATAGAAATTATAATGATAATGACGTTATAAAGGTGGGGTTATACAAGTTGGATTAATTTCTAACACGTAGTTCTAATTATAGTTAACTGATGCTGGCAGTACAGTTATTTTTTGTTTAAATTAAATCCCTAACCAAGTGCATTTTACCCCTTTTCTTCACCTTGTCTTCATCCAGTGCTTTTAAAGGCCTATCCAATGTCTTTGTTTCTCATTTCTGTTTGGAAATGTAGTTGGTGACCTTCTTTAGAAGACCCTTTTATATCTTTTCCTGAAATAATTCTGAAGCCAGAATTGTTGATCTGCACAGTTTTGGCATCTACATTGGTGCATGAGGCAGATCTCACTGCAGCTAGGGCTGAGTCACCATTTGCCTTGTGTCTTGAAGCTTCCTCTACAAGAACATGGGCTACAAACCACTCATTATTGCTCCCTCCTCTTTCTTCTAACTCACTCCCATTTTATTCTTGACTGCTGATGCTGGGGGGCAGAGGAGCAGCTGGACTGCATTTTCCTAACCAAGGGTAGAGTGAGAGGACATTCTTGGAGCTGTACCACATTTAAAAGAGACTGACATTCTCCCAGTGCCCTGTATAAATTCCCTCTTCCCCCTTTAATGTGATTTTTGGGAACAGCCCTGTGGTGCTGCAGGTCCAGTCCCTGCAGCGTTGAAGACCCTCAGCTGGGGGATGGAGTTTCCATTTAAATTCCATCTGTTGACAAGCTGAAATCCTTTTCATTCTTGTGCTTCACTCAGTGTCTGTGTGGCTCTTGTGGGCTATTTTTGAAAAGGAAGGTCTATTTTTGTCTTCAGAATAGCAGATGAGTTTTTGAAAAAATACAGAGCACAGGTTTTTGCTTTTTAAAACCCATTCTGTTCACCAAACCTCCTCATATATTGTTCTTAAAGTTTAGATACATAATTCAGTTAAGCAGGAGGTGTTTAATTAGTAAAAAAATCTAGAGATATAAGTTGAATTTCATACTTTTTCAGGTGATATTTAGATCTGTACTGAGCAAAACAGTGCTTTGCTTCACTGTTTCTATATTAATTTCTTACAGATGAACAGACTCAATTAGTAAATAATTTGATATCAATGACAGAATTTGTATTGACTTTTAATAGTGTGTCTGATTTATGAAAGAAAATACTAATGGCTAGCATTCTTCTGGTGATTTAAAGTTTTTCCTTCTCTTTCCTTAAGGAAAACGATCTATTGAAAAACAGATCTATAAAAAAAATTAGATCTTGGTATAAAAATAGAGTTAAACTGTAGAGTAGCTGGCAACACCTTTAAATTAATGGATTCTTGAAAAAGAAATATTTGGAAATCATCCAAAAGGAAGATGCAGCAACGGGAGTGAAGCTGGTATATTGATAAAATTAATGTTTTAATTTAAATTGAAATAGCAACATTTATCTTTTTAATTCTTTAGTTAAGTGAAAATATGTCATTCAGTCTAGTAAGAATTTTTTTAATTGAGACATAAAGATCTGTCTTCTCAAAATCATGTTATGATGAATTTCTAGTCTAAGATCTTATTTTTAGATTTATTTGGTAAGAAACTAAATATGCCATAAGCAATTCATATTGGGAGATGAACTAATTTTACATATGGCATATTTTAAACTTTTACTATCCATGTAAGTGTTTTGGTTTTTTAAAGTATAGAAGACTATGATTTCTACATTTCATTTATGGCTGCAAGGAGGTGCACCAATTAAGTCCATTTCAATATCCCAGCCCCCCTTTGCAAAAGGGAAAGTATTTTATATGATGTCCATGTTTTCCTTAGTGGTTTAGATTAGACTTTGTTAGATTATTCTTTTCCCCAGAGGAATGAACTCCATCCATTTGTCTCTGTAGTTAAAAGATCACCAAAGATGGGGTCAGTGGCAACTGGCATCCTCAGCTTTCCAGAGAGTTTTAGATAAATTTCGTAGTTTGGGTGGGGTGAGGTGAGATTTTTCTGGTTGGTTTTTTTTTTTTTTTCCTCTGCTTACTTTTGTTTGCCCTCTTTGTTCTGCTGGATGCATTAAGATTTCTACAGCTCTTCACCAGAAGTTATGTGTGGTCAGTGATCCTGGTGTGGGGCACGGAAAGGTTCTGACTGCTCAGCCTGGGCTCTGGTTCCTCAGGAAATCCAGCTGGACGAGAAGCTCATTGCTGTGGAAGGGGGAAAGGTTTAATTTGCCTTTCCTCCCTTCCTTGCAGCCTCACCAAGGTTTAATTTGCCTTTCCTCCCTTCCTTGCAGCCTCACCTCCTCCTCCTCCTCAGCCCTCCCGCTGGAAGCTTTGCTCAGCTGATCTCTCACTTCATCCCAGCAGGGAGCTCACTTGCTTGGGTTGTTCTGGTGCTAGATGCTTTGGCTCGTGGAGAGGGATCTGAAAAGCAGTACAGTGTAAGAGACCAAAGCCAAGGGAAGGAAATGGAAGGGGAGGAGCTCGGCCACTCGGGACCTGCTGGTTGTAAATGTGCACAAAGAGTGTGGGGCAGCAGACTGAAGCAGCTGGTTCTGCTGCATTCGTTGCTCAGCCTCTGCTAGGGCACACATGCAGCCTAACCAACATGGAAGTGCCTGTGTATTTCACAACCATACACATATACAATGTATTTGTCCCATATACATTGAAAAATGAGTAATTATTTCCTTCAAATGTCAGAATTTCTTTTTGCAGGTGTAACACACTTAAAACTACCATGAGACAAGTAAAGTTTCCTTCTTCAGTAAAGACAAGATCTGACTAAACATTATGAAGTCAATTGAGGGAGCTTTGTTGGCCACCTTGCAAGATTAAATCTTTAATAAGATCTCTGCAATAAATAAAGACCCTAACAGCTGTTCTTCAGCATGCACTGGGCTTTGATCTTCCTCTTACTTCATTTGGTGGAAGAAGTATTTATATCACTTGTTTACTATTGCCAAGCCAGTCTGGCCTTTTTTTTCCCAATAGTTTTGTATAATTCTTACATGTTCTTATTGCAGCATGATGATTGGGTTAAGTGACAAGCATTGCAATGGTTCTCTCTTCATAACATCTTTATGTTCTTGCTGTAGAATTGTGTTGAGTTTGTTGCTTCACTTTCTAAGAGTGAACAGATTCCCTTAGTCAGACTCTGTTCTCTAATGCAGAATTGGTTTTTGAGGCTGGGTACCAACCTTGGTGTCAAAACCCAGACTAGGGGAAGGGGTTTGCCACCCACCCTGACCTTGAGTTCAGCTGGATCATTGCTCTAACCAGAAATCTGTACTATCCAAAGCAGACAAACTCTGACTCAAAATTGGTGGAAACTTGTTCTAGATGTGAACATCAGTCAGGGCAGATTTGTGACTCCTGCTGTTTGGTCCTCAGAAGCAGCAAGCTGAGTCAGGTGCTGCTCTGTGCTGAGATGCTGCATGGCCATCACAGGTAAACGGGGGTTGCCTGATGCATCCCAGTTAGCCCAGTGACTTACAGCTTTTCTAACAATACTTCTGTGTCAAGCAAGTCTTGCTGTGTTTCTGCTTTTGCTTGATTTTATTTTCTTTCCTCTTCTCCACCCTCCTGTGGTAAGGTTTCATTTGTCTCAATGGAAGTAAATCCCAGAAGGTTTTGGGTGCCCTGCTAGAAAGTGCTCACACAGTCACACACTTGTGGTGTGGCACTGGTCTCCTTTGCTGAGGGAACTTCTCATATAAAACTCAGTAACAAAGACTGAAAATGTAGTAGAGGGACAAGCCTATGCAATATGACAAAGACTTTTGGGTGGTGAATGACAAAAATAACTGCAGAAATATTTCAGAGATAACATTCTATTGTTTTCTGCCTTTTGAGGCTTTTTTTTTGTCTAATATTTGCAAGAAATACTATTTTTTGATGCCAGAAGTGGAGAAATCATTGTGATTTTCTGGTGTGATTGCTGCACTGCTCCAGACAACAATGTCAGCTGGGAAGCCCTTGGCACAGCTGTTTAGTTGTCATTAAAAAACCCATTTCTCCCACCTACCAGCATTATTTACTTCCTCTTCCATTTTGGAGACTTTGGGCAGTTTTCTGGTGCTCGGTCAGTAATGCTGTTTGAAAAGCAAGTAAATCATGCTGCAATGTGAAAACAAGGCAGAATGATGCTGGTTATGTGCTTCTTGCTGTTACATGAGCACAGCCCTCCCTCTGTGGTGTGCCTCGAAAATGAGCCCAGGTGATAGATGTCAGCAATTACAGAAATGTGAGCTAAAGTCCTGAGGAGTGGTTGAACTCTGCTCTTCCTGCTCTGCCTTGAGCTGCAGAACCTTGCTGCAGGGAAAGCATGGTCTTTACTTGCTGAGAGCATTAATCAGATTTCTCCATAGGGATCATGGCTGTGCATTATTTGTTTGGTAACAATCATAAGGGGCAGGATCAAAATTCAGCATTAATGACTGGTGAAGTTAGATCCCTTCCCAACTGGATTCCAGTTTAAAAGGTAAAAATGCTAAAGTGTGGATAAGGGAACTGAGAGAATCAGCATGGGCAGAATGACAACCCAAAGAACAAAACCAGGGATGTGAAGGACCTGGACACAGAGAAGAATGCACAAATCTCTCAGTCGTTGGGAGCTGAGACACATTTGCAGGAGTATGTGCCTGCCATTACTTGGCTCAATTCCCTGCTTCAAGCAAGACAGGAAAGGGGAAGGTGCATTTCAGTGCTGCTCATTTTGCACTTTTCACAAGCTGCCACTTAAAAAAGAATAAATGGGCAGGTTCTTTGAGAGTGAAGAGTTAAATGTACAGAGATTTACTTGTGTGTATGTCAATCCTTCACACATGCATCTGTAAGTGTAGTGGATACATACGAGCTGGTAGGAGGCTTTCTTCAAACAGAAGGGGGAGTTGGCTGTTTGCTGAGAGATGCTATAAATGTAGATCTTTTGGAAAATCTAAAAATGAAATGGTGCTAGTGCAAGACAGCGTTTTGTTGAGTGAATGTTTAGTAAGACATCAATAGGGAAGATGAGTATCTTCTCAAATACTATATATAGCATTTATTCCTAAATTCAGAATCAAGTTCTATTTGTGAAAATAGATCTTAACTGACAGCTGCTTGATTTTAATTGTGTGGTCCTCTTTTTATAGGAGTTATGTAGGGAATTACAGGTTGTTTGCATCATCCTGTCTATTGGAAAAATGCTGTTAGTTCCTGCTTTCATGTGTGAACCTTCCAGGAGCTAATTTTTACTTTTGCTTTGGAAGAAAAGTATATACCGTGAAAAGAAATGGGATATGACCTCAAACCACAGTTCAGGTTGGGTAGGATGGAGGGAGAAACTGCAAGCAAAATCAAATGCCAAAAAATGAAGCAAACTGAAGTAAAGGGATGTTTCTGGGTTAGAGTTGGGTGAAGAACTGAACAAACAGGAATGAGTGCCGTGATTCCTGAAGGGTACAGTGTATGTTGATGAGGAAGTAAACTAGTTCTTCTATTTAGTGTGGAAGTTACTGATGGATAAGATCTGGTAGCACATCCAGATCTTATCCATCTCTTTCATCTCGCAGGCCTGTTCTTCTCTTGGTGTGTTGCAGTCCTGGTGATTCCACAGTTTCTTTTAGAGTATTTCATAAATTAATATTTTGTACATGTGTTCAACCAGAATTCTTTATTTTTGTTGCTCTTCTGTTCTGTGCTGCAGTTACTCTGCTCTTACTCTGTTGAACATCTGTCCCTCACTGTGTACCATATTGAGATGGCATCCTCTCAGGAGCTGCCTTTCCCTGGCTCCTGTTGATCTTCAAGCATAATTTCTACTCTCGTTGATGAGCACGTGTAGTCCCTCCCTTTGTTTCTGCAGTCTCCCAAACACCTTTTTGTCACTATGACCCATTGCCCACTGACAGTGTGTATGAACAAATGCTCCGTTGCTTGGACCCAACCCATCTTTATTTCTACTGCTCACTTTAAAAATTAAATAAATTGACATTCTGTTTGGCAGAGCTTTGTCACCATTTTCAGCCTTTCCTCCGTCCCATCTGCTCCCCCAGCTGCTCAGTCACACCCTGCCCTCCATTTTCAGTGTGCAGACAGATAAAATAGCCAGGAGCTGTGAGTCAGGATGTGTCTCCTCCCTTCCCACCGTCCCATCTGCTCCTGCCCCTCTCGGCTCCTCACCCGTGCCCGTGGCTGCTGGCCCGGTGCTTTTGGCTGCACTGCTGATGGCCCAGGTTCAGGGGGTGCTCTGGGGTGTTCCCTCTCCTGGAATTGCTGATTCCTGGGGCCAGGGCCACTCAGGAGTTGGCTTGGCATTTCCCCGAGTGCAGGTTCCCAAAGAAAGCACGGGAGGCTGACTGCTCGGAGACTGGCTGGGTGGAATCCCTTCTGCAGAAAAGTGTGGAGGTTGTGAGAGGGGCTTATCCTTTAGCTGGGGTACAGCCGAGGGTGAAAACTGAAGCTCAGGAAATTGCACTAGTAAAAGGAACTTTTTTCTAAGCTCTTTGCTGATGTGCATGAGAACACCACCTGTACCCTTCCTGTACTGGGCAGCTTTACTCACAAACATTTTACCCACCCATCCTCTCCCCCGAAAGTCCTTGCAAACCCTAAATAACAGACTATTGCAAAGAATGTCTAATTTAGTTTTTGTGATGTAAAGATGAGTCAACATTGCATCAGATTTTAAGCATTGTTTGTCTAATAAAAACCTGGAGGAAATTGAAGGGATGGAATTGTAGGAAGCACACTTAGTCTCTTCTCATATGCTAAGAGAGGCAATGAAGGATAATGCAGGACTAGGTGTTACTTTAATGGCACTTAATTTGCTCTATTTTTTCAACACAACAGATAGTGCAGTTTCTAGATCTTGTTTGGCTAATAGGTTTGAGTGGGAGAGAATGAAATCTGTAGAACAGATAGTAATAAAATATCGTGTGCTTTTAAAAAAAGAAATCTCTTAAAAGTTGTTCTAGGTTATCTTGATCCTTAAAAAACAGAGGCAGATGAAAAGAGAAATGTAATCTCTCTAGTTTTGCAGTTTGTAGTATCAAGTATGTTTCATGTCACTCTGGTCATAGTATCTGGCAGTCTTCTTCCACAGTGCATATGTTCACATAAGGAATAATTCAGCTGCTTCTCCAATTTTATCATACACTCTTGTTTTGCCATGAACTTGGATCATCAATTCTCTGCATGGGTAGGTCATAAAGATATAAATGTTGAGAATCTCTGTTTTACTCCACGAAGATAGACTCTTGCTTAAATTGCAGGAAATTTAATTCCTTTACATGGGACTTGTTAAAAGTATTTTTAGTATAAGCAAGCTTGATAGCGTCACTGACTTTATGGAGAAGTTTTCTTTACTCTGTCCCAGAGCAGCTCTATAAATGAGATGTTTTGCAAATGCAGCACACGTAGATGTTTTCCATCTTATGAGTGTTTGCCAAGAAGTTACCAGCTAATGTCTATCAGGGGAAACTTACTGCCACTTGTCACTCTGTCATCAAGCTGGGTTTGCAGCATGGTAGAAAACAGTCCTGAGCCCTCCCTAACCCAGGGGGTGCTTGGGAGCTGCTCCCAGAACAAGCTTGGATTCAGCAGCCCTCTCAGTAAGGAGCTTTTGGGATACCATGATGCCTCCACTTTTGCTAGAAAATGTTTGAGTGGTTGATGTAGGGAAATTGCTGCCCTGATAAATACCAAGGGATCCATTTCTGTAAAAAACTTCAGTGTGATATGGAGTATAGGACTGCCTAGTTTTGACTGCTGTACAGAATTCAGTATTAGGGATTTCCTCAGCTTCACAGATTTGTAGAATAGTTTGAGTTGGAAGGGACCTTAGAGATCATCTGGTTCCACCCCCCTTCTTCCATCTGGAAGGCTGGATTGCTTATTCTGGTCAGTCTTCCCCACAGCATTTTCTCTGTTCTTGGCTAGCTCAGAGACATAAATGCATTTACCTGGACCCTCAATTTAATCTTTCCATGCCATTTAGTGATATCATTGTGAACAGTCCTGTAAAAATGTGAATTTCCTGTTGGTAGCTCTAACTGACACTAGAGAGAAGTTCCTTTAAATTCTGCTCTGCTGCCTGAAGCCATTCCTCCAGCCAAGTTTGTGTGTTTTGTGCTCATGGTGGTGTAATTAACTTGTATAGCAGATTAAATAAGTATTTTCTCTCTTACTCAAAATCCCACTATGTCCTTTACCTTACCTCTTAATTCTCACCTGTATGATCTGTCTGGTGTGTGTTGTCCTTCATCAGCTTTCTCAAGAGACAACCATTATACAAGGTTCCTGTTTCTGGCTTGGTTGTCTCTTGGAGGCTGAATGTGCCATGCATGTGTAAGTGAGATTGGATTTAGGAGTGGAACTGCTTGTGCAATTTCTTTCCACACCTGTCTTCCTCCTCCACTCTCAAACACTTAAGATTTGCTCGTCAAGGTAGCCTGCTACATGGTACTACCATTTATTCTGGTGAGGTGGCTGCAAAGCTGGGAGAGCTCTGATCCAATGTTGCTATGCCAAGCACCGTGCAGAGGGAAGCTTCTCCCAACATCTGGCAGAAATGTCTGAGGCTGCTGTTCATGCACAGCAGGAAAGGGTTTGGGATAGCTGCCCGAACTCCTCTCAGCTCCAGGGAAGGTGGCCTGAGCCAGGGTTCTGCAAGGCACCTCCTGTGTCATGCTGTGTGCATGGGCTGGCTGTCAGGACAGTCTCTCTGGGGTTTGTGTAGTTTAAGAGCTGCAGTCCATTTATTTCACATTGTCTGGGGGGATGCTGGTGATTGCTAAAAGTAAAATTTGGTAAAGTGTTGGGGTGAGATTTTAAGATGGAGCCTTGAGGAGGGATGCAAGTCAGGGTTTCAGCCAGGCAGCCTTGTCATTTTAACACAAGATTGCCTCTCTACCTTCTGTGTTTCCAGCAAGAAAGAGGAGAGAGGAAGAGACAGCAGTAAAATCCAGAGAAACACCACAAATCCCTAGCAGTTGTTTATGTTGCTGTGATGGAGAATATTGTCAAAAGCATTAAATGGCATAATGAAGAGTTGTGGGTGTAGAGAGCTTTTTAAATTTTGCTTTGATGTAAACAACTTGCTGTACATTCACAAAATTTACAAGCTTGTAGGTATTTAAATAAAATTGTTGTTGTGGATTATCTAGACCAACCTCATTTCTTTTTCATTGCAAAATAATGCTTCCAATATATTGATTTGAGCACACCACCTCCTTGAGTACTTTCCCAGTTAGCTTATTCTAGATGGCTTGAGATGTTTAAAGAAAGTTTTCTTTTTTACTTTCATAGCAGCTGAGTAAAATCTGCATTGACATCAAAGACTGTCAGGAAAATGTGTACTGCTTTTTGGATCAATGCCTAGCAAAGCTAATGGAAATTAGCTACAGCAGAACCCAGTGAAGATTCAGTGATTGTCTGAACTGTGTCTGTCATAAACTGCTCCTTCATACCTTATAAATTGCTAAGGGCTTTTATGGTCTATACTACATTTAACTTGCCTTGTTTAAAGTGCAGCACTTCTGTAAAAAGTGATGTACTGTATGTGACAGTTTAATTTATTGTTTTAGTAACTGTATTCATTTAAAAAAAAAAAAAAAAGGTAGCAGAGCTTTTTTAGCTGTTGATGTTGTTTTAGTTGTACTGCTTTGGGTTGTAAAACAGGCAAACTTTAGCAGCTTACCAAGTCTGGTCAGCACCTTGATGGAAAATGCAGTTAAACACCAGCTGGCTGATGGGTTGTCCATCTCCAACTCTTTCTACTGCTTTAGCAGAGGAATTTTTTTCCTTTCTTAATTAAAATTGTTTTTCCTTATATTTGACAAATAAATGTGATTGACAAAGGGAGGGTGGAAGGTTGATCTGATGATCCAAAATGCTCTATTTGGGCAGCAGGTTAATTCAAGCTAGCATGGTCCTTATTTAAACTTTGCTGTTAACATGGATTTCATAGCAAGATTTCAAATGTTTTTTCTGTGTGCTCTCACTTACACATTCTGAAAAGGCACACGTTTTCCCTGTGTGGGAACATACATTCAAACTATGCCTTTCAGGAAGAGACCAACTTAAGCTGTCCTCTGTGTGTGTGAGCAGAAGGAGAATGTAGTGGAAGTCCTTGGAAAGCTTTGGAGATGGGAAGTACTAGAAGGGGAAGAGGTTTTCTCTAACTCAGCTGTCTGTGTCTGTGAACATTTGTAGAATTGTTGTATTCTCTGTCTCTCTCCTATCATGCCCTAGTTTTCATCCAGGATTTTTGGAGAAAAGTCTCAGTCTCTGTTTTCATAGCTGACTGTTTCTCATGCATGTGTGGAAGACGGGCTGTTGCTCTGTTGTGCATACTGACTGACACAGAGCACTTGTCCTTAAACCTCATCTGTCCTCATTTTTGTGCTGACTCAGACTGACTCATATACTAGATATAGTTCTGACCAAGGCTAACGTTCAATTTTCCAGAGATTACTTTGCAGTGATATGGTGAAATTGCATTTCTATGCCTGTAACTGCCATTTATTTGAAGATTTGTTTCTTTATAATCTAACAGTTGAAACATTTGTTTTGATGCTTACAGAAGAAGCAATTTAATTGTCTAGAAATCTATTTTTAGGTGTGTTTTGAGCCTGTGTTTATGGTATTTCAGGTATCTGAGCATGAATTCTGGTCTGTCTGTAGCTATTAAAGGTTAATTACTGTTTTTTTGGGTTTTTTTCTTTATGCTGCAGTCACAAGACTTTGTTTTCTGCAACGTCACCATTTATGACAGGAAGGCTGAGCAGCCCCTGATATTTCCTTTATTTTCCATGCCCTGGAAGATGCTCATCACTTCACACAAAGCATTCAATCTTTTGTGAATTTAAGCAGAGCATGTACAGAGGCTTTCAGCCTGGGGCCACAGTGTACAGGATATTTTTCCTAGTGTAGTAATGAGACAATATTTCTTGGTGAAGTGCTGTAATGTTCTTTAAATTTTCCTCTAGCAACTGAATAATGGAGGAAGCTGAAACTTTCTCATCCTTGTTTTGCCATCTTGCAGTCTCACACCTCAGGGGATAATGCAAAATCAGATTCAGAAAAATGTAAACTAGTATATGGTGGAGAGAGACTTATTTTGTTTGTATCATTAGGACAACAGTACCAAAATCTGGATAATTACACTTCTTGAACATGAGCAGTAACATTTGCACTGAAAAGAAAATTTGAAATTGCATGGATGTGTGAACCTTTTTTTAGAGGTTTGTTAGGAGTCATTGCTGTAAGCACATCTAATGGGCTTCTAGACTCTTTGAGTGATGTCTGATTAATAACCAGAGGATTCCTGCCTTCTGAAGTTGTGTGATGCTGTGTGCTGGGCACTGCAGAGCTTTGCTCTGTGCTGGGTCCTGCTGGAAGTGGCACTCACCCTGAGTTGCTGCTTTTCACATCTGTCAGGAAAACTCCTCAAGGAGCATATTTTGTGAAATAAGAATTAATCCACTGAATGTGTGGAGCTGTGTCCCATTCTGGGCTCCCCAAAGGGGGGCAGGGCTGTGCTGAGTGAGGACTGAGAGCAAAGGGGCTGAAACCCCTGCCATGGGCAGAGGCTGGCAGAGCTGGCCAGGGGGGATCAGGGGGATCTTATCCATGTGTGTGATACCCAGCTACAGGCTCTGCCAGGTGATATTCAGAGACAGGACAAAAGGCAGGGGGCACAGGCTGAAATCCAATTTAAACACCAAAAACCACATTGAAACACCAAGCCCTCTGTTTCCTTGTGAGGGTTGCCCAGTGAGGCTGGGCAGTTTGCATCACTGGGGTTTCCAGAGCCCTGAGCAGCCTTCTCCTGCTGAGCCTGCTGGATCTCTCTGAGGAGCTCCAGAGCCACTGCCAGCCATAGCTGTGACTCAGGACTGCTTTTAATCAGGGAGCCTTACTCCAGCTTGAATGGCACTGGTGGTATTTTAAAATCTTTGGGGTCTGTTCTGAAAGAATTTGAACTTCTATGTGAAAGTGTTTTGCTGTAATGGCAATGTCTTTTTCTATTGCTGCTTGAGAATTTGCAGGGATTATTAATTTCATCTTCACCTTTTGTTTGGCCCCTCAGGAACGTTTCTTCTCACCAAGATCTCGTCGTCGACTTCATGCTGTCCTAGCATCTGTCAGCACTTCAATGCTGATTTTATCAAACCTAATATTTCTTGGAGGAAATCAAGTTGGAAAAATCTACTGGAACAGGATCTTTATGGAAGGCAAGTTTATTTTTATGTGCTTTCTAGATAACAGAATGTTCCAAATGTTACCTTGGGTGGGCTGAGCCAGGTTTTTCTCTCTGTGCACTAACTGGGAGTTAATTTTTTTCTGGTTATAGTGTTCAAAAATCTGAGAAAATTTCAATAACGCTGCAGACTGCATGACTGAATAGAAACATTGCCTTTCTCCCATTCAAGTCCAGAAGGGGGGCTGTCAGGCTTCTCTGTCAAGTGAAATCACTGAAGATCAAGCAGTAAATGTGTGACAAGTTACCAAGTTGAGTTTTTTCCCCACTCTGCACTTTACACACATCAGTAAGAACAGCCAACCCCAGGGGTTCTGTGGACAGGGAGTGGGTAAGATCTGCATAATGCAGCATAATTCATTGAGAAGTCAGTGGCTTTTTGTGAGCAGTGAATGTGGTTGCAGGTTGGGACCCTGCTGGCTGTTCCCACGGGTGTGGGGTCCTGGGTGCTCTGGAGAAGCAGGGTGGGACATTGTGCTCTGAGCTGCCTCAGGAGACAAGGACAGTTTAATTTTTTTGCTAGAGGTCAGTGTAAGTAGGGCCAGTTTTGTTTTTAGGTGCTTGCTGCTGCCAGTCACATGAAGATCTTGTAGGGCAATATTCCTTCCTTGGGAGGGAAGGACTGATGGGCTTCTGTGCTAGCAGTGCTCTCTTCAGAAGAACCCCACTGTCTATTGCAGTGTTTTCTCCTCTTGCTCCTTTCAATTGCTCAGAAATCAGCTCTGGAGTTCCAAGATCCTACTTAAGCATCCCAAAATAGTGAAACTCTTAAAGAGTAGGTTATGTGCATGAATGGAACAATTTATCTTCTGAACTAAAGGAGAAAAACCATTCAAAGAGCTTGAAGAAAGGAACATTTTTAGCATGAAATATAGTGAAGCTTTTTTTTTTAACACTGGACAGGAAAGAGGGAATGCTAGTTTTTGCTCTTTAAAGCATAAAATACTTGTTTTCTGATTTTTGAAAGGCTTTGTTTTCTCTTAAATTGTTTCCTTCCAGTTAGTTGGCTAATTGTAGAAAAAAAGCTGAGAGAAAAGGTTGAAAATATTCTTTTGCAAATACTTCTTTCTTGTCATTGAATCCTGTTTCTTTCTCCTGTCAGCACCTTTCATTTGTCTCCAGATTTGAACTAGTCCTGGCTCACACTTTTTTTTTTCAAATGCTTTTTGAGAGAACAGTTCCTGTGCTCAGAGAGTAACCTCGCAGCAGGAACTGGAACACCAGCTGTATTTAGCTTTGCAATCATTGAGACTTTCATGACAACTTTCTAAGTTGTTTATTTCCTGGAAAGTACTGTTAAAACAGCATTGTGGTATTCCACAATTACTGCCACTTGGAGCCTGCTAGATCAAATTTTCTCAACTTATAGCAAAAAAAAAGACACTTATTTTGCTCCAAATGCCAGCCCTGCATATCAGCTTGAGACTGAGGATTCTGTCAGTGTTCGTTCTGGTTCTTGCACCTCTACCAGCAAAGTGAGAGGTGATAAAAATCCTCTTTTAAAGATGCAGGGCCACAGAGGAGGCTGTTCTTTTTCTAAAATTAGTGTTTCCTGTGCACAGGCATAAAAGCAGTTAAGAGCTCATTTTGCTCACTGAGGAAGCCTGAGAGGATTTTTACTCCACTGTAGCACAGTTCTGTACCTTTCTACACTAATGCTGTTTTGCCTATAATTTCATTCTAGGTTCACAAGAAAAAAATGTTTTCTCAGACTACTTTAGCATCTTTTCCTTGTAATTTCTGAATGAATTTATTTCAACCATCTTTAAATAGCTGCTGCTTTAAAGAAAAGAGAAGCTAGAAGTACAAGAACTCAGAAAAAAATGAGTTGTTTTGGCCTTGGCTGTTGGGTTTTGGGAGAGGGTTTGCTCAGTGTTTGTTTGGGGCTTTTTAAGAGGGAGAGAGCAAAGCCTTGTATACGTGTTTAATAAAATTTATAGACTTGCACCCTTGTAAGTGCTGCCAGTTCTGTAAAATGACTTCTACCTCCTGTCATTCCATTTCCTACTAAAGCACATGCTGGGACGTTTTCTGAAGGCACTTTGCACCAGCCACAAGGACCTGAAACTCTGCAGAGCTGGGGTTTCAGTTCCTGCTGCACTTGGAATTGGGGTACTGAATGGGACAGTTCCCAAAATTGACTTCATAATCCTAGAAATATTGCAATTTACTGTTAGTGCATGTACACCCATCTTTGAGTGACAGAATGTACCTGAGATATTAGCTAAATAAATGCAAGAAATATTAATGCCTTTAAGCCAGTTGTAAAGTCAGAGATCATCATAAGCATTCCCAGTTATTATTACAAATTACATCTGATGCTTGCAGTTCATCCTCTAGTGAAATAATTTTCAGAGCAGAGAAATTCCTCAAGAATGTTTCTTCCAAGGCAGTAATGGATTTCAAATACTAGGGTAGTTTTAATTTAGTATACTGTCTTCCATTTTGTCTTTCTCATTTCTCACTTATTACTTCTAGATGTCCTGATCTGAGGTGAGCCTGTGCTGAGGCCCAGTAGTGCCCTGCTGCCTTGTGCCTGTCTTTGTAGCTGTTGAATTCCCACTGTTGGGAGGTTAGCTTAAAAAGCCTGTTCAGAGGTCTTGGCTGCCCATGCTTTAACGAGATCTCTTTTATTGCTGACACTTGTTGAGATACCCAACAGAGATTCTCCACAAATCCCTGTCCAGCTGCCAAACCTGTGCATTCCTGTCCATCCTGTGGGGGAGCAATAAATGGTGTCAGTCCCTTGAAGCCACAGAGCAGCACGCCTGTCTTTGGGCATCTTAAGCAGAAAATATGCTCTCTTGTTAAAGACTGTTTCATAATTGATTTTTCTTTTAAAGCTACTTCCTTATTTTTGCTGCTTGCATCAAAAACCAGTAAATAACATGGAAAGATTTTTGTGTTGTTAGTATCCATCCTCCTAGTCATGTAAGAACATTGGACTATTGATTTTTATCCCCTCTGCCCTCTTTCATGTGGTTTTTATTAGACCCACAGCTAAGCCCTCTATCAAATATAATAATCCATCTGCAAATTCTAACTTAGGCTTTAAAACAATCCTTGGAGAAGAGTGACTTCTGTATTATACTGAAGTATCCATAAAAAGTCTCCCAATGGTGGGACTTTTATGTCTGAATAAAGATTTATCTTGCATCTAGATTGAAAAAAATCTCAAATCCTTGTACTTGTGTGAAGTGTTGTTGTTGAAGAGGGATTTTTTTCTCTTCAAAAATAGGAGTAAAATATTACTGAAGCAGTTGCATTGTTCAGAAGGAAAAACATCTTCTTTAGTAGTCCTCAACACTGAGAGGACTGTAGGTACACTGATCCATTACCTGCAGGTTAATATGTATCCTGCAGTGAGGAATAGTTTGCAAATAATTGAAAATACTTATAACGTGGATCCTCTGGCTATTATGCTCTGCCAGTCCCTATGTCTGTTATTTATAGTGACGGTATCTTCTATTTAACAAGTGGTTTGCATGTAAATAGTTGAAAACCAGCTTACCAGAGAATCTTAATGTTGTTCCATTTGTTATTACCTTTGTTTTAAAATCGTTAAAATCGTGATCCTTAAAGTAGTTAAAATAGTGATGTGTGCAGCACACAGCTTAGAATGTTGCACACATCCACACATCTCTACATCTGTACATCTCTGTCTCTATCTATCCCTTCTCTGCTGTGTATAAAAACTGCATTTTTACTGCAGCAAAAAGGGAATTAAATCATATATCTGCAGCAGCATAATCTTTAAGACAGGGCTCATCACAGCTAAAGTCCAACTTGTGGATATCTTATTTTTCACCCAGCACTGGGACAGGTGATGATTTGCACATTTCTGGCCAAATGGCATGTTTAAATGTTTTAAGAACTGTTGACCTGTGCCAGTGTGTTAAATGAAATGCTGAAAATCTCTAGAGAATTGCTAATAGTATGTACAGACTTCTGCCTTGGCTTCAGTTCATATTTGTCCAGGTCAGGAGTGCCTGACACTTTGTACCACCTGAAAGTTTTTTCTGTGCCTCTGATTACCAGCTGGGAAGAAGGGATTGGAGAAAGTTGATGTTGTTAACATGAACTCAACCCTTAGAAGAAATCAAAGTCCAGGATTTCATCTTTTTCCTTTATGACACTGATTAGTTTTCTGGATTTATCTCTTAATTTGTCATGCTACCAATTTCTGTTTCTTAAAATAATCATTCTGTTGCAATGCTTCTAATTTCAGTGATTATTACAGTTCATCTGTGTAGAAAAGTAATGGCAAAATTCCAGACTAAGGAGTCTTCAATTGAAAGTGCCTGAGTTAGTGCAGAATAGAATCTTCCTGGTCAGTGCTGCTGAGCAGAAAGCCTCAGACCATAAACGTGCATTGCTTGTCTGGCAACTGAGCTGGGATTTCTTTTAGTCTAGTGCTGCTAGCATGGCATTTTCCCTTGGAAAGGGAGGAGGAAGCAGCTTGCTGGAGACATAGCACAGAGCTTTTCAGCCTGACAGAGTTTTTACCCTGTAGCACCAAAGGAGACACAGGACATAGATAGCCCAGATGCTTCAGCAAGTGAAAAAACAGCTTGGCAATGTTAAATGTGAGTGAGGGGTGGCCAAGTTATGACATCTGGGGGCTCTTGAGTGAGTTCTACTGAAACCCATGTATTTTTAAATGTATTTCATTAGAAGCAATCATTGCTGCTTAGACTGAGGGCAAGTACATTTTTCTTGTGAAACAACATTCTGACTTTTGGTGAAATATTGAAGAAGCCCTGTAGCTACTCAAATCAATGCCCATGGTGATACAGTAAGTTAGTTTGGACTTTGGGTTTTTCCTCCCCTAGAATAAGCAGTGTTAAAAACCTGTAAAACTCCGTGTGTTTTTTCCCTGGCAACTCAAATTAAAATGCATAGATGAAACTGAATTGAAGCTGAAGTAGAACTTGCATTAAAGGACAAGATTTAATTCCATAGCTTAAAAGAACCAGCACAGAAGAAGCAGCCATACAATTTTTTGTAACAATATGATTATTACTGCTTTAGATTGCTCCAGAATGCTGTATTAGCATCTGACTTTTGGAGTGCCTGTCATTTATTTCCTTCAGTTAATGGTAAAGTTTAAGAGGCAAAATTCTCTTTCCTGTTGCTCTTCCCACCATCCTGCTATTTGGTATACTTTTGACCTGCAACAACTAATTATAGTTCTTTAAGGACATCTAGGAATTCTTCTTCCAAGTTTTGTTGTTTGCATTTCCCCCAGAATGTCAAGTATAACCTTGTGAGGATAGTTTGACATTTCTGCAGCTGCACTCCATCCCAGTATGTTTTGTTCATGACCAGATTTAGCAAATTTCCTATGTTCTGTATCCAGAAAGAGAATAGATTTATTGGACATAATTAGTTTGTTTTAAATCATGGCTGCTTATCACTCTTACCTTTGTCATCACAGAGGTTGTTTGTAGTTTTTGTTATCTAAATATTTGTGGCATTCCTTTAGTAATTATACATGCCAGCATTTACAGCTGCTCTCCATTAAAATGAGCCTAACTGCTCTGCAGCTACTTTTTCATGATTTAAGAAAAATTGTGATTTGGAAGGGGGCTCAACTCATCTGGCATCCCAGCAAGTGTGTAACTCTTGGGATACTCTGGAGCATCAGGGGAGAAGCATTTGCTGTTGGCAAGGATGGATGTTGGATGAGGGGCTGGATCAAGCAAAGGAGGGCAGTTTCTCCTGCTCCCTGTCCTGCTAATCCTAAGTGCACCCAAGAAATGTGGGCTCTCATGGATGGTGGGATGTATGCTGTCTGCAGAACTAAAACATAAAGTGGAGCTGATTCAGACTTTGTGACTTAGAGAGGTTTTGTCCCCTCTAAAGCTGTCTGCTCCTTATCAGAGCAGAGTAAAGAATGCCCAGCAAATGCAGCCAGTTCTGTGAATCTCAGCTTTATTGCAAAGGTGAATAAATCTGGGAGAGGTATTGTGAAGGATTAGCAGTGGAGTGTATTGCAGTTATAAATAGTCACCAGGGCTCATGATTATAAGCTGCATTTACACACCTTTCCTCCCAGGGATGGAAATAAATTGAAAGGTGACAGGAAGGTGATGGATGAAGAATTGATAGATACAACTGTCCTCTCTTGGCTTCTTTAAAAAAAAGGGAAAGCACTGTTTTGTATTACTGTCATGCACAAGGCCAGTACCTTTCCTGAGGACCATGGAAAAGGTAGCACAGGATTCAGCTTTGTTTTTGCAGTTCTGGAGCTTGGGGGTCAGTCACTGCTTCATTAGTTCATGTGCCAGAGTGATAATTCAGGGCAGAAATAAGATTAGCTTCTATTAATTACTGTAAATCCCTTACAGCACCTTCTGTGGTGGAATTAATAAGCAATTAGTTGCTGCTGGAAGCTACTGAGATTTCAAATATATAAGAAAGTAATGATGAGTCAGAACTGTGTCACATTAGCTTTGTGTGAATGCTGAGGTTGAGGATGACCATGAAATTGTGACAGTGACAAAATCCCATCAGTGATCTAGACAACTGCCATTGCAGACTGGTGTTTGTGAGAGCTGAAGTTTTTCAGTTCTCCTCATTCCTATTCAGGGCCAGTGCTGCAGGGATGAGTTTGTATTCAAGGGCCTTCCCTGGCTGTCTGCTGGAGAGGTTTTGCTGAATGACTTACTTGGGCTAATGTAATGAAGCTTGTCTGAGCCATCCCTGTGTGAGTGTGCTGCAGTGCTCCTGGGCACGCTGTCCTTGCCCTGAGCACAGGTGGCAGGGCTGGGGCTGCATCCCCAGCAGCTTCCTGTGGCACGAGCAGGGCTCTGCAGGCAGCAGTTGATGCTGAGGGTCTGCTGATTCCAAACTGCTGTTGACAAGAAAATGGAGAATGTTAGTGTGGTGTAACACTCTGAAAGCAGACACTCTACCTTAGGTGCACATTGGAACCCTCAGGCTGGAGGAGGGAAGGCTGAAGGAGATCTTTCTACTCTCTCAGGTATCTAAGGGCAGGGTATGGATAAAACAGGAACAGAGTCATCTTAGGGTTGCACAATAACAGGACAAAAGACAGAAGTCACAAGTTGCAAAAAGGGAATATGAAATTAAATTTAATGGAAAAAAGTTCAGAACAGATTGGCCAGAGAGGTTTTGGAGCTCTGCTGACAAAGATCTGAGCAACCTGAACTGGTGGTGATGGCACTGGGAGAAGATGAGAGACCCTTCTGACCTACATTTTAGTCTATAGTCCTAGACTGCCTTTAAAAGTCCTTGCATTGTGTGCTTCATGAGCAGGCTACTTCAGACTGGATTTGTTGGTTAGATTGCAGGGTTTTGGTTTCAGCAGAGAGAAATCCACTGCAGGCAGATTGTGCTGCTCCTTGGTGCTGTAAGCAGAGGCAGGCACAGGATTCACTTCCAAAGCATATCTTTTCATTTCCAAAGGGACTTTTTTTTTTTTTAAAACTCTCCCTTATGCATTTTGTCAGGCACATCCAGCATGAATTCGATAAGTAACTCTTACACAGGCTCAGATCTATTGTTTAAAATGAATCACAGGTGAAAAACTGTTGTTGCAGAACCACTCTGTGTAACAGTCTAGAGCAGATTGGAAAAGCTCCAACTTGCTCTTCTCATACTCATATGTTTTCATGGTCTCTGGTGCTGTGATAGATTTTTGGTTTCTGAGATTTGAGTTTAGCTTTTAGATTTACTTGAACTGCTGGAACAATGAAATGTGGTTGTGTGGTGAGGCTTGCAGCTGAGTATGGCAGATAAAAGGCTTATCTCTCTTCTAGTACATTGTTCAGCATTTTTAAAAGTTGCTTCTAATTTCAAAGGGAGACAATACAGAGAGGATTAGCTTTCTCTTAACAAATGCATCAAAACAGTACAAATTACATGCAAAAGCATCTTGGCTGAAACTCTTACTTGTACCTCTAAGGTGCATGCAGTGTATATATATTGACACACAGTTCAATTTTCTTCTTTATTCTGGCCCAAATATCTGCTTTTTAGACTTTTAATTTCATCTTTGTCTCCTTTTCTGTTTTCATTCTCATTTTCCTTTTTCCTTTGCACATAGCATTTTCTTATACTCTGTCCTCATCTGTGTCCTTACTTGCCTATTCTGCAGGTCTTTCCTCCCTTCCTTACCTCTTTTTTGTTACCTTTTTTTCTGAAATCTTCTCTGCCATCCTCAGCATTAGTTATGCACGATCACACTTTCATTTCTGCCCTTAGTCATTGTTGTGCAGTTGTGTATTCTTTATTCCATTTTCAAGCAGGTCCTGGGGCTCTGCAGAGATTTGGGGTCTTTGGAGCAAACTGTGACATTTGTGTTGTTGGGCTTTCCCTTGCCACACAGCAAAGTGCTGTGCTGATGCCTCTGTAGGCTTTGGCTTGTGCCTGTCAAGGGTGTTCTGTTCCAGGGGTCCTTTCCAAAGCAGATTTCTCTTTCTTGTCCTTTCCAAAGCAGATTTCTCTTTCTTGTCACCTCCTATTAGTGTGATATGAAAAGATGTTTCTTCAGTCTTCTGTCTGCCACTGATTGATTCTGGTCAGTGGCAGCCTCTTGAAAGTTTCATTTCCCAGCTTCTTTTTGGCACATTCACTTAGTTCTGTAAATCACTGCTCCCCCTGCCCCCAGTTTTTCATTATCTGATTCTTTTTGCTTGGGGCAGTTATCCACATGACAGATCAGCAGCAGACCTTAAGTGAGTTATGGCTTTGGCTCCTGAACCTGGTGCTTAGAAATATGGAAGCAGAGAGTGAAAGACTGTGTTCAGCTCCTGGTTTTGTGGCTGGTGTTTGTTACAGCCATGGTGTGTCACTGTCAGGTCCAGAGCCAGTACAGTGATATTGAAAGGTGCTGGAATCCTGTTGTCAACAGAGCTTTTCATCCTCTCTGTGAGTTATATGGCTTGGTATGCTAGAAAACCTTCTAGCTTTTGTCTTGAATTTCACATATTAAAAGGAGAAATGGAAGAAATGTTTTATTTCCCAAGTTGCCTTTCATTTTTACAGTAAAATCAATGATGGAGTGAACACAATCCACCTGTCTTTTTCCTCTGCTGTCTGCCAATGATGCATCAAGCTGCAGGAGATGAATTTAAGAGCAGCTCATGGTGGCATCTGGCCAACTCAGTGAGAGAGGCTGCCTGCAGAATTCTGTTGCTAATGAAATGGCCCATTTCATTGATAGGTATTGATCAGCATTGCTGTGTGTTTCTGGGGCTTTGCACAGGAAGGGTCACTGGGGAGGGAACAAGCTGTTCACTGTGGTGGATCGACCTTGGTGTCCACCAGAGCCACTCTGCTGCTTCCCCTCCTCAGCTGCCAGGGCAGAAAATGGAACAGAAGGCTCCTGGGTCGAGGTAAGGAGTGGGAGAGGTCACTCAGCAATTACTGTCATGAGCAAAACTAACTCGACTAGGGGAGAAATTAATTCAACTTATTAGCAAACAAATCAGAGAATGGTAATGGGAGATGAATCTTCAAAACACCTTCCTCCATCTGTGTGTTCTTCACTCTTGATTTTTCTACCTCCTCCCTAAAAATGTATTGACAGTGTGTATGCAGCACAGGGAGTGTCTTCCTAGACAAAGGGCTGGACATCTTCATCCTCAAATGACTCTCAAACTGCAGAAGCTACAGTTAAGGAGAGTTCAAAGAGTTACTCATTTATTACGGAATTCAGGAAGTTACTGGGTAAAATACAACAAGGCCACACTATATTCAGGCTATTGAATCCAATTTATACAGCTGATAAAAAACTAGGAAAATAGGACCTCACTGCACACCTAACTAATAAATCTCTTCTGAGAGAAAGAGCAGGAGCCACAGGAGTTTTGTTGCTGAGAGTCGCTGGATTTTGTACATGGAAATTAGTGGGACTCTGCTCACACTGCTGTGGAGTGACAAAAATCTGTCTTTCCTGTAGGTGAAATAAGGCTGTGCTTTGTAGTGTTTCTGTGTAATGATGGGCTCCCTGCTTGCCCTGGCCCTGCTGTGTTTGGAGTGGCTGTGATTAGCAGGGACACAGGTTTGGCAGCAGTGGTGGGAGCTGCTGACAGAGCTCTGGGGGCTGAGTGCTGCCCAGCCCTGCCCTGCCAGCTCAGGGGTGCAGCTGACCCTGCTGAGACCCTCTCTGCCAGCACCTGAGCTTTCTGTGGGCATTGCACTGCTGAGCCACACTCTGTGTCTTTTTTTATAGTACTGACAATGGCTTTCCAGCAGCGTTCAGCCCATGGCTCTATTTGAGCAAAATCAGGCTTTGGGAAGCAAAGAGCTGTGTCATGACATACAGAGGAGCTTATCAGCTGGTCTGGCACTATTTTTGTGAGGTCCATCATTAGCTCCATTACTTCTTGTTGCCAGGCAGTTTTATGAAAGGGCAGTAGGGAACATTATAGTTTATTAAATCCAAATTTGAATAAACTTTAGTTAATTATAAATTCACTTGGAAACCTGATGTGATGTAAAGCAGAATTACACTATTCCCCTTCCTCTGTTGTTGTTGTTAAGTGTTTTTCCTACTAGTCTGGTTTTCCTGAAGAACAGCCTCTCATTTTTCTGTTGTTTTAACTTTCCAAAGTTGTTCCCTTGTATTTTCAAAGTGGTGATTCAAAATAAAGGCTAAAATTTCAGGAATTACTTCAAATGTGGGAAGCAGTCCCTGTCTATCTTCACCCCCCACACTTGAACAAGCACTAAATGTTAAATTATAATAATAGATGTTAAAGGGAAAAATGCCACAAAAGAACCAATTTTGTCACAAATTAAGACATCTTATGTTACAGTGAACAGCAAATTGGTTTCACTTGGATCTCCTCCTCAGCATTGCCAAATGTAAATATCGAAATACCAAAATTCTGATTGCACAAGGTGTGCCAATGTCTTGAAAATAATTTTATAGCTTTGTTTCATTTGCATTTTCTATCATAATTTTGATTTCTTGGCCATTGGCTTTAGTCCAGTTGTGTTTCAGGTAGCTTTGAACAAATATGGTGGCTGAATGCAAACTCTAGTTTCAGTGAAAAGCTGAGATTTTTATGCAACTCCAGCACCTGGAGCTTTTTTAAAATCTAGTTTACCCAAGGTAGGAGTTTTTATTTCTGTAACTTTAGCTAGAAGTTGAGCATTACAGTTTCTTTTTTTCTCTGTGTTTGAGCTGATTTTTAACTGAAGAAGGAAAATAGAAAGTTGAAGGTGGAAATAATCATAATGGGAGCACTTGAATGGCCTTACAAAGGCCGTAGGGGAAATGTGTTCCTTTCTGTGTCCTGGTGTTAAGTTCTCACCTTCCTAAGTATTTTATTTTTTTTTTTATTCTTAGTGCTATTTTGAGAAAAGTGGGGTTTCTTTGTTTTGGATTTGGGTTTGGAGATTTTTTATAGGAAAATTATGACCTGCAAATTTTGCTTTTCCAAAAATGTTTTGGGTATTTTTTATCTGGTATTTCATGCTCAAAGGAAATAGATTAATGACATTTATGACTCTTCCCTTGACTGCCATAGTCACTGCACTACAGAAGGCCACTGGGCTGGTGAGGCAGGACTTGCCCTTGGTAGAGCTGTGCTGGCTTTGTGTCTCCAGTCACTCCCTGTGTCCCTCGTGCCTCAGCTGAGCTGCTCAGAGCATCTGTGCAGCATCTTCCCAGGCTCCTCCTTTCTGCCACTTCCAATCTAGGTGTGGTGTTTCCCTTTCTCCAGTCACCAGGGACTTCACCTGAAGTTCTCAGATGCCTGGAGAGTGGCTTGGCAGCTGCAGCCAGTTCCCTAGGGTCTGGGATGTGTCTCACCAGGTGCCCTGGAATTTTGTATATTCAGGTTCTTCTAGTGAGAACAAACCTAATCTTCTCCAGTGGGAAGAACTTTGCTCCCCCAGTCCCTGTTTTGTGGTCCCTTAACTGTAGTGAACTGTACAGAAAACTGGTAGAAAATGTTTTCATACAGAACATCAGGAGCTCTTATTGCCCCATGTGAAATGGAAACTAACCTGCATTATTTGGCTTTGGTTGCAGCTAAGAAAATGCCCTTTACAGTTATGGCACAAGCCACAACCATTCTGAAGAAAATACTCTGGAAAGGCTGCATAGAAAAAATCCCCACACAGATTCTCAGAATGCATAACAGAGCTTCCCTCTGAACCTGTGCTTTCTATACCTTGTGGTGGCTTTGCTCTTTTGTCAGAGTGTTCAGGGCAGCAAATGTGACCATGTGTTATACTGGTGGGTTCTAATGGGGCTCTCCTTGAGATGAAGTACTTCAAGCAGATGCACTAAATAAATAAATGGGGTTGTAACAAAACCATCATGCCACATCCATATGTGTGTATCTATGTGAATCCAAAGGAGAGAAAGAAGTAAACATGACATCCCAGTGTCCAAAGCTTGTGCCAGATGTCTATTCTTGAAGTCCTACATGAATCAAGAAAAGCTGTTGAGTTTAATTAAAAGTCAATTCTGATCTACTTGGCATGATCTCATGCTCAGCAGAGAGCTCATCAAGCAAAGACTACATCTGTGAAAGTGGGAAACCCTCTGTTGTGTTGTCTTCAGTGTGCTTCCCAGTATTTAATTCCCACTGCACTTAATGAAGTAGAGGAAAAGAATAGGCCTGATTGTAGTTCCTACTGGTATCCAAGGAGTTCTCTGTGCTGCAGAATATAAATTCTCTAATCCCTAGGAATGAGAAGTTAGGAAGCCCTTGCTGGAGCAGCGAGGGAGCTGTTGCTTTTCGGATGGAAAAGCAAATTTCAGGGCTGATTACACACTGGTGTTGCAAATGGGGCAAATCCAAATGCTGCTGTGCTACCATACAAATGAGAAGGGTAGTGAGGTCTGATCTTCACATTACCAGTGTTTTGTGATCATTGCCATTCTTTTCCTCTCAAGAAAGAATCCAAAAGTCAGATTAGAGTTGTCAAAAGTGAAATTTGGAAGTCTTCCAGGAAGAGCAGTCTGTGTGGACCAGCATATATGGGATTTACTGCAGTGTGATGTTTATGTCTTACATTTCATAGACTCATAGAATGGTTTGGGTTGGAAGGGATATGATAACCATCTAGTTCCAGCCCCTCTGCCATGGGCAGGAATGCTTTCCACTAGACCAGGTTGCTCAAAGCCTCATCAGTTCTACACCAAAAATCCTATCTGGAGCAGAAATAATTACAGTATACAGTGAAATGGAAAATCCTTCTCTTTAACTTCACAGAAGAGGATACAATGAGTTATTGGAAGGTTTCTGCTCCCTGGTCTGGCTGTTGCAGAGCAAGAAAGAAGACATGGATTGCCTGTTTGGGTTTTCCTCTTTGGAAAACTCAGATTCTGCAGGGGAACTTTGAAACAAAACTAAGAGGGCAGTAGGTATTTGAGAGCAATTTAAAGTTGAGCAGGTGTAGTCTAGGTCAAGACAAGTATCTGACTCTGTTCACAGGTCAGGTGGGTAGGTACCTAGTTTGTGGAACTGTGCTTAAAGTGACAAGGTTGGGTAATGGGAATGAGAGAAATTGTCACACTTTTCAGTGATGTCACCTAAAACAATGGTCTGCAAAGTAGATAGGCAAATACTAAATTTTTTAAAATTGCAAGATCAATACTACCACTGTGAAACACACTGGAATCAGTTCCCATTAAAAAGAAAAATTCCTTTTCTTTGCTACTGGGGGCTCAGGTCCCAGAGACAGTGAGTTACTTTGGGGAAGGCAGTACAGGTGTGGGAGGGTTTCTTTCAATCACCTAAAACAATCTCCTTAGGCAATCCTGCTTCCTATGGTGAAAGTGCCAGAACAAATATGCCTAAATTGGATGCAGGGGTATATTTCAAACAATGCTCATTCAGAACTCCTGCCTGGTTTGTTCAGTGTGCCATTTGTTACAGCAAATATGCAGGATGGCAGGAAACAGCTTGCTGTGCATTTCTTCCCTGCTTAAATGGCTTGTTGAGCTGATAATTAATAAGCAACAGGACATTAGGTTTATTGTAACTTTGCTGGATGGATGGTTAATCACTGGAGGTAGAAAGAACAGGAAATGTTTTATCTATTCAGGCTTTTCACATCTGTAGGAATTGCATCCACTGATGTATGGAGTAGTACACTCCCTAAGAACTGTGCCATGCACGTGAATTACTACTGTGTGAAAATCCTACCTGAGGTTCTTAAGGTATTCTTATTTTCTTCAGCTGAACACCAGGTACAATAGTTTACTGTGGTGTTAAAAATCACAAAGTAAGAGAAATATGGGCTAGCTAGCAGTCATATGTGGGTTTTGTGGATGCATCTCCACTGACATTCACTTAAAAGTAAACAACGATTCAGGACTACACAGAGATTAAAGTACTGCCTGCTAAATCCTTAAAAACTAAAAGCTTCTAAAATATCCTCCAAGTTTCCTTTTCTATTCTGCTCCAATGTGTTTGTGTTCAGACGATGCTCGGGCAGGCTGTGTCTCCTGCAGTGTGCTCAGTGCACAGCAGGCCAGCAGGACAGACAGGCTGTGTCCAGCAGGCCAGCAGGCCAGCAGGCTGCCGTGCAGAGCCCATCCCGAGGGCTGGCTCCTGCCCAGCAGCGGGTGCAGAGCCCCGTGCTGCTGTGCCGTGTCCTCCAGCAGAGGATGGGGCAGGTGCTGCTGAGTTACACTGCCGACACTGTGGGTGCTCAGCAGCAGCAGCTGGCTGTGAGGAACACTGCTGCACAGGAAGCTTTGCTGTGCCTGTGGCTGTCTTCCTTAGCACTTTCTGTCCTTGTTTTCTCTTAGGGTCAGCTCTTCTGTTAAGGGCATGGAGTGTGTGTCCAGGGCAGGGGTGAGGGGGCTGGGGGCGATGAGCACAAACTGATCACAACACACCTCCTGGGCTGTGCTGTCACCAGGGGCTGCATCAGGGACCCCCTGATGTGCTGCTGCCCCCCCTGCTCTCAGAGCTCTCCTCGGTGTGCACAGGGGGCATTGCTCACACACACTGTGCACTGGGGCTGCCTCGCCTTCTGGGACTGAAGGGAGCTGGGAGTCAGGGCATTGTTCCTCTGCTTTTGTCACTGCACTGCAGCTTGTGGGAGCGAGTTCTGTGTGTTGTCCCCACTGAAAATACAGTCCTACAGTCTAGGTGTGTAAATACAAAAGACCTGGTAAAGCTACAAAGCTACACCCATTGTAAAATTTCTTTTTGCTGCTAGACATGTGTAAAAGAACTTGGAGGATTTTCAGTCCTTTTTGAGCCACACTCACTGCCAAGCTTGTGCTGGGGCATGGGGTAGAAAGGGCACAGCTGCACATTGAAGGCCTTTGTCAGTTCATGCTTACTTAATGTGCAGCCTTGGGAGCATCACTAAGCAGTAATGAAATTTTTGCATTTGAACTGTTTAGTTCTTTGAAGAGGCACTGTTTAGTTCAATTTAAAAGCTCGAGGAGATTTCTTCCTGGCAGTCTGCTAAGGCCAGGACAGTGCTAACAGGTTGCTTCTGAAAGCTTGTCACGTGTGTTTATCCCCGTGGTGGCAGGGAGCTGTGCAGAAGCTTCTCTGCTGGGGCTGCAGTGCAGGAGGGGCCAGCCAGGAGCAGCAGGGGCACAGCAGTGGTCAGTGAGTGCACGGTCAGGCAGGCAGGACGGCTGCAGCACTGCATCCTCCCTGCTGTGGCGAGCACCCAGTGCTTGGCTCCTTGGAGGCACCTCCAGAGCGACGGCAGATGCTCTGGCCTGGCTGCCAACAGCAGGATTTGTAGCAGTCAGGAGGTAACAGCCTGGAATTCCCTTCCTCCTGAGAGGCAGTGGGCACTCTTTCACTTCAAATGGAAATTACTGGCCAGTGTCCTGTGCTGGACTTGTCCTAATCCAGCAAAATCTTTCTTGGAAACCAGAGCAGGACAAGAAGTGGTTTTCTTGTCTCAGGAATGTATTGAGGCTCTGAAAAACTTTGTCACAGTATGGGTTAAAACCAGTCAAAAAGCAGTTTGTTTCCCTGACCTGTCAGATAGGGTCCAGGGAGGTATGTTTGCCTTGAATTTAAATTTCAATTAGATTTTCATTTTTTTAATTAAAAAATAAAATCTTAGCTTGCATTTCAACGCAAACGTTTGTGGGCAGGATTACTCTTTTATGCTGATGTAGGAAATGATAAAAAGTTTTATTTCGTTGGGATTTTTTTTTAATGAGAGACCACACACAAAAGGTTTGTATAAATTTGTCTCTCTCCCTGTCTAGAGTTGCAGCCTCAGTGTGAGAGTATATTTTGGGTGAGGAAAGTTCTCAGCTGATTACTAATAACTAAACACCTTGTGTAGAAAACCACAAGGTATTGTGTGATCTCCTACTGCAACATATTTGCACATGTTAGGTTTGAATGTTTCATCCTGCGGGTTCAGCATAGATCCTTCAAAGGGAGAGTTCAGTCAGAACTGCAAAGAATTAGAAGTCCTGGATGGAGACATTAGATTGCAAAACCAGCAGGTGACCTGCAGTTCTCCTGCAGTTGGAGTTCTTCAGCAATCTTTGCCTTTTTAACCATTGGCACCCAATTCACTGGTTTCAGTCTGTACCAAATTGTACCAATTTCGAGTAGCTCTGTAGAAGACATAAGATTAGACATTGGTCCAGTTATAGGTATATAGAGTAATATAAATATGTCTGCTCATATTGAACATAATTACTGTCTCATGTTTGGAAATGATGTGTGTGGCTGGTCAGTGTTTCCTCTCTGTGCTCCAGCTCTGAATCAAATAGCTGGATGAATTCTTACCTGCTTAAGGCATTAAACAATTATCTGAGGAGGAAGGGTTTCAGCAGGGCTGAAGCTCCCTGCACTCTCTCTGATCCTTACATCTTGTTATCCTCACTTAGCTAATTTTCTGGCAGACAGATGTGCTCTTCTGTTGCTGTCTGCATACAAATATTTAATTAAAACAGGAAGTGGAAATGTTTCTCAGAGGCAGCTGTTGTCCCCATCTCCCAGTGCTGTGTCAGTTTAATAAGAGCTTCAGGATGCCCAGCCCAGGCAGTGAGCTGGCTGGGCAGTGCTGTGCAGGGGAGGAGCAGAGCAGTGTTTGCATCAGAGCCTTTGGCAGGTCACAGAGCAGGGGCTGTGCTGCTGCAGAGAAGGCTGGTCTGCAGGAGGCAGGGCAGCAGAACTCGGGGTGCTGCAGAGCTGCCAGGCTTTCAGCAGCAGAGCTGTGATCACTCAGCAGTGGAGAGAGGGGACAGAATCAGTCTGATGGTTCTGCCACAGCCCTCAGCTGCCCTCCAGGCCCTTCTGATGAATCACCACACTCAACAGCATCGTGCTGCTGACTGCCATCAAAGTGCAGTTTTCCTTTATCAGAAAGCAGCACACTGAGAATTGTCACTAAATTTTATTTTTTTTTATGTAGCAAAAGCACTTTTGGTGTGTGAGGGCAACAGCATTATGCTGACTGCTGCCTTTCTTGTTAGAATGTCTTGGCAGAGGTTTTGAACAGCTTTCTTGTCTTGTTCATCCCACAAGCACCCAGGCAGGATATGCAGAGGTAGGATATTTTAAAAAAAACCCATATGGGTTATTTTTTTAATAATGAGAACCATTTCTCTGAGTTATAATCAAAACTTGGTATATTTATAGATGAAAAAGTTTTGTATAATTATCACACAAAAGACTGATAATACAAAGATGCAGAGAGGAAAAGCCACGAGGGGAAAAATTCCTCCAGCGTTGTCTTCCTGCTTTGATCTTGGATTTTTTCATGTTAAGAAATGTCTCAGTTAAAAGCAGGAATTCACTAGAAAATGTATATAGAAATTAATTCATTAACTAGCCAGCAGGTGAACAGGAGCCATAGCTGGAGAGTGAGGTGCCAGTTCACTGTGCAATCTGCTTGTTTTACCAGAATACAATATTCCTGACAGTGATGTAGAACAATGATAGTCCTCTTCAGGACGATCTGTTCTCTGCTGCAGATTTCATAAAAAAATAAAACTGAAAGGAGAAAGGAAATGGAGAGAGAAAAAGGAAAACCCACACTCATTGAGGACCATGAGACAAGTATATGGAAATCAGTTCCATAATTCCTGTTTGTCATTTTCATACAGAGTTTTGAAAGAAAAGTAATTAAAGTAATTGAAGTTGTTTCTCTTGCATTGGCATCTATTAAAATCCCCTTGAATATGAAATGAATGTGGTTAATATAATAAAAAGTTCTCTTTTGTTCTGTCTCTCACCTTACTCTCACCTTACCACTTCACCATGCTGTTGAGTGCTTGAAAATAATTTTTTTTCTTAATCTAGTAATGAATGCACAAAGCATTTGTTACAGCTCTTCCTTTAAAATAGAAAGAGAGCAAGACTCTTTCATTGTTCAGGTCTGCTGGGCTTGTTTTAAAATCAGTGAGCATGGTCAGAAGTTCTTTAGTAACAGAGTGTGTACCTGTCCATGTTTAGGAGCAGCTCTGCTGGCAGGGCTGAGCGGGTCTGGGCTGGTCCCAGACGAGAGGCAGCAGCTGATTTGGGTCCCCTGAGAGAAGGCTGCTCTGTCTGACTCTTCCAGCTGCTGTTTGTGATGAGATTTCATTCCAGCAATACTGATTAGTATCAGGTAGACTTTTCCTTTAAGAACTGAAGAGCATCCCTGCCTTATTCCCTACAAAACTAGCTGGTAGTTGGTAATGAGCTTTTGCACAAGCTCAGGAGAAAGAGGAGAAAGAAAAATTCTTGGTCCAGCTGCTTCTTTTTCTTTCTGCTCCTTTAAATGAAATTCACAATGCAGTTTTGCCTAGAGAATGCACCTTTCTCACTTTGGCTCCCACTGTTTTTTCAGTAGTTCATTTCTAATGGTGTCAATGAAACTCACAGTTTAAATAGATGAACTAAATTGATAAAAACCTTAACATTGCAAGTGCATAATAACTAGTAATCAGTACAGTACCTTGCTCCTCAAACAAGACAGAAAATCTATTATTCTATTTACACAATAGACTTTTAAGAAATCAGCTTCAAGACAAGTAACCCTTTGATTTGATGCCTGAAAGAGAAAAAAATCTAATACTGATTTTCTGTATTTGCTGCCATACTTAACAATTTCCATTCTATAAAAGCTCTACTCTTATACATGGCTCTAAAGTGTCTGTGAAAATTAAGCATCAGGACAACCCTGCCCCCAGCAAATATTTTAATAAAAGTGCCTTAAGAGAATGAGAACAGCTGGGATATTTCATCCTTTTATAATCCTTTCAAATCCATGTAATTTCTCTTCAGTGAGGCAATTTAACTACCAGTGATCAATGAAGTTTGACATTCCAGTCACAGAATTGACTGCTTGCAGTAATATTTACTGGTTGGTTCCATTTATTATAAACAGAATTCTCCAGATTTGCTTCAGACTTTCTGCCTGACACAGTAAATCAGAATTTTTGAAATTTAATGCTAAGATTCAGATTTTTAGCTGGACTTTTCTTAAAAGGCAGTGTTCATGCAGAGACTGCATTAAATATATGAGTTTGGTCAAAGACTTATGCACTAAGCATTGATTGCAGAGATCCACTCATTATTGAAGCAAATAGTCTTAACTAGGTTTGACTAAAAAGATATTGAAGCTGTTTTCTTAGAAGTTATGGATGTCTGAGCACTATGTCTCAATTATTTGGCTGCTTAATCAAAATATAATCATGGGATTTAAACAAGGTAAACAGGATGTTTCTCTGCATAAGTGCATATCATGTATCACCTCTTAGAAGGTGGATAGGATAAACAGGATAATGCAGTATTTCTTATATAAATTACCTCAACAGATTACCAAAAAAATCAGGTATTCAATAAATTCACTGGTAGTTCTTACTAAATCTTAAATGAATTTGTTTAAAAGGCAAAATACATTAGAATGTAATTTATGTGGTAAAAAATTAATTCAAAATTAATTCCTTCATCTCCATGCAGTGATGGGTGTAACTGTCAAAAGGAATAGTTCTCTGGCTGTTGGACTGCATCTGTCCTCTGGCCAGCAGTGCCCCAGCTCCTGGGTCCAGCCCTTCCTGTGCTGCAGCATTTCTGTCAGCAAGTGCTGGTGGCCACTGGTTCTGCTCCGTGGGCATCTCTGGTCCTGAGGCTGAGCTCTCCCTCCTCTGAGTCCCCTTCCAGTGCTTGTGTCAGCCTTCCTCTCTCTGACACCACGGACACCTCTCCTTTCTCCTTTCTAGGATCCTTCACATCTGCAGTGGAGGCAAATTCCAGCAGGGTTCTCTGGCTGATCTGCCAGGGATGTCCCTGTCCATGTGGATGCTCTTCCTACAGCCACTGCAGCTCAGTTTTACACACAGCACTTGCTCAGTTAGCTGCAGAGGCTGAAGGATTTTTCCAGGGGTGTTGGTGAGAGAAGGAGCAGGCTCTCAGGGAAGCTGTGCAGGTCTCCTGACAGGGAGTCCTTACACTGGAATTACTGACAGGTCATCCTGACTGAGGAGCATTTTGTATTCCCTGAGTCTTTTATTGCAGCATATGCAGGGTCTGTGAAGTGCTTTGATGTTGGAGCTGTATTTAAGTGCTGAGCATTTATTGTCTTGAATCTTTTGGGTTAAGAGTTGTGGACATGGGAGACTGGTTTTTGTTAAGCTTTCTGTTTTATCTTCTTCACACATGGTCTCCTGCTGCACGGACTTGGCTTAAAATTATAAAATACAGAAATAAGTATTAAAGAGGATTTTGGAAAGGTCAGTGGGTGGCTGATGAACAATCTGGACTTACCATATAAAGTCACATGGAAGAAAAAATCCTCCTAATGTGAAAGTGGAAGGATTCCTCTTCCTTGCTCTGCTCTGGCATGTGCCAGCCTGAGGATTCTGCCTCCCAATACCTGAATTCACAAAACTAACAGAAAGCACCTCTTTTTCTCAGAAACAGAAAATACAGTTTCCATTTTGACTCTTACAGTATTACTGTCATGTAAATTCGTGGGAAACAATCCTGGGTAGAAGTTGCTTTGTATCCAATTTTGTGATCATTCCTGAAAAGACCCTTTTCCTTTGCCATGAGCCATCTTTTAGTTCTGTGTTTCCAGGGCTGTTTGTGTCGATGTATTTCTGTGTTCAGCAAAATCTCAAAAAGCCTGGAGCTGCTCATTTAAGGGAGTCTGATGGTGATTGCTCCTGCCACCTCCAGAGATCTTTTAAAGTGGAAAGAAGATTGGAAAGATCAGAGGGTAAACATTAGGTTTTAATGGCAATTCCAGGAGCATGTTGGAGAAGGTCTGAGGTGCTGTGTTGTTTTTATGGATTGTGTGTGTTGCATACAGAATGAAGGAACGCTGGGTTCACAGCACTGTGTGTGGTTGGGTTTTCAAGGCTGTCCAGTCTTCCCCACTGTTATTTCCTAATCAGTGACTGGTTCATGCAATAAAGAAAATTCCAAAGAGGCTGCAGATTTTGGTTATTGGAGAATTACTTTTGGTACTTTTTCTCCGAATCAAAAGTACCTCAAGCTCCTGAAACACACTAAGGCAAAACCCCAGGTACAGGTGAGTTGATGCCTAAATGGCCAGGAAAGTCAAGAAGTGAGACTTCAAACTCAGTGAGTCCTGCTTGGGCATCCTGGGACAGGCTTCCCTTTTGCCATATGAAGAAAAGTTACCAGAGCTGTTAGAAATCTGGTGTCTTTCAAATCTACTCCAGTAGATGAGCTCAAGGAGAACTATGAGCAGTTTTCCCACCTACTAGTTGAAGTCTAAAGAACTGAGAGGCAGAATAACTTTGAAAGAATATGTTTAACCTAAATATTTCTATACATTTGAACCCTAAGCACTTATTCATGCTGAAATAAGACTGCATGCTCTTATTTTTTTCCAACAGTGATATTGGAAAACTGAAGAACAACGTCAACATTTCTGTATTATAATAATCCTTTAAAAAAATTAAATTGATGTATTAGTATGGTTAGGAGCACCTCACATTTCTTGCTACAAGACCATTAATCATTTATTTGCTTTTTGGGTTTTTTTAAAGTTTTTGTTTCTCCTTTCCCTCAGGCCAATTCCTAGAAGAAACCACTCAGACAAAACACTCCAGGCATCTCCAAGGATGGGGCTGAAGTACTTGCAGCCAGGTTGGCAGGTTTCTTTGAAAGGCTAGAGGCAAGACTTGATATTTAGTTGGAGATGAGGAAAAGAAGGGAAGTATGGGGAGCATTTCAGATTTGTGCCCCAGAGGTGAAGAACAATTGCCTCTGTCAGCATTTGGCTTTTCCTCATGTGGGAATTGACCACTCTCTTCTTACTCAGAAATTCCTACTGAAGTTAACAAGGACAGTTGTGTTCTTTTGATATGTAAATGTTATTTGAGGTATTTACAGAGTCTGACCCGAGGCCGTGTCGGGATGCAGAGCACAGCCTTGGTGCTGGTGTGTGCTGTCACCTGTGCAGCCCTGCTCTGCCTGTTGGTGCCTGCAGCTCGTGCCCGTGGTGCAGGCAGAGATCAGCCTGGAGCAGACAGCACTGCCCTGCCCGGGGCTGAACTGCCCTGCAGAGCTGCCTCTGGCTTTGTCCTGGTCTCTCTCTGGTCTGGGGGCACCTTTTAGTGCCCTGCTCCCATCCTGTGCTTGGTGGTCCCCTTTGGTCAGGGGTGGTAAGAGAGCAAGCAGCAGGTTTGGGAGAAGAGCAGAGGGGTGCTGGAAGGGTGAGATGATTTCCACTCACAGAATGATGCTGAAGACAGGTAAGTTTGTAGCTGGAAGTGAACCAGATGCTGCAGTGAGAAAGTCGAGTAGGTGGAGAAATTACAGCAAAATTGGTTCAAGTGAAATTTGCAGATTCAGAGCAAGTGAGACAAGTGTCACCTTTTGTTTTCTAAATGCTTCTCATGAAAGTTAGGAGATCTAATGCTTTCTGGAGGTCTGGCAGTTATTTGTTAAGCAAAGTAATTTGACAGAAGTATTTTGATCTATGCAAAATTTTCTTTTTTTTCACTGAAGTAGGCAAAAAGTTGATTATTTTCCTGTTCTCTACTCCAACCGTTTTACTAGAGAGATACATAATTTTAATACTCAGGTGTCACTATTTGCTAAAACATTGTACTTACTAAAGTATTACACTAAATATAATATAATATATAATAAATATAAAGTAGGTATAATACTAAAATACTCCTTTTCTCAGATGGAATGGTGTGGGGATGGTTTGCAGGGTGGGGAAGGGGAGGATTGTGAGACACGGTCCTGTCATGTATTCATAAATGTGAGTCCCAAAATAACTGTTGCAAGCACAGAGTGTATTTTCAAGATGAGGTGGGTGTCAATATTTCCCCTGCTTTCAAGCCAAGTCCCTCCAATTATTGAGTGCTCAGCTCCCAGCTGAGTTGCTGGGAGTGGTTGTCACTGTACAACAAAGAGCATCATACCCTGGCAACCCAGTCAAATGTCCTTTAAAATTGGAAGCAAAATCCCCACTATTTTGTCAGTACCAGATTTAAATGCCTGAATCTTCTTTTGTCAGGTAAACTCATTTTCTACAAAGACCAAAGGATTTAAATCTGAGCCTTATTATGTCATATGAAAATTTTAGCAGGAGCTTATCCTAGATATGTTAAACCTTCCATTTACTGCAGTCAGCCGTGATTCTTTCACAGGCACTTTCAGAGCCTTAAAAAGCACCATCAAGGTGTTGTTTTCAAGAAACCTTCTCCAAGCTGTGAGGCTGTCTCACAAAGAGCTAATTTGGGTAAGCTGCAAGCAGAATTTTACACAGCCTGCTTTCAATGCACTTGCTGCTCTGTGCTGGCCTGCAGATCTGTCAGCTGACCCCAAAAGTGAGTCCAAGTTTTGTCACATCAACTCTCTGCAGGAAGTTGCTGTTTTCAGCTATTAAGCTGCTTCAGCTTGTGTGGTGGCAGTTGTATCTTTTATCCCATAAACAGTTCAAAGCCAACCTTTTATTCTGGATCATGCTGCAAAACAAAGCAAGCAAAGAAATAAAATCTAAAGGAGCCCAAAGCTATTTTTTACTTGATAGCAGCATGACAGTGGTTCCTGGGGAACATTAATAATGGCTCCCCTTGGTGTAAGGGACAGAGTCCCAGTGTATTTCATTATGTAAGGAATGAAGCTCTGGTCCATGCATTTAGGAGAGGTTATCCCTGAGTGATGCCAAGTAACCTGAAGATGCCAGATTTCTGAAGCACTGGTGGATTCCTAAGGAATGTCTGGAGTAGGTCTGGGATTCCTTTGGAGGGCCACTTTTCAAAGAGGGAAAGACCATGAAGGGATTTCTGCCAGAGCCTAGCTGCTGCTTGGTTCTGTGTTCTCCCTTGGTTTGGCTGGGGCCATCCCTCTGCAGGGGGCACCTTTGCAAGTCCAGGAATGCCCACAGGCTGCTCCCCAGGACATCTCACATAAATCCAGAAGGATGAGCAAGAAGTGGCCATGAAGCAGGAGCACAGTGGTGTTAGAAGATCCTCTCAGTGCATTGGGTTTTGTGCTTCTTAGCTGCCAGTAGTCTTCTGTGGCAATGGCACATGAAAAATCCACTGTATTGTATATAAAAGGGTTTGCCATGAACTAGTCATGTCTTGTTTGACCTAGGCCAGGTTTAGAAAGGTCAAGTCCTTGTTAAAAAAGCCCTGATCACTCACTAATGTGAAGGTGTCTCCTTTTCTTTGGGATAAGCATTGCTGCTCTGTCTCTCACTGGAGCTGGCTCCTGCAGTGCAGGCAAACACACAACGTTTGTCTCATACTTCTTTTTTAAGTAACAGTATTGCTGATGAAAGGTTGTGAGATAAGGACAGGAGAAGCTTGGAGATAGAGTCAGCATTTACTTGCTTTGACAGTCTAGAATTGTCAGAATGTATCTTGTGAGATGAAATAGCTCTTTTGGTTCCATCCCCCTTTTTTCCCTCCAGGATTGTCTGTCTTAGTGTGTCTATCATGCACAGGTTAGGGGTCCTTTATGATGCTCTGGTTTTTATTTGTGTGGTTTTTTTCTTCCTCTGAAAATCTGTCCTCACCTTTACTGCCCACTGCTCAGGTAATGTGAAAGAGTGAGATGTTCTTCCCATGGGTGGCTCTTGATGTCTCCTGGGCAATGCTGAAGATGATCTGGAAGCATCTGTAAGGGTGTAGTTTCTGCCAGTCGTGGGCCATACTGGGAAGTTTGCTTTACTTCAGACATTTACTGGATAGAACCCAAATGCAGTCTGTGGAGCAGGGGGAGGACTTCTCTCTTCCATTCTGCCACAGGAGGCGACAGAAAATGCTGGGTGTTTATGTAGTGACTCTGACTGAGCCAGGGAGCAGCTCCCACAGGAGGCAGAGAGCTGAGCCCAGCTCTGGGGCAGCCCCAGAGGGAGCCTCCAGCCTCCTGGGGAGAAGCATGTTTCCCTTTGGGACTCTAATCCAATATGACTCCTTCCCCTGCAAAAGCAGTGTGCACTGTTGCTACAACAAGGTGTGCAGGTGCAGCAATGAGCATGGCTCCTAACAAAGTGAAAAACCAAGGAAGAGCTGCCACAGACCCAGCTGTCACATCTTAGAATGCCAAGTCTTCAGCGTGATTGTGCAAAAATAAGAGTGTTTTAGGAGTTTTTGTCTTGCTGGCACTTTGCATTTCCTGTACCTGCCCATGTCTGTGGTGTTCCACATGTGTCTGATGGTCTCCCAGAGCAGGCACAGAGCACAACCAGCTGCACAGCTCTGCCTGAGTAACCCTCCTGAAACTGAGATCATGGCAGTGCTGTGCTTGGCCAAGGACACACAGTTTATGAGAGTTTTAATCACTGAAGTTAATTACATCAAGACCTTGTATTACATGTAGTACTTTGACAAATTTGTGCTGGGTTTGAGATGACACAAATTACTTCCATGACAGTTCACAGATTATTCCAAATTAACGTATAGTCTGATTAGACCTCCATTAATCAAAGACAGTGGTTATTTTGTTGAAAATGCTAACATTTACCTAAGACTTTTTACAGGATTTTTCTATCATCATGTGAGTTTTGCAGGAGTAATTTAATTATTAATTCAGCTTTATGTACTGCTGCCTTCATCAAAGAACTTGGCTACTGACAGCACTTGTATTTAATGTTCTGTTGAGCCTGATTGAGATAAAAGATTAAGTCCACTTATATCTCCAAGAAGAAGGCAATAAAATGTTTCTGCATTAATGAGATGACAGCTATAATTAAGCTGCTGATCAACCTCTGCCAAGCCTACAGCTCCTCACTGTAGAGTTTCTTAAGTCTTCAGACTGAAACAAAACTGGCATCATTAGCTCTGAGAGAAGGCTCAACAGACTGGACCTGTTTTTATCTGGTAAAGGCCACTCTGGTCAGTCCTAAGCTGATTGATAATTTTTGGGGTCTCTTTTGCCACGTGGCCTTTGGTGTCCATTCTGCACCTGTGGGATCCAAAGGCATGAGGCAGGCTGAGCTTGTCCCTGCTGAGGCACACTCAAGTGCTTGTGTTGACATACAAGCTTTCTTTGCTTTTATGACTAAAAATAATTAATTCAAATTTGAAAAGAATATATTATTATTGAATCTTTATTACAGTCTACTTTTCTAAAAAAAGTATTGTTTTAACAAGAGTACTTGAATGTTTTAGTCTCCCATAATGTACTTGATTAAGATCATTTGATATCTGAGGTAGCAGAGTGCCCATTCTGAGTCCATATTCTAAGTGGACTGTTAGATCAGTATGGATGAGCTGAGGAAGCCTCTTATGTCTTCTTTTTTAGTGAAGAGATAATTTTTTTTTCAAATCTATGAGTTTGATTCTTGCTTCCCATCTTTTCTGTTGCTATTTCCCTAGTTGAGTTCTCAGTCCACCTGTGACATCTCTTCCTTTTTACTGGAGATTGACTTGATCACTTAAACACTTCAGTTTTTCATATTTTTTTGTCTAGAGTGATGCCAATGCATTTGAGTCACCCTTCTGCTCTCGTCCTTCTTTGTACTTCCATTTATTGGGTTTTAAGGCCTCCAGTAGCAGATCAAAATGGAGACACAAATGATGCCACAGCTCCTCAAGTGTTCCACCCAACAGTTGGAACAGCTGTTGTAGTTTGGGTTAGGGTTTAAAACAAATTGAGCTACATCACTCTCTGCAGAATACAAGAATAGTTTATTATTATATTTATTACATAAGCCATAGAATATACAGGGACTTCAGCAAAAGGGAAGGTAGAGATGTTCTGAAAATGGTAATGACCTTAGTCCACCTGCCAGGGGGATTTTTCTGCCTTGGTAATTGAAATGTGTTCAAGTGTGATTGAAAGGTCATCAAGGATGCAAGTCAAAGACTTTAGCACAGTTTCTGATCAAAACTTTTAGTATTGTCGTTGACTTTTATGAATGGCTGAAGGACTCTGCCAAATGGTAAATTTTGCTTATTTAATCAGGCTTCTTTGTTATGACAAACTTCGACTGCAGCTGAGCTCTTCACTTGAGGCCAGTACTCACTGAAGGACAAAGGAAGGTCTTTTATCCATAGTTATCTTGCAGTTCTGCAGAAAAGGGAACACTGAGTCAAATCCCAATGCAAAGTAATTCTTCAAAGGGGAAAAAGGACTTACCAAGAGCAGCTTTGACCCATATGATGAATACAGTGTGAGCAGATGTGAAGAGTGCTTAAACTTGTGTTAGAAAATTTGATCCAAACCCCAGAACTTTCAAAACCTATCCTGGATGTGCCAGTATCTGTTCAAAAGATTTTTTGAAAGGAATTAATAAGGTGATATATGGTGGCTGGACAACCAGATTGTGCATTAAGATTTTCAATTAGGGAAAAGTACTAGTAAAACAAACTGATACTTTTCTTTTTAAATGTCCATTTCCTGTGCAAAAATCAGCTGCATTCAGTGACCATGTATAAAATCTGAGAAGCTCTTCTATTTCATCCAGAATATTTACTTCAGCATGAGACATTGATTTTTAGTAATAATTCATGTAGAATCAGTTCAAGAGCCAACTGAAAATAAAGGAGAAGGGAAGAAAATGAACCCGCTGTCCTCTCTTCTATGTATGCTAATTATTGCCAAAGAAATTGGTATTACTCTCCTTGTCAAGATCAGAAGTGACACTGCCTTCAGAAGAAAAGCAGCCTTTTTCAGCAGGGTGTCTATACCCTATCCCCCTGCCCCCTCCCTGGTAAAAAAAGGGCAATCTTTTGGTTCTTCTCCAGCTGTTAGGGTAAATTATGGATACTGCATTCTACCCTTCTTCAACACTGGCTTTTCCCAGCCAGCCAGCCTCTCTAGCCATCATGCTGTCTTGATTGGGTATTTTAGTTTAGAAATGGGGATGTGGGGAGGTGCTGTTTTGACGTGCAGTGATTGTGAGCAAAGACACTGGATTGTGTTCTGGGCCTGCTTGAGATTCAGCTTTCATTGAGGAGCCAAATTTATCTGTGAAATGACTAATCCATGTAGCCACAGCACTGCACGTGAGCTGTGGTTTGAAATCAGACCAGATCCAGCTCTGTTCTGTTGGATCCTTCTGTTCCATTGGCTGTGAGAGTGCCTGGATTAATTGATAATTCTGCCTGTGTGGCTGATCCCACACACCCGGGGAGAGATCTGCAGAGATGATTGTTTAGCAGAGACTGTACATATGGAAATGTGTTCTCATTTCTTCCTTTGTGCTATGCCATTTACAAATGGAAATGCCTGCTTCCTAGCCAGTTCTCATTATCTTTCTCTCCCAGGAGAGGTGAAAGCAGCCCGGGAGCAGTCCCAGGGTGGTGGGAGTGCAGCCTGCTCTCTGCCCCCCAGGAGGGCGAGCAGGAGTCGGGGGGCTGGCAGGGTCTGGGACAGGGACAGGGGAAGAAGAGGAAACTAGCTGAACAGCACAGAGTTATGTATACTACTGGATCCCTCCAGAGAGCTGTAGGGATGCACTGGCTTTGAGCAAGATGTGTGTCTTGGCATTATGAACAGTCATGGTAAAGATTTGCAGCTCTGCTTTTATTACACTGAATAGCAGAGGCCAGGTGGGACAGTGGGTCTAACAGACATGCATCAGATCATATTCCTTGCTGATTTTAGTGGGCCAGAGAAGCACATGGAAAGATTGTGTCTCATTGCACTAAACTGCACTTTGTTAAATAAGTCAATTTAAACATAGGCAAAAACTTTCTGGCAAGACATAGTAATTCTATAACCTCATTATAATTTTATGTAATGGAAAGGTTGTGAGGGGTTTTTTCCTTCTAGAAAAGGGAATATGCTGGGAAAGATATATGAATTTCAAAGGATGAGGTTCTATGAGATCTTTTTGCAGTTGCAGACTCGTTCCTGTATGTGCTTTGCTGTGTGGGTGCAGCTATCTTACCTGACAGGAACATTGTGAGAGATCCCCTTCAGCAGCTGCTCAGGAAGCTTCAAACAGGGAAGCAGGGAGAAGAGCCAGGCTGTTACAAAATTAAATCTTTCCATTCCCATTCTTTACATTCCTCTAAGCCAGGTACAAGGCAAAGAAGGGTTGTAGCCTCAGTGTCAGCTTGGTTGACAGGAAGGTTTTGGTCTCCATGGCCATGCTGGTGGTCACTCATTCAGATCTCTGCTGAACACACCTCCTCCCCTTGGGTGGCTGCTCTCTGCCTGAGACCAGATCCCAGGAAAGCAGAGCAGGGCTTAGGAAATGGGATCCCTGTCCTTGGAAGTGCTGGCAGATTTTGCATGTTGATGCAGCTGTGTGGGTATTTCTTATCTGTTTTCTGACACAAGTGATGAATGGTTTACCAGCTTCTGCTTCAGATGACTCTGTGCTTACAGCTCACCCAGGTAGGTCTGTGTTTTCTCTGGGCTCTGTGCTGCCCAGTTCACACAGAAAGCAGAGAATAAGGCATTCCCTCCCCAAACTCAGTAGATGTAATCTTGAAATCCAGAATGTTTTCTGAGGATATACAAGCAAATTGTCTAATTTTGTCCTTGAAGTCAATTAAATATTGACATCATTCAAGGAATTTTAAATTCGTTTTTTAATTTGTTTCAAGTGGTCTTGATAATGGACTAACACAGATTTGTTTTCCCCCCAAAATCAAAATGAATTTACTCTTATCCATGAAACTATCTGCAATGGAACTATTTTACTGATAATTCTTCTATTTAGTTGCTATGATTCCATGGGCTGCAGCAGGGTCTGGTGAGCTTGTGCAGGTGAGAAATGAAACAATTGTTCTATCAAAAAGTGGTCAACTGAGGCAATCCAGTGTGGGCCTTTTGCTCCAGGTAACTTGTGTGCAACAACTCCATTTCATGGGATATGCCAGCAGTGGGATGGACAATGTTTGTTGTTGAGGTTTTCTGTTGGCTCGTGGCACTGCTGGCATTCCAGGGCTGCCTCCCTGAATCTGCACCAGCCCTTTGCTCTGACTTTGGTGAGAAACAGTCCCAAGCAGCAGGGGAGTAAAGTCCACACAGCCTGAGGCCAGCAGTTCAGAATGTCTCATCGATTGCTGCAGCCCAGTGAGGCTGCAGGATTGCCTGGGAACTGGATCTGGGCACTTCCACCCCTCAAGGTATTTGTATTTCTGCTAAGTGAGAACTCAGCTCAATCACCCCACTTGTAGTGTTAGCTTTACACTGACAGAGCAAATAGCAAAATGCAGTGTTCATGGAAATTTAACACTGCTCCCAGCCCTTCTCTTACTGCATTAAGCTCTAGCAGTTAATATAATTTTTATCCATGGAGCATTTCAGCTACGAGAGCTCTGTGATAAGGGGCTGTACTTTGTTTGTTGCTAGCGTAGCAGGTTGTAAATACTTGTTAAATTTGTCACACTGTCTGCTTTTTTCCTAATTCTTAATGCTGTGAAGACACAAGACAGCACTATGGAATAGCTGCAATGGTGTTGGAATATGAGTGGTTTTGAGGATGAAAAGGAAAACTGGAAGATTAAAAAAGGGGTTGCAGGTAGGAAGGGAATGTGAATAATTAATCTTTAAATCATTCTTCATATTTAAAAATTTAATTATTTTACAGTCATTTAAGCATCTTATATTCATGACCATTTCAGGGTACCTTAGCCAGAAATTACATTGAGGAAATAAATTATAGTGCTTCACCTTTTTACCCAAATGTTTGCTTGCTGGTGATTGATGGCACGTGTCTGAATCCCTGGTTTAAATCCTCTTCTTTTGTGAGTATATAGCCTTGATTTCTCAAGATCTCCCCAGCACTAAAAGGCAAGAGAAGGAGCTTCATTGTATGTGAAAAGCCTGACACACAACCTAAATCCAAGAACCCCAGCCAGACTGGTATGGAAATCTCCCTGAAATTTGAAGCTGTAGTAGAGGAGAAGTAAATTCACCTTTCTGCTCAGCATGTGTTCCTCTGTGTAACACGGGCACCCTGTGCTCAGTGAGAGATGCTCAGGATCTGCCAGGCAATAAGAACATTCCAGCTCTGCCTTTGGGATGTTCCTGTTCTCCTGGGGGGTGAACTCTTCATTGTCCTCTTTCAGCTTAAAGCTGTAACCAAAGGAGGGTCCCGACTCGGATGTTTCCATTAGTATATGTGGATATTTAGTGGATAATTACAACTGCAAAATGCCCTGAAATCTTTGCTAGTCTCATCTTTATGTACTTTGTCACGCCATATTTAAGGAAGTTCTGTTGGGAATACCTGAGTAGACATTTAATGATAAACACAGTGCTGTCCTAAGCCAGATACATGACTCTAAAATGTTTTATTTGCAGAACACTTCATAGAGGTAGCTCTTTTGCCTTGCTTCTGGGTGAAGATGGATCTTTGTTTATGATAGTGCTTTTAGAAGCTTTTGTCTCTGTTCTAAAAATAAGTGAGCATTAAGATTTCATATTTTGTGGGCTTTGATTTCATATTAGCTGTGTGTAGCTCTCAATTTAAGACATGGGAGGAGAGGGAAGGTTGCTTCTGATTTAAAGATTCACCCCTTCATACTCTGAAAACTAGAGCTGGTTGGTTGGATTTTTTTCCTTTCTCATTAGCAGTTTTGGCAGGAAGATTCCGACAGGCAGTTTTCATCAGTCTTCCTTACTGTTAATTCAAATTCAGCAGTAGCATGAATATGGTTCTTTTGATTTTAGTTGAATTACTCCAGAGTCAACTTGATATGCATGAGACCACAATTACTGCCTAAAATATTAGGCTTTTTTCCACTGACTAACTCTGCTGGGAAAACTAGTAGAGGGTGAAGATTTATTTTAAAACATGAAGCAGAAGGCACAACTCCTGTGAATTTCTTTGTGCTTTATACAAGGGTTAGAAGTAAAAATGCTTAAGGTTAAGGATATGCTTAAGGATAATACCACAAAAACACACCAAGAAATATGGAGTGAAGTTTTCCTGCTCTGGTCAGGTGATACATACTGGGGAAATAATCTTTCTAGTCTGCATTGTGCAGCATCTGGAGAGCTGGCAGTGGTCAGGGGAGTTAGCATCAAATGAGGTTCTAGCTCCAAAGACAAAGCAGAGAATCCATGCAGGCAAGCATATCCTGAATGGATGCCTGCATCCAGACAGCATTTACCAGCAAATAGCAGAGCATGCTGGTAATGGGGGTTTGGGTTTGTTTTTTTCCTTTCATATACATACTTAGTGCAATGAAAATAGTTTTGACATCATCACTGAGTTGTGTTGGAGGGTTCTTTATAAAAGCCATAGGTTAGGCCAATCTTTTGAGCTTTACCTATGAATTTGTTTATTTGCAGCTTATCTAATTAACAGGAAGAAGAGTGGTCAACTCTAGGTTAAACTGATATCTTGTTGCTTAACAAAGTCTTTGTCAGCACACAACTTTTTTCAGTGCCATCAAATATAAAAATATTTTAGCAATGGTAAAGCCTGGCTCCATGCACAGCAGGAACACAGGAAAGCCACAACTTTTGTGACCTCTGTCTACAAAATCCAACCTGTTTGCATTATGAAAACACTAAGAGACTTTGGCTTTTTGCTTTCAGTAGTGCTGATCTGAATGATTTGTGGTCATCCTGTGTTGCAGCTGATGGTTTTGGACTGTTATCTCTCCATTTTCAGTTTTTCACAGCAGTGATAAGTACTCAGAAAGCCACAGATGTAAGCATTCTTCAGGATGGTATGATTTAAAATTCACATAAGTAGACTGCTGTGTTACACATTTGTTAATGCCTTTTGCTGGAGACTGAAGAGGAGCTTTTGTGGTTACTGCCAGGGTCCCTGGCTGAGGGTCAGGTCTAGGCCTGGGAGCTGAGCATTTTGTCCTCCTCAGTCATGTTTCCAGATGCTGCATTTACAGACCTGAGTTATCCCTGCAGCATTGCCTCGGGTTTCCTTTGAAAACTACCTGTTGTACAGTAATCTTTTTGATTAATATCAGGACCTTTTCCACACCTACCAGCTAAAGTATCTTCAATGCCTGGAGCCCCATAGGAATGGGTCAGGCCAGCATTACCTGATTGCCCAAGCTGGTTGCCATTGGTTGGGCTGCTCTGCTCCCCAGCTGCAGAATGGATGGAGGGGAAGGATGTGGCAGCTCTTAGCTCATAATGGACAAGGTGGCATCTGGAATTTACAGACCCTGTGACTCTGGGGCTGCTGTGCATGGGGTGGGGATGCCCAGCTGGGACTTGGAGGGCTGTGTGCTTGCTGGCAGAATTTACTGTCTGTCCTGTGACACTTGTGCAAGGTGGAGGCTGAAAGTAACAGCAAAAGAACCTGCTCTGAATCAGGTTAGGGCTTTGCTACAACACAGCTGAAAACAGGTAGAGTTCTCTTTTCCAAATAGCTGAAGATTAATTGGGTGTCAAACTGCACCATGTTTGTAACACATGCTGTGTGACATTCCCTGCTGCAATGGTCAGACAGGTCCACCTGGAGGTGACAAAAAAGACATGAAATTAAAATTAAAAAATGCAGAGTTTATCTAGCTCAATATTTGGAGGTAGTTCAAATGTTGGGCTAGATAATAGGTTTCTTTCAACAGATCTGTAGTTTGGAATGTGTTATTTTTTTTTCTGAAAAGGTGGTATTTTTACTGATCCTCTAAGTATGTTAGTAATGGTAGGTAAGAGATGTTCTTGGCCTCAAATGCTGGTTTGATTTGCCTTTTATTATGCTTGACAGACTGGTGCCTGTTCCCCCTCCTTCCCACCATTGTGTCTCTTTAATTCCCCTTTACAGAGGAGTTGCTTCAGTGTCTTTGTCACATTTGAACTTTTGTTTAAGAATAAATTTTCCTGAGTGCTAAGCCTTACAGCAACTTAGGTACTTCCAAATCAAAGTCAGAGTAGATGTATGCTCCTGCAGCCAAGCTTTTCAGGGAGATTAGTTCTTCTGACTTCAATTGATTTAATAACTACTCTGCACTTGAAGACTTCTGAGGACTGTGCAGCCAAAGCACATCTAAAAATAACATTTAGGTCCAAGAGCCACTAAGGCAGTTTTGGAAAATGCAAAACGTAACTTCAGCTCCTTTCTCTTCCATCTCACGGGCTGGAAGGAACAGAGGACTGTTTCCTGCTGTTTTGATGATGATGTGAGACCTGGGCACGGTGTGATTCTTGTTCATTACCGTGAGTGATGAAGATTTGAAAGAGCTTCCTTCTGGAGATTAAATGTTGGTTCAAATGATTTGGACTGAGGTAATAAGGATGTAAGTGGTCTTTTGAGATCTGTGATCCAGAGTGTTACTTTTCAGATGGAAGCTTAGTTTTACCCCACTCCTATCAAAATCCAGAGTGTTACAAACGTGACCTTTTCCAGTCATTTGCAAAGTATCCAGAAATACTTCGGAATGAGAATGCTGGCTGGGGAGAGCAAGCAAGTCAGCTACTGTTGGTGTATTTTCTGTGTGCCAGAGCTTTACAGTATTTAAAAATGCAAAACATGTAACTAGCAAATTTCCAAAGTGCCCCTAAAGCAGAAGAACAATTCTAGACTCAGTTCTTTTTTAATTTTCTGGCTCTCTCTGTATAAAGCAGCCTCCACAAGATTGCTGCCAGAAGAGGTATGTTTTTATTACAGCTATTGACATACTTTCACATGCAATTTTAGTGGAGACAAAGCACAGCTGGGCTTTAGCTTGCTATTGAAGGTGAAACCCAATCTGCAGTAGGCTAATTTCACTGAAATAAAAACAAGACTTTTATGGTTAAAAATCCCTTTGGAGATACCTCAGCAAATTTGTTTTGTGAAACAAATAATTAAACAAAAGTCTAATTTCGCTTCAGGGTGTTGTGAAGACAAGGGACTAATATTTGTAAATGTCTCGATGAAAATCAGTCCAGTTACAGGAGTGCATTTCACCAGAAAGCAAGGCCAGAATAATTAGAGGTTCATGAAACAAACACAGCTACTCATACAGGGGGATGCACTTCTGGTGACCCTGTTCCAGGTGAAGTGTGGCCCTGCCCAGCTCCTGGAGCACAGGGAAGGGGCCCAGCAGGTGCCAGCCCAGGACTGAGTCTGGGGCTGTGAGCTCTGCTGAGGGCAGGGGAAGAGCTAAGGCTCAGCTGGAACTGCCCCTGCCTGCAATCAGCCTGGAGCCTGGACACAAGCAGCCTGCAGAGCACCTTGTGAATAAATACCCTTCAGAAAGAGCTCCTGCTGGAGCAGCACGTTGTGCTCTCCATCCCTTCTTCCAGGCAGGGGGAATCTCATGTCTGCCAGTAGGTTCCTTTAGACCAGAGTTTTCCCCAAGAGGGGCAGCTTTTCTTTCAGCAGCAGATGTTGGTCGTTCAAGGACAGCATGCAGGAAACCATTCATGAGCAAAAATATGGCAACAATGGCAACAAAAAAAAGGCATTAAAAAACCCTTCAAATATCTTCCTCTCTGTCCCTTTCACCCAGATAACACACACTAAAAAAACATCAGGGCCTAGCACTGAGGATTTCAACCTGTAAGATCTAAATTTTATAAATTCTAGAGAAAGGAGGAGAATGGACAAAGGAAATGGAGTCAGGAAAGGTATCAAGGAAAGCAAAATCATTTACTTGGTAAACGACTTTTCAAATGATTTATAACTCTACTGGAAAGCAATAGACCTTTTGGCTTGTGACCTTCTGCTTACTGCTGCTTGCTGTGATAAGTTTGAGTGAAAATATGATGGCTTTTGCTAAAAAGAATTTGAAATAATAATGAAATAGAACTTCCTCAGCAAAGGTTTTATATATTGGAAGAGTCATTATAGTTAAAAAATAACCTGGGCATCAGGCAAATCAGGCAGAGAGGTCTGTCTGTTCTTCACTAACACACATTAGCTGTTAGTGGGCTGTACATCAGGCATTACACCCAGCTGCAGGCTATCCTAAACAACCTTAATCAGAGATTACCCCAGACTCCTTTTGCAGAACAGGTACCTGGACTTGCCCAGATTTTTCATACTCTTCATTGTGGCTCTGCATCCCTGTGTGCCTTGGAAGAGGCATAACCAGCTTAAAGCATCAGGGTTACTTGGGGGAATCTGCTTGATAGCCAACTCACTCCAGAGGAGGGGCTCAAAACATACCTTTGTAATTCAACAGGAATAAATCTGGTGCAATTCCCTGGAAATGAGAAAGACAAGGACTGCCAGGAGCTCCTTGGACTACCCTGGAGCTTGGACAATTTTACTTTTCAAATTTTGTGGGTTGACTCTACTTACTTATGAGACTGAATTGCTAATAAAATTAATTAGAAGCATCATAAGTTGGTCATCCCAAGAGTATTTCTACTGGAAGCAGTCATTAATTATTCTGACTAGGATTGTCTGTCTCTTCTCTTTATAGGCTGGCCATGGGCGACACTGACTGTTCTGGGGTTCCTGTACTGCTACTCTCATGTTGGAATTGAATGGGAGCAGAAGCGTGCTGCACATTAGGATGATGCAAACAATTACTCTTACAGCAGGTGGATGGTTTTTCTACACTGGATATTCTATCTGAGCCAGACCAAGTCTTCAGTCCATGTATTAAAACCAAAAGCTCATTTAGTAGATTCTGGATTGCAAATGCAGGAATTGAACTGCAGAAACACTGATGGCTGCAGCCAGGGGTGGGAGAAATCATGAAGCATTTTGATTTATGTTATTTTTGTAAAACAGCATCTTTGTGACTCTCTGTACATAAGGAGTGTGCATCTCAGAACAGGTATTTTATATATGTTGAAGGTTGTTTCCATGTTTTGCTGCCTATTTTGAGATACTGAAGAAAAAAAAAATTTCTGTCTTGGAGAATTCAAAAAGCCCAATCTCTCACAGATGGTGTCCAGGGCCATGCAGGGCTGTGCCCTGCACTTACACTACTCCATGAAGGACATGATGCTCATCAGTTCTTCTTGATTGCTTTCCAGTATAAGCTAGAACATTTTGTATTCTCACTGACTGCAGTAATTCTGTCTTAAGCTACTTAAGCTTTTCCACCTACTGTAGCAAAGCCTGCTTTTTCTTTTTAATGTCTTAATTTAAAAATTTGCCTTTAACACCTTTTTGATAACCTTAGAAATGGTTTTGTTTCTTTAAAAAGAGAGAGTAGTGAGGAAGGCTTTAAGGAACAGCTTTCCTTCTTAATCAATCAAATATGCTCTTAAAGCTCCTTGGACTTTAAGTGCTCTCTGCCTTGTCTTAGAGCTAGAGCATTAAATACCACCTTTATTTTGGGGCTAATTCACCTTCAGACTGGTCAGTCTGCCTCTTGTATTGTTCTGTTACAAAAGGAGATATCCTCAGTCTGGGAGAATGCTAAATCTGTTCAGTCTGCTTCCTTCTCTGGTATCCAAGCAATCACACACCCTGGAAGGAACTTTTTAAGACCTTTAGAAAAAAACAGAATGGTCCAATACAGTGGCACCAAGTTAGCTGGAGCTCCCTGTCTTTTGGCCACAGCCAGACCTGTTACAGCAGCATCTTTGCCCCAGGATTGTTTTGTCCAGGCCTGGGAAAGTCACACCTGCAGGCACACCCTGTTTTCTGAGGGGAGACCCTTCCATGTCTGATACTCTGGGTCTCCTACACTGTTCTGTTTTAAAGTGATACTGAAGAGCAGCCAGAAGACCTTTAGTCTTTCTAAAGTTAGACATTGCCCCTAGGCATGGTCAAAAGGCCACAAGGTCTGGAATAGACTTCTTCCAAAAGCAGCCTCCTCCACCCAAAGCACGTCAAAACTTGTTCCATGCCCCTGGCAGGCATTTCAGCCTGCTGGGAGTTAGTATCCTACTGTCCATCACTCCTGCAGCTTCAGCCACGTCTGATATAATTTATCCCTTCAATAAGAATTTCAGTTCCTGAGACAGGCTTCTGCTTATTGCCTGCATTTTTGATGTCTCTGCTGCTCACAACTATGGCAGCCTTCTTTTTACCCTCCATTTATTTCTGAAGAAATAAGGGCAGAGGCTTCAGCTCTCCATCCATCCAGAGAAAAGCCCATCTCTTGCTGTTTCAAAGCAGAAGCTCCAGACTTCTGTTGAGTCCCCCAGCTCCCCTGCCATGAGAATGCCATGATTTCCTCTGGAAGCCATTTCTAGGACATTCCATAGCCTGCTGAAAATAACTTACCTTGACTGCTGCCTGGCCAAAGACAGCTCTTCTGACTGACTGCATGCCGATTGCAGGGATTCTCTCAGCCACAGAATATATGGCTCTAAGCCTCTGAGTTTACTAAAAGGATCTGAGATTGGCCTCCATTTTGGGGCAGCACTGAGCTAAGGGCAGGAACTTTCTCAGACTTTGCTCAAGTTTTGTAATTAAGTGGAATTAGCATTAGAACAAAAAGTCATGAATCTGTTTTTTGGTCTTATCAGTTACCATTATTACATGAACCGAGGTGCTGCTGAGTGATTGGATTCCAATTTGTATGCACGCAGAGCTTCTGGCTCCAATATGGAAATGACCCTGAAGGTCATACAGAGCATGCTTATTTCTGAACTAAAACTGTTTTCTATTTTTATTCAGTGCTTTATATATCTTTCATAATTTTGTATCTTTTTCTGTTTCTATAAATAAAGCTGAAATGGGTTGTTGGCTTGAGAGCTGTGTCTTGGAAAACTATGGCCTTGTGTAAGAAAAATAAGTGCTCCACTGTTGTGGAGAACCACTACTGATCACTGGAAGGCTGCAGTATGGGGGCAATGCAGACTGGTGCCTTTTATCCCTGATGTGCATGGAACACGCCTTCCCTAACGGTGTGAGTTTAAAACGCAAATAAGCCTTTTGTAGCTGGGTTAAGGACAGAGCAGCCTGTGAAGTGTCTGAGAAGAGCAGCATGCCCATGAGATGATGCTCCCCCCTGGCAAAGCTGTTCTCGGTGCTGCTGCCACAGCAGCTGTCAGCACAGCCCGGTGCCCCGACCCTGCAGCTCAGACCCCTTCAGCCTGGGCACTGAGGGCACTGCCTGTGGCACCTGCTGTCACCGTGTGAGAGCCCAAAGCGCCTCTGTGACAGGCCAGAGGGGACACCGGGAAGAGACTACCTCGGCGACCTGGAGTAGCCACGCCACTTGCCAAAGGAAAGTAAATAGCTCAGGGGTGTGTGAGAAAGACTTCAAACACTGAGAAAAAGCTAGCTAAGGGGTGTAGGAAACAGGTGACAAGGACAGACATGGCCAAAGTAGGACACTGGCCATTTAGCACCAAAGGGGAGCACTTCTGGCTGGGGTGAAGGGAAAGCAGACACTGACTGCTACTGCTGTGAGACCCTAGAAGTCACAAAAGTTCAACGAACAAAAAAAAACCCCAAAGGTGGTGGCTCTGATAACAAGCTGGACAGCTACACCATGGCTACTGACAATAAGAGTTCACAAGTGATTTTGAAAAGCTGTCTAAGTAACTAGCAAGGATGATGTATAGTGATCTATGGCTTTAATGGTTACCACAAAGCTGTAGTAAAGTCTCTTGCACGCACACATCCATCCTTGCTATAGCCCCTCCTTAGTTCCCAGAGCCATCGTCATTACTGGGTAAGATTATACTGAGTGCTCTTTCTTTAATTCTGCATTGATTAGAGGGTGAGCAAAGCTTTGCTCACCTGTCTCTCTCCCGTCTGAGAGCTAAAAGCAGCTTAGTTGGAATAGCCAGCTTACCACAGGTCAGAAGAAAAACAGCTTAACTGTGCAATCCTGCAGCAATTTTGTTATTAGTCACAGCAATAGCACAGGGCCTGTCCTTTCTCTTGCACACCCACCTAATTTCCTTGGTCACCACTAACCCCTGAGGGGGGAGGCTGTCCTCCCTCTGGCTTGGCTGGCAGCAGGATTGTCCTCAAGGAGCTGTGAAGAACGAGGAGATTGTTATGCGTGCTCTGCCTCAACTTACCCGGTTCTTTATCGTTTCCCCCTTCCACAAGTAGTGCAGCTCATTATTGCTTTCCAGAATAACTCCCAGCACACAGCCACTTGTTAGTCAAGGCATATATTTTAATCCAGCAGGGATAGCTGAAATACTGCTTGATGCAAAGCTCATGTGAAGAATGTTGTGCCTGTCACACCTTTGAGGAAGAGGAGAAATCTGCATTAGACAATTTCTTGTATTATGGGACCTCTGAGAGCAACCCTCTCTGGTGGGTCCCTGTGGATGCCCAGGGGTGTTCTGTGCACATGCACTGAATTAAACAGTCCAACCAGCTGCTCCTCAAGCAGCTCCTCTGTTAGTTGTGTGTAAAAGGAACAAAAAATGAAGACAACTTTGGTGGTTTTTAATTTTCTGCTTCATGCAAACGCAATCACATCCAGCCCAGGCCCTGCCAGAGGATCTCAGTGCCAGCTGCCTGTGGCAGCAGTCCCCTACACCCAGCCTGCAGGTGGACAATGTGCCTCTGCCAGCCCCAGCCTGGCAGCTCCGAGCTGGAGAGACTCACAGGTGCCACCAGTGCCCCCGAGGACAGGCAAAGGAAAATTCTAATGGATACTGCACAGGAGACACAGCTGAAGGTGTCAAGGCTCAGCTTTGAGGCAGCCTCAGCACTGCTCCCTTGAGTTCCCACAAGCTTTAGCAACAGGAGTGACCTGCTCCAAGAGGAAAAAGGTGTGTGCACTCTGTACCCAGCAGAGACAACGCCAGGATTAAAACTATGTTCAAAAAGCTGCTCATTCCTTATGCTGGGAATCACAAAGATCTGGGTGAGAACAAGTTAAGCTAACATCAGGATCTAACAGGCAACTTTCGACCACAAATTAGGCTGCACCACCTTTCATAATGTCCAGGGGCAGCTCTGTGTGTAAATAGCCTTAGGTAGCTGCATATCAGCACCTTTCAGCAACAGAACAAACTAAATGGGCTACCTGTGGCCTGTGCCTTCCCCAGCCTGCAGGTAACAGAAATGCATTCCATCCACAGGGATTTAAGAAAGGCTTTATATATGGTTGGGTAGCTGAAGTGAATCATTGCAGACAGGTGCATCAGCCAGCCACTGAAAAATTAAAGTTTACTGGAGAAGTAGCACAGAAATATAACTTCAGTTATGACCTGTGGCATTTAAATTGTATTGGCACTCCCTCCAGAGCTGATCTTTCTTGACAAAATTAATTAATTTTTATGGACCATAACATTTTCATCCCTGCACTAGACATTTGAGTTTCCAAAATTAGGTGGCAAAAATAGAAGAACTGGAAATGATACCAGAAGACCAGAAACAGCTACACTGTTCGTAAATTAATTAAAAGGCAAGTCGGGTTAAAAATAGGTCCAGTTGATTTGGAATTTTTAGACTACTGCCAGAAGTGCTAAGGTTGCTTTAGGGGCTCAGGTACGTGGGAGGATTACCATATAGTAAGCCACAATTCAGAGATAAAAATAAGCATTTATGAGACAATACTTCAAGTGATAGTATTTCTAATTTATAGTTATGTGTTTCTTTACTCTTGTGCTAGTAGTTTTGTGCTGAGGTGGTAATTCATGATGAAGTTACAGGCTAATAACTTGCACTTGGTCATATATTTGCTCCAGGCCACTTCAGTGACTGCTCCACTGCCTTTCCCAGCTCTTGGCATCCTGTCTCAAGGATCCCTTGGATCCAACTCTCTTGACCCACACTTCACACACCACTGCTGCTGCCATCTGCCCACACTTCATTCGGGTTATTCTTCTCAAAATTCCTCAATTTGATCAAGTCCTGCCAAACATCACTTGGTAGAAATAACATAGCTACATCCTGCTTGTCTTGCATAGTTAAGCCAATAACCACTGATACCATGAACAGCTGCAGTCTGGGTATGAGGCCTGCCATGGCCTTAATTTTATGCCTTTTTAAAGCCTTAAGGCTTTAAAAAGCATGACAGCCATTCAAAATATAATAACACCAGTGTTATTTTACTTTTGGAGTACTTGGGGGCTCTGAACCTGGGGGCTTTTAGTTCATGTTGGTTGAGGAAGCTTCTATTTTAAGAAAAATGACATTTTCATACTAATAAGGCTTCCAAGCTATTTTTTTTTAAATTTTAGGGCTGCTGGCAGCAGCACAAGGGCAGTCTCTGACACTGGCAGAGACAAAAGGTAAAGGGTGAAGTATCCCACAGCTCCTCCCAGCAGGCAATGGTGTCTCAGGGCTACAGCCCTTTAGAGCCTCCAGCCAAAGGAGCCTCCTGGGAAGTCAGTCCCATTTGCCCTGTGCCAGTGTTGTGCTTCCCTTTCCTATTCCCTCCCTAATGTCAGCCCCCTTGGTGAGAGTAACCTACAAACCCACCCTCTCACACTTCATTTTCCAAGGTTTTCCTCGGATGCTTACGTGACACACAGACAGGTTTCCTCCATAACAGATTTCCCTGGGTAAAGGAAATGCAGCAGATTCAAGCCACAAAGACAGGTGTTCAGGGCTGTACTTCAGCTACATTATATGCTGCCTCCATTTGCTTCCTTAGACTTCTCTCTGGTCTACACTGGGGTCAGAGCTACCAGCCTGCAGCCTTTCAGCACACCTGGCCTTAGCTGCTCTATTTGCTGCTCACAAAGTGAGAGGCACCCATCCCCATTTCACAGAGCTATTTACAATTTGTGTTGGCAGAATTGTAATTTCATGCAGTATTTCACGCACACTTCCTGTACACTTTCCTAAAGGATGCTTTTTCATATTTAGCTTGCAGTTAAACAGCTTTACTTGATATTTTTGTCTGTCCACTTTCACTAGCCAGGTTGTATGTGCAGTGCTATCATTCTAAAGAAAAACAAAAATAAATACTTTATTTTGACTTTGGGCTCCATATGGATTATCTTAGCTTTCTTTCCAGCTCTCACACTGGAAAGTGAGAGTGTTCAATACATTTTCCTGTTATCGTTAGTTCTTCTAAAATACCTTCTGCTTAACCGTAAAACTCACCCAAAAAGATTGCTGGAGAGCTTAGGAAGCAATCTATTTCTCCTTTCTAAGCCCTGCTTGCAGGGAGCCATTGCTTGTGGAGCTGTCTTGGTCCCACTGCTGAGCACACAGCAGCTCCAGAATTAATAGTGCTCTCCTTGTGCTACTGCTGCTTAACATTTCCCCCCAGCGGCAGCCCCTGATGAAGAAGAGGCCATAATCTTCCTTTTATAGAAAATCCACATGTGTAATAGATACTTCAGCACAGTTTCTTTCTGCCCCCAGTTCTGTAAGCTGGGAGATTGGGAATGTGGAAGGAAATTGCTGTGCAAAAGCACAAGCCCCTCAGATTTGCACACAGAAACTGCAGGGACATTTACAGGGGGTGTGTCCCTCCCTCTGGGCAGGAATTAACAGCAAAGCTACTTTCCCCTCATCCCTCACCCACCCGAACAGAAACATCTTTAAGAAAATCTCTACAAGTGAGCAATGCTTAAACAGAAACAAAACCATTTCAAGGTTTCTCAGACACTCCTGCCTCCATGAGTACTTAAAGTGTGGCTGCAGGGAGAAAGCTTTGGAATTGGTAATGATGGATGGAGCTGCCAGAGTTAAGCTTGTTTTAAAGCTACACCTGTGCCATGGGGCAGCTTAAATTTGAATCTGGCTGTGCTATGTAAGGAATTGAACTTAATTAGGAAAGAGGAAGCAGGAATGGAAAAGGAAAGGAAAAAAAAGCAAAAAGACAAGGCTTGAGCACATGGATTTTAAAGATACAGCTGTGCACAAGCATCCTGGTAGCTACTTCTGACAGGCTTCAGGAGTTCACTTTCCCTAATGCCTTTTTTGGATTTCTCACAGGTTTCTACTCATCCTGTCTTTCAGGAACAGGACAGGTTAGTTCCCCCAGCTGCCACATACCAACACAGAAGCTGTGGTGAATTAGAATGAAAGAAGCACAGACTCAATCTTCTAGGTGAAAAATATTTGTATTGGCTGAGATTCTTTATATGTGTGTTGCAATTAAACCCCTGACACCACTGGCAGCAATAAATACCATAGCAACACGGCATCCTTCCCAGCATTTCCTGGCTGGATACACAGCCTTACTAAGCAGCCTAACTCCTGGAGCAGAAGGCAAGCACAGAGAGCAGCTAATCAGCCAAGGTCTGCTCAGGCTCAGTGCTGGGGCAGCCACTTCCCTCTGGGTGAGGGGCTCAGTGCTCTCCCCAAGCATTGCCCTGCACCAGGACACACACTGCTGGGACACGCTGAAGAGTTCTGATGTTTCCTCAGTGCTCTGGGAGCAAATAAAACCCACTGCTATTGCACACGTGTGAGGGGGAGGGATTTGCTGCAGTTCAGTCTCACTGACTCGCACAGCACAGAAGAGCTGGTCTGTGCTGGTTGTCTTTAACTCCATTGCAAAAAAGCACCAGAGATAGAGTGCTTCTGACTTCAACAGGGATAGTAAAATGCACCACGAAGCAAGTAAAGCACCTCCATTGCCAAATGCAAAGCTCCAGACTGTGTAGGCAGCACTCACCTCGCACAAGCCGAGTGCCCCAGGAGTTCCTGCTGCTCCCCAGGGCTGCACACCCAGCCAGGCAAAGACCCCACAGCCTGGCAGGGGCCCCCAGCACACTAACTCCTGGCCAAACACAAGAACAATACCTGCAGCCACTTCTGAGAAAAATGAGAAGCCACAGCACAATCCCTGTGCTTTGGAAACCTTCTGTCCCTGCTGTGAATGTGCTCCCAGGTGGAGGGAATGAGGTGCAGGTGGGCCTGAGGCTGCTCACAGCTGCTGGGGCTGCTGCTACCCAGCTGAGCACAGGGCTGATGGGCAGCATGCAGAACATGAGCCTTTACAACCTGGCCCACAAATCTGGGCAAAAAGTGCTGTAGTTAATTACCTTTGGTTTGGAATGCTGTGGGGCAGAAACAAACTGTGATGGGGAACATTATGTGGCTGGTGCTACCCCTCCTGTGCTCACTGAGGCTTGGAGCACTGCCAGGAAAGCTGCAAGGAATGCAGAAGCAAAGAAAATAATGAAGAATTCAGAAAATGGGCACAATAGCTTCTAAGAGCCTCTAGAGACCTTAAAAAAACCCAAAACCCCAACCAAACCAAAAAACAACCAAAAAACCCCCGAGCGAAAGCAAGAGCCTTGGCTATGGAAACTTTCCCTTTCCTAGTAATTATAAGGACACTGTATAACATCATGCAAGAGAAAGCTGGATTTTCACACTGGCCAGAGAAACAATGCGAGTGAGGAGAGATCCTGTCACAGCCCAGAGGACAGTGGATGCAGAAATGGAGTTAAAAACAGCTCCTCATTGTGCTCCTTGGCTGCTCTCGTACAGTTCCGCCCCAGCGCGGCAGGCTGACGGCTTATGCTTTATTGCTGTTCTTTTGGAGGTGAGACTGACAGTCCATGGAGTGTCTTAATACAGGTACCAGACCCTTGGGTGAGAGGATGGAGAGTGAACCACAGAAATGGCTGCAAAGCTCACAGGGCCCAGGCTGGCATCCTGAAGACCATAACTGTATAAACTTCTGACTGCTGACTGCGATTCTGTCACGTGTGTCCATCCTCATCTGAAAGGATCTCCCATTCCCATGACCTTTGGCTATTGATTCCTCTGCCAGGGTAGCCAACAAAATACTAGTCATTGCTGCCTGTTGCAGCAGTGTCCCTGCCAGGGCTTCCTCTGATGTCTTTGTGTAGGTCCATGGGGAGGTCATGTTCTTCTGCCACAGGTGATGGGAAAGCAGAAGGTTCTTTGATCTCTGGTTTCCATGCTTCTGTAACAGTTCTCAGGTAGTGCAGTAGTGACCACAGTCTAAAACACAGCCCAACTACACACCTTGAGGACATGGGATGATCATTTTGGACAGGTCACTGCCAGTCCTCAGGGTGATCTCTTTTTGCTCAGCAGATACCTGGGCTGGGCTGAGGTCCACAGCACAGGACACTGCCTAGGGTGTCAGGATATTCACTTTACAGAGCACCTGAGTTTAGTTTACAGTGAGCCTGGAAATGAGAATCCCTTTGCACTGACACACAGCAGAAGGAAATCTGAAAAAACAACCTGAATAATTTGCAACCAAAGCAATAATATCCCACTGTTCCACTGATAACACTTGAGATACAAACTCAACAGCAACAAAACTGCTAGCCAAAAGTTCCAGAGAGTAATTTAAAACCACCTTGTTGATCTTATGAGCACATATTCAACACAGAGAAAAGCACACCAAAGCAACTGTAATGTATAAAATAGTTTATTACTATAATAAATAAAATTAAACTTCTTTTTTTACAAATATTATTTGTGCTTGTTTAAAAATGTTGACTAGGGATATCATTAATGGAGGTGGCTGCATTTGATTCTGAAACATTCCCAGACAGTGCGTATACATACATACATACACACGCTGTCTATCTACTGGCAGCTGCTTTGCTGACCACAAAAATAGTATCTACTCATTCTCTGTTTCTAGTCATGCTTCATTGAACAAAGTGACAAATGCAAAGAAAAAGAACTGAGAGGATTTGGTGGATTTCTGAAAGGATCAAAACAAGTGAAGTACATTGAAAAGCGCCAAAGCAACTGCATTAACTGCATATCAATCAAGTGTCCATGCAGTGGTGGCTAAATATTGAAACGCAGACAGGTCTCCAACAGATGGACAAATATTGATTGTATGTAGGTACAATAATATAACACATTCATTGGAAAACTCGGTATTTCTTTATATAGCAGTTCATCCTGATACAAGATTATTGAACTTCTTTCATCTACAGCTAAAATGATTCTTTTTCTATGTTAGTGGTCACAGATTTAGTGGGAAGAAGAAAAAAACCCACGAGCCTTTCAGAACAGTTAGTGAAAACCCCAAACTGTTTTGTTAATATTAGGCATTTGGATCCAGTTACAGAGATGTTCTGGGATTACACATCAAATATGTTTACACAACACTCAACAATCAGCTTGAAACGAATTACAGTTGCAGGTAAATTCACATTAGCTTTGTTGATCTGTAAAAAAAGTCTCTGAAACAAACACTTCTGCAATATGACAGGTTGGCTCCCTGATACACAAAAGTGTTTAGACAATAGCTATGTCTCTTTGTTTTATGAGGGGAGAGGGCAATTGGAGTAATTAATTATCCTAATAAGAAGGCAATAAGTGGAGAAAGAAATGTGATTACCAGCAAGTGATTTCCATTAGATTTAGAAAGCTAATCAAAGTGCTTCATCTTTAGGCAACACTGTAAATACTACAGAACATTAAGAAGGAAGAAGAATGGAATCACAGTTTGAATTATATCACTTATGAAAGGGTCTTAAGGCTAAATGCTGGATATATCTTATTGCAAAAAAAGCTTTATTTAATTTAATCAATGCTTCCCACAACAATGTGGTCAAAATTATGTCAGATTGGAGGATACAGTATCCTACTGTGCCTCACCTCAAATTTCTGGAGCTTCCCCTGCACGGGACTCTCTCTAAAAGGTTTGTCTTGATGCATCACAAGTGCAGCTAAAACACAGACTTTGTTATTGCCAATACACCCACGGGAGACTATGTGGAAATGAAAAATTCAGTAGAATATGTTTTTTACCACCTAACACCAGGACAAGAAAGCAGAGGTTGCAGCAACCATGTGTTGTGCTGCCCATGAGAAGAAGGATAGGCTCAGCACCTTTGAGACAGCCCCTGGTACCAGAAAAAAATAAATCCGTCTATTCCACCCTGTCTCTTGCAGGAAAAGCCATGAGAAACACTACCAGGGCAGCCTGGCTTCAGAGATACTGTGAGCAGCAAACACCAGCTGAGGAGCCTCATCCCCACCAACCAGGATACAGCACGTTCCCAATTCCACATGGACTTCTCTTTCCTGACTGCCAGGACCCTCACCAGATCTTCTCTCACTCACACTGTTTACCAGACTCACAGCATGACGCTGAGGCCAGCTGGAAAAATCAAAAATCATGGCCTTGAAAGTTCAGCAGTTAACAAACAAGACGCTAACAGGACACTCAGTGGATGTCTACTGGGAAGATTTAAGCTCCCTTCTTGGACTGGAATCAATGAGGAATGTGCTTTTACTTAACAGAAATGCAATCCATAGACTTATCTATACATAGATATTATATATATATGTGTGTATGTGCACGCATCTGCACAAGCGTAATCATACACATTGTTTATATAGTAAAGACAAATTATGTAGTAAATTTTTTCACAGATTGGTTAAGAGTGATTGAAAAATGTATCACCAGGTAGTCACAGTAAGTATCTTGTTCAGTTCATTAAAGGGAAGTATTGTAGAAACAGAACATCGCCTTCGAAGCTGTTAAACAGGATATTCGCTGGGATTCAGGGCAGAACTGTGGAAGAGATTTAAAGGAAGAATGGTGTTTTCAAAAGTATACTTGGAATACCAGACAGAAGTAAAGGTATCTGAACAAGGTAGGGGTGAGGGCTGGGGTTTGCTTTTTTAATCCTTTTTCATGTGCTGCATATTTGTATTCTTTGTAACCATTTAAGCATGAACTTTCAGAAGTTCCCATTTGACCAAATTGTAATACAGGCTCCTTCTCCTTCTCTCAACACCTTTTTTTGGCTGAAATTTAACTACACCAAAATGGAACACATCATCTCTTTTAGAACGACGCAGGTAATTTAGCAGGTTGTTAAATGGCAGAAGCACTATGCCAGAACACAGTTAAATCTGAGGCCTTGGGTTTTGTTTGGGATTTTTCTTGATATTATCTACAAGCATTTGTTTGTGAAGGGGCAGAGTCTTATTTTCAGAGATCCTTCAGTTCTAAGCATGTATAACTTTAAAATAATTTAAGTGAAAAGGCTTAACCAACATGTAGAGAGGAACAAGAGAAAAAGAAAAAGCTGACAAATAAAATCAAAGAAGTAGTAACAATTAGGATGGGTCCACATGCCATCCAGCCACAGGCATCTGTCTGAGTGTAAGGCTCCGTGGAGAAAGATGGATTTGTAACACAGGGGCTTTAGCCACTCTTCAAAGGAAAGGTGCTGCATCAGCAGAGCCTGAGCACCATGGCACAGGTTCAGATTAGTCTGGGGTTCAAAGGAGCGGGCATGGATTTGTCCATTCTTTAACCACTCAGTAGTCCAGGGAATCCAAACACCAAAGCTCATCCTAGATAGTATTATTTTTCTAATTCTCTTACAACAAATACAGGCTGCTGAAGGATGATGCACTCTCCTACAACCAGTTTTAGTGCCTGACAGTTCATAAAAATGGGTCTAATTTCAGGTACAGCTGTAGAGGTCTGACTGACACTGACTGATGTCAGGGCTCACCTGGAGCAGACACCCTGAAGGTGTCACTGTAAGGAGCAAGCAGAGTTTCTCTGCCATTTCATGACCATAACAAAATTAAATTTGGGCATAATCTACAAAGACATTAAGTTTTAAGTGGATTTCAGGAGTGTGTTACAATCTTCGAAGGCTTTACAAATAATAAATGTCTTTACAGGCCATTTTAAGAGCCTGAAAAAAGCCTTAGAAAAGGACTGGGTGCACCCTCCCACTGTTACACAGGGTAGGGAGGAGTTTGGTACCATTCTGAGCAGCAGGCTACACAGGAGCATCCTCAGAAAACGGGGACTTGTCTGCCTTTGTACACAGGCCTGGGTAATTATTACAATTAGGGGGCTTCTGGGCATGGTCCGGCTGGGATTCCAGGCTGGGCAATCAGCAACAGCAGAATAACCTTTAACATATCCCTGAGGGCACACAAAAATATCACTGAGATACATCAATTCAGTATCAGCAACAAAGGGCTGATAACCTGCAACTGCACATTTAATTTTGGGTCAGCACTGCAATTCTAGGCACATACTTGGGGGGTTGTAAACACTTCCTCCCTTGTCCACCTGGGATAAGTTCATGTCTGTGTTTATCCAACTGCAGGTAAATGGGTGACACTTTCACAAAGGACTTGATAAGACTTCCAGCCTTTCAAAAATTTTATGAAGAAAAGTCTCATGAATATCATGCTGGTGAGAAATTTTCCTGGATCAGGAAGCTGACTGCAAGGCAGTCTCTAGAAACTTGCTGGAACTTTTGGAAATCAATTACAAATCCTTGGGTATCAGTACACCTGGGGTTTACTTAGGTGGCAGTTACTGTCTAAGAAGACTAGAAAGAAAAAAAACCATGACAAAGTTTCTCACAGAAACGGTGGATGGATGGGTTTCTGTGGCAGCCATGCCATTGCTGCTGCAGGTAACTGCTGCCACTTACAGTGATTAAAGCACCAAACACAGCACAAAGCAGCGAGCCTTTGGCCAGAGAGCGACTTCCCCAGCACTGCAGGTCTGCAGTGAGCAGCTGGAAATGACACCAGGTACCACTGGAAAACCTAAACATGGAGCCATGAGTAAGTGAAGGAAGTAGCTTCTTGGTTTCAGAGCAACTCACCTCCCTGCTTTGCCTTTTCTTGTGGGAGGGGAGAAGGTAACCTACAGAGTTGAGCCTGAGTTGTTTCTCAGGAGTATTTCAATCCTTGGGTATGAATTCACAATCTGTGGGCACCTCCATACAAACCAAGGAGTAAGACAATGAAAGCCAATCCTAAACCACCTGCCTCTGGACTTAGAAATGGTGGTGCTGCACTTGGAATAATAGTTATCTTTGAGAGCAAGGGCAGTTACTGCAGGAACAGGTACAAACAAACCTGAGAGCAGGATCTGAGCTGGGAGCTCTGCAGGGCACGGCCTCACCACTGTGCCAGTCATCAGAGGACATCCCAGCTCCCCAGGGATGTCTGCCACAGTTCTGCATTGCACGTGTGCAGAGCAGCAGGCCAGCAGAAATCATTAAAATTGATTGTGTTCCTTGCCTCTTCTGAACTTAACATGAATGAAAATCTTCCCCAAAAAATCCTGTGTTTCTTTGTAAATGTCTTAGTACCAAGGAAAAAGAATGAGACTTAACACACTCAGCATTAAGACCTATTGCCATTAAAAATGAAAACCCCTTAAAGTGTGTATGGTACCATGCTTCTGAGATCTAAGCTACTGTTAAGCAGTGAACATCCCAGCTCAGTGGAGTGAATATTTTGTGAATATACACCTGTATCCCAAGGTGACAACACAAGTCATGATACCATCTATGCTACTCTATATGAATAATGAAGTATAGTTTTGGTAAAGTGCTTCAATCTTCCTCTGAAAAAAGTTATGAAAATATAAGTTTTGGAAACATCTCCTTCTTTAAGAAGCAGATCTCTTTGTTTCCTTGCTACAATAGCACTTGCATACAGTAAGCACTGTATTTCTACCTCTACTATCCATTTCCTTCCAAGCTCGATTAGATCAGGAACAATACATCTGGATGTAGAGGAAATGCCACCATGTGAAATTGTTAAAAAATCTGTGAAAGCCTTTGGCTACAATGAACATTATCAAAACAGAAACTTCTGAATAATAATTTAACAAGAATTAAAAGAGCAGATTCATAGCAGAACAGGACATAAATGCCACAGTATATTTTCACTGGGAGGCAAATCTGCAGGACCTGTTAATGATGTTTCAAATATGTTGTGCCACGGGCTGCTCTCAGGTACACTGCACACCCAGCTCTCCAGCAGCTGGAGTTGAAAGCAAAAGTATCAAATGGTGAAAGACATCTGAGAAAGAAGACAAGTTTTTGAAAAAACATAAAAGGTTTTGACAAAAACATATCCTTGTTTCAGTGAATGACAGTGTGGTAGATCCCATTTATTAACAGATCTGAAACACTGTGGCTATTTTTGAAGATGCTGCCAAATGTAATTGTTTTAGCAATATGTCAGTTTGAAATTAAAAGGTACAGGTTTTTTTCATCTTATTAGCCCTTCCTTGACTACCTAAAAGAAACTTCAGCACACAGTGAAATACATGTCTCCTACTGCTCTCTGCATTATTACAGATATATGAAAATATACTGTGACATCCAACATGCTGTAGAGGTGACTGAGACAGCGACAGCAGCAACAAAATAAAAGAACAAACAACCCACCAAACACTGAAAATATAAGCACCCTGGCAAGTGCTTATTCATATTGGCGGAACCCGAGCTAAGGACATAAGGCATGCTCCAAAAACCTCAGAGATCATCTGGGGTTCACAGGGATGGCTGCTGCTGTCAGAATTCTTATTCCAGCATCCCGAGGGAGAGAAGGGGGTTGGGGGGGAATGAGGACAAAGGGAGAAAATATAAACTTTAGAAACTGTACCCTTGCTGTCAAAACGGCTTCAGAGTCAGCTGCCATCTTGACATGAGGCTGTAATTCCTGTTACCATACCTTTTTAGACAGAGGGAACATGCTTAGTGAATGGGTCCCTCACTCATTTTCAAGAAAGATTAAATGTAAAGTGTTAGGGGGCTGTTTCTTTGCTTGTTGGTTTGTTTGTTTTTAAAAAGAAACCCCTCAGCTNGTCCCGGCCGCGCTCGGCCGCCAGCCGCGCCTCCTTCTGCTGCCTGAAGCGCTGGAAGAGCCGCCGCACGGGGTGGTCGGGCGGCAGGATCAGCGGCGCCTCGTTCTTCCTCTTCATCCTCTCCTCTTCCTCCCGCTTCACGTCGCTGATCTTCCGGAACACAATCTGCGGGAGAAAAGAGATCTCACGCTGTGATTAGCTGCACGTTGGTTAGGGGGAAAAGTTGGAGAAAGGATGATTTGAAAGAACCTGTTTTAACTGAGAAGTGCACAACTCCTGCACATTTATAGCTGTCACTGTGGTGCACAGAGGGAACACAGCAACACGCACACGACAGGTGTTCAGGTAGAGAAGAAAAGAACTCTCTAATTTATTATTAACCTCATATATATAAGGTAATACACAGTAACACACACGACAGGTGNCCCCTCAGCTAGCTCCAAACATGTCCTTTTCTGATTCTGGAGACTGGGGCCTTGATATTTCAAACAATTCCTGCGGCGACTGGGAGCTTCTTCTTGAGGTTAATATCCTAAGTATCTCAGCAAGCTGATTTTCTATATTGGTCATTTTTGTGTTTAAAGCCTTGATGTCCTCTTTCAGCTCATGCTTCACTTCCAGCACGGTGGCCTGGAGAGTCTGTTCCGGGATGGGATAGAAGGAGTGCTTGACCTCGGCGAGGACCGGGCTGTGGTCCTGCGGGCTCCTCGTCTCCCCGGCGTTATCCAGGCGCAAGTCGCTCTTTGTAATGCCACTGTCACAAGAGTCCGTCTTCTTCAGGGTAGCTTCTCCCGAAGCTTTAGTTCTCTCGGGTAAAGTCTCCATGGACTCTGCCTTAGAGACCTTGTTCCAGTCCTCGCCCTTGCCGCAGGCCTCCCTGAACTTGGCCCAGCCCTTGCGGCGGGGGTGCTCGCCCGCGGGCCTGCCCGCGCCGTGCTCCGGGGCCTGCNTGGACAGAGAAGTTCCCACCTCTCCATCCCCACTGGGCACTTGAGGAGTCCATCAGGTGATATCTTTCACAAAGGAATGCAAACATGATCCTGGTTTACCTTATAGTTCATGACAACTGACTCCATTATACCAAAACAAATCAGAAGGCTGATTTTCAGGGACAACATATAGCAACATTTTCAAATGTCTTATGTTGTGTGGAACATGGTTTATTTCATTATTTAAGAGCAGACACCATCTACTATAACACCAGAAAAAGAAAAAACTAGAAGAAAAATACTTCTCCAGCTCTGACAGGTCAGCAAGGCAGTGCCTTTGTAAATATAATGATCCCAGGAGGATACTTGTTCTATTTTGTGTTAAAAAGTGACTTGTATTTGTTTTCCTGACTCCATGGTTTAGCGCCAAGTTTCTAATGTTACCGAGCCATTCCCATCAGTCTCACCTCAGAGCTCACTCACTGCAAAGGATCTGATGGGATTTTCGTGCAGCTTGGCCACTCGTGGTGCCAGTACAGCAGAGACCACTCTGGACTCTTTGACAGTCGTCTGCAAAGTGCTGCTTGCCCTCCCTTCCTCCCACATATCCTTCTGGAAGCAACGTGCAGTTTAAGGATGCAAAGCTTGGGTCAGTCCCAAAGCCAGGGCACAAGGACAATGGGAAATGGGCTTGACATTGTTCCAAGGGGAAGCTGCTTATGGCTTCATTACCTCAGAAGCTTGTAGAGCTTCATGTCTTGATTTATTTCTTTATTTCTATGTAAAAGAGAACATTTTTGCACAAAGAAGCGTTAGCTTTCCATCTACCCTCCTAATTATATCTTCCTGAGCCTCTAGGCTAAGTGATCTCTATAAGAGCAGCCCAAGGATCCCACAGTACTGGTAAAAGCCTCACAGCATCCCAGCCTGTCACCAGGCAAGGTTCCTTCCGTGTATGTGATGGAAACACATTCTCTTCAAAAACTCTTTGCATTTTACATTAGTATTGGCATTTTCCAAGCAAACCCTAAAACTTCACTCTAGTACTAACAAAGAAGCAGTAAGCAGTCTTGTTTGAAAACAAGAGGTCCCCAAAGCTGAAGTTTGCAATACAGAGGATAAATATGCAGCCCCCAGCTTCTACTGTACACTGATACCTAATCCCTTCAGCTGCTTTTGGGAAAATCCACTCAAAGACCTTACACTTCAATACAGAAATAACTTTGAGATTCAAATCATTATTAGTAAATGTGTAAATAAGCCCATCCCTCTGTTGCAGACAAATTTAAATTAAACTAAAGTTAATAAGCACTTCTTCACTGGCACACACAAAATGAATGTTTCTCCAGACTCCAATGCTTCTTGACAGTTTTGTTATTGTGGAGCAGGGAAAAAAAACATCTTAACAGTGTGTCTTTGGAAGGAAGAAGTTGTCAGACTTGGCAGCAATTCCTAAATACAAAAGAATAAAATTAGCAGGAAGGATATTTTATTTCCAAGCTGCAATTAGGAAACTAAATATGAGATAAGAATAAGAAAACAGGGCACTTGACAGCCTTTTTTTTCCCCTCCAGGAAACTCACTCTGCCATGAGCTCAGTAGAAAGTGGACAAAGCAGTGTAATCCTTTGAAGTGAAAGAATAGCGCTCTCAGGGAAGGGAATTCAATGCAGTCCTGCAGGCTAATGGCTTCTTACACACTGGCAGCTTCCCACTTTACCTGACTGTCAGCCCTGTGCTAGGGCAGCTGCCCTTGTGCTCTGCTGGAGCCCAGAGATGCCAGGCAGGGTCTCAGGGGGTCACTCCAGCAGCTTCCTGAGGCTGGCTCTGGGGGCACAGAGCCCCAGCAAACCAAGGCAGCTGCCTGACCAAGCCAGGTCGATTTGTCCCTGCAAAATTCTGTGTCCCCAGGCCTTCCCTCTTGTGGAGTTTGTTAGGTGTGGACGTGCACATCTGTGCCAGATGGAGCTATCGGGGCTCACTTTGTTGTCTTGGTCTGAGCTATGGATCAGGACTTGTCTCAAATGCCCAGAAGGGATGTATGCTGCCTGCTGCAGTGCTCACACTCACAGGATCATCAGGGAAGGCTTTTCAGACCCAGAGGCCAGGATGCTTTGCAGTCAGTGTCTGGGCCAGCCCCTGCTCTACCCAGCCCAATCAGCACTTGTCTGGAAAGCACTGGAGCACCTCTCGCTATTTAATGACTGGTTTTTGCAACATAAATGGGTAAATTATGTGACAGAAACTGTCTCTGCTACAGCACCATGCAGGAGAGACAGCACTGAGCAAGTCTCAAGCAATTAATCCCTTATTAACAGCCTGGCCCAATCCATGTTAGCCCCAGCCATTGCACCTCAAGCAGTTAGTAGCATCATCTTAAAGATCATCTAGTTCCAACCTCTCTGCCATGGGCAGAAACACCTTCCACTAGACCAGGGTGCTTAGAGCTCCATCCAACCTAGCCTTGAATGCTTCCAGGAATGGGGCATCCACAACTTCTCTAGGAACCCTCACAGTGAAAATTTTTTTCCTAGTATCTATTCTAAACTGACTCTCTTTCAGTTTGAATCCATTCCCTTTGTCCTGTCACTACAGGCTCTTGTAAGAATTCCCTCTCCATCATTCTTGTAGGCTCCCTTCAGGTACTGGAAAGCTACAATTAGGTTACCCCAAATCTTCTCCAGGCTGAACAATCCCACTTCCCTCAGCCTTTCCCCGTGGCAGGGGTGCTCTACTCTGTTGTGCACTGTCTGTAGTTGTTCTTGTCATGGACAGCCCACTTGGTTGTTCAGGAGCCCCACCAGAATGGTGCTGCCTGCCAAGTCATGTCAAGCCATGTTCACTGCCTCTCCCTCACACTGCCATAAAGGTAATCAACAGAAGGGCAAAGCAGGAATGATGTATTAGCAACCAGATTTTGGACTGGCATGCAACACTGCACGAGCCAGACTTAAATATCAGGGGATGCTACATTTAGACATATTGGGAATATGTTGGAAACCTTACCCTGACAAATGCTGTAAGAGACTTGCCTGCACCTGCAATGAAAGGATCTTTTCATCTTGTACAAAAACATCCAAGTTTTTTTTCAACTCTGATTTGTAAGGACTGATCCAAGACCCACAGGAATAGAAGGACGGATTTCATCATGTTTTGAATCTGACTCTCATCATGGAGTTACAATTATGAGGCTTCTAGCCACAAAGCTGCTGCTATTATTAGCTCTGCAAGCTTCCCTTCTTTCCACCTCTATAGCACGCACAAATACTGCAAGATTTGGCTGGTCTTCCTCAGCATAACAGCAAGTAGCATGGCATTTTTCTCTGGTGCTTAATAATTCTCTTTCACAGATACAGCAACATTCCCAGAGTCTGGAAGTGCCAAATATCATAAACAATTAAAAGCTTAAAATTACTTCATACACTGCTCACAGAAAATGAACTTAAGCGTGAGGAAAACAATCATGAAAAGGCATTCATTATTACACAGTCCATCTAGGATCTGCCAAGAGCTGATGAAAATATCTTCAGGCTGATGATAGTCCGATGAAAATTGGATCCAATCTCTCTTCCTTTTTTATTTAATTTTTTTTAAGAAGCAAAAGGGGAGGAAAAATGGAGAGAGACAGAAGGCTCAACAATGAAAATGCTTTTGACACTGATGTTAAAGAAACCAAAGCTGAATGTGATCAACATAGAGTGTGATGATGAGGAATCCCTATAGCAGTGTATTAGCAGGGGTCAGGGGAAAAGGAGCCTGTGTCTTTTGCAGTTATATGGGGTGGCTTGTCAGAAAGGAGGGAATCACTGGTCCTACCTTCTCATTAAATATAGGATCAAGAGAATGTACAATAATGTTGCAGTTGTCATTAAGTTCTCTCTAGTTTTACAGTCTATAACAGCAGAATTTTGTTTCTGCTTCTGAAGAGGAATGAGTTTCTCTCCAGTTAAGGCCACATCCCTTCTGGGCACTCCCAAATATTTCTAGTTTTGATTAATTACCTAAAAATTCACAGCAAACTAAGATTCAGAAGGTCCTGGCAGTGGGGCTGTAAAGGAGTGCTGGTGTCAGCAAACCTCAGGGATTCCTGGGAGACACAAAGCCCAGGAGCCAACATGTGGATGGGCACAGCCCCTTATGCTGTGGAGTGCCATCCCCCTGCCATTCAGGCAGAGCAGTACCCACTTACTTTCCAAAACCAGACTTTTGTGCACTTCATTAACAGACAAGTGCTTGGAAGAGACACAACTTCATCATTTCATGAGCACCCAGGCTACCCAGATGAACAGAGGAAACAAGGGCTTCAGTCTCTACAGAACAGCATCGGGGCTAAATGTTACTGTCATGAGCACTATCAGCTTCAACAGTGCTGAAGTTCTTCTCTGTGACAGCCTGCTTTGTAGCCTGATTACAAATTCTAGAAATATCAACTCAAATATTAGTGTTTAATCATGTCACTATTACTTATTTAGAAGTACTGCACAACTCAAGGCTCTGTGCCTCTCTGTCAAACTCCTCATTCTAATTCACGTTTACAGGCTGTGCTAGTGTTGAGTGAAAAGGGAAAAGCTTTTACAAAAATACTACTGAAAGTAAGACAGAATTATGTCTAAAGCAATTAGTGGAAATAATAAAAAAACCCCTGCCTGATTGCAACAGACTCCCTAGCAGTTTTGAGGCATTAAGAGATGTCTCTTCCCCAAAACAGACTCTAAAACACTGCCAACAGTAAACTTAGACAACTGCACATCTGAAAACCACACTGGTTTGGATAGACACAATTACAGCACATTATAGCTCATTTAGCAACCTCCTTCACTAATATAGAAAGAATGCAACAGGGAGAAAGAAACCATTGAAATACATATATTGCTAAAGATCTACTAGAACTTCATTATTCTGAGAAGAAAAGTAGTTGTTACAAGCAAATACCTAATGTGCAAACAAGAGCTTTAGGGAAATTATGCCAGATCTGAGTGGTAGAATGTTATACCCCCTGAGAACTACTGTGTCCATCAAAATGTGAAATGCTCTGTAGGACCTTCTTGTTTCTAGTAAATGAGGGAAGAAAGAATGTTTATGGGTTTTGACAGCCAAGTGTCAGCAGTTTCCAGCAGCAACTCCTATAAAATACTATTTTAATGTTTGTTTGGGGGAGGGGGTTTTTCATTGTTTTGGGGTTTTTTTTAGTTTTCTTTTTTAACACATGGGATGCTTTTCTAGCTGTGGGCAGACATCAGGCACACTAGCAGTTCATGTAGTGTCATCTTTTGTTCCAGATCAACATACTACCTGCCTTCTTGGGCAGACAACGCTGCCTCAAAAACTGCTTTAAGGAGAGCCCAAGGCACAGCAGGAATTTACCTCTCTGTCACCTAAATTACAGCTCTACAAAACGTTGTATAATCTGTACAACGTGCCTTCTCAGGACTCAGAGTCTGTTTCTCCAAGCTCCCTGTGGCTTGCTGCCACTTACCAAGTGTTTCCTGGAAGAAGCCAGGCAATTTGTGAGAGTCAAGGATTTGGGAATTTTTTCTCCCCATCTCTAACTCAGACACAATTTCACTGGAGATCTGAAATGGATGCAGAGGTTGTAGAGCTGAGAAAAGCAATGATGGGTTGAGGGAATAGTTAAATTGTATAGTTTTTATATTTTTATAATTTCTGTGATTACATTTGGATACTAGTTTGGCATTAAGATAATTTCCTCTTAGCTAGTGTCTTCATTTGCTTGTGTTTCCTTCTGCTTTCACTTATCTGCTTTCTATCATTAGGCTTACAGTGACTGACAGGTATTTTACTTTCCAAGAGAGGAATCAAATGTGTTTGCAAATGTATTCAAATTAATCAGAGCTCACCAAGAGCTTACAAGTCATTCAGCTACCTTCAAATGCCCACTCACAAACCAATCCACACAAATACAATGCTCCATTCTCGATGCATAAGGGTTGTGGAGCTCTTGAAATCATAAATTGAGAATTACACTCAGATGAAAGTTGCCTGCATAAATTGCCTAAGAGAACATGAACTCTCTTTCATGTGTCTCTCTCTGAGTTAACAGGCCTAAAGTTCAGCTTTATATTGAAGAAAAAAATACCGAAGAAAAGAAAATTTGAAATATTCAAAGAAAATATTGAAGAAAAGCAAACTAACCTGCAGCCCTGCACAGAAAGAGAATAAATCTGCCACCTAAGTAGATGGCCCAGTATGGCTGCACAGTCCTGCACAGTCAAGCACTCAGTGCCACCCAACTGGTCTGTCCTTTCCCTGTTCTACAGCTTGGACAACAGTATGGGAGAAGGAAACAAACGACTTGTGACTGAATAACAATCAGCAACAGAAAAGGCGTTGTTGCTTGCCATTTCCTAAAGCAGCTGTCAAACCCTTTCAGCCCTAACAGCCAGGAGCTTAAAACCTTGAAGGGGAGACAAGAACTGGCTGTAGTGAGGTGTTTCAGACCTTTCCACTGCAGGAGCTCCTCTAAACTTGCAGTTCCTAGGAACAATCTCTGCCAGTTTTGCACAGTCCAGTTGCAGCTGGTGATGGTAAGTGATGGCCCTGTCTTCCTTATCAGTTGTTAAAACTGATAGCTGTCTCCCATCTGCTAAATCCACAGGTGAGTTCATTAAAATAGCCAAGGAGTGACTGATCCCTCCAAGTAACTTCACAGAGAATCCTTTAGAGCTGAATTTCTTGATTTTGTTTCAGGTGTTGTAGTTCTGTGAAAGCAGACACTTAAATCCCATGCTGAATTTAGATTCCAGTACTGGCAGAGGTAGGTGATTTCTATCTTATCAGTGTATTTCATTCACACACTCCAAGAGTTTTGCAGCAATTTCTCAACCCTCCCATTATGGCCAATGCCATTATTTTTATTACTTATCAATGCTTAGGGTTCTATTGGGCTTTCAGTTTATACACACACAGAGCAAAATGTCATTGTTCTAGGAGGTAAAATGGCCTGTTTCATGGGAAGACATCACAGGTCCAGCTCCAGTGTCTCTTGTCAGCCACACTAGTATTTGTCAGCAGTTTGAACTGTTCCTTGTGCAAGACATCCCTGTCTGATACAATTGATGAGAGCTCACCCTTACAGCTTTCAGATAAGAGATCCTCAATACAATTTGTCAAGTGATTTCAGACACGCTAAACTTAAACATTCTTGAATTTCTCCTGAAGTAAACACCTGCTCTAGAAGAGGAAAACCAGGACAATGCAGCAGGAGAGCATTGTTTCTTCACAAGCAGAATGAAACTCCCATTTTTAAAATATTTACCATCACCTGTATTCAAAGGATGACAAAGTTAGATTTGAATATTGAAAAGCTCTCCACACCTCTTTCCAGGAGCAGTAGGAACAAAAAACTCCAGACTCCCTGAGACCACCAAATGTGAGTCTAAAAGCTGTCTTTGACCTAGCCTTTGTTTGGATCACACCTCTCCCTCTTATACAGGTATGGGCAGATACACAGTGCTTTGTTCATCCCCAAATGCCTTTTCACTCATAATTCAGGCTGCATTTGCAACCAGCTCTGTTAAAAGATTTTGTTTAGAAAAAGCGTGTGCTTGCATCTGACTCTTGGACACCACGGTCATGGTTTTGTCTCTATGTTTTTTTTTTCCATGAGTAGTTGCCAGTACTCATAGACAGCAGAAAGCAAATTCCCTTTTCCCCTCTGCCACAAGGATTTGAATGCTCCTTTAAGGAGCACAGCTGTCATCACCACATTATGGGGCCAGAAGCTCCATTCAAACTCCCATATGCACAGAGATGCTGTGAGGGAAGCTCTCCCTCCCCTTCCCTCCCTTGCCAGAGCTTTGCCCTGTGAGGAGGTGACTGTGATGAGACAGGGCAGGATGGATGAGGTTACCTCAGGGAAAGCTGTTCCAAGTCTCCCCTGTTTCATTTTGGGAGCACACACAGGACATCCTGCCTTCCACACTGCCGAGACCTTGAGAGTCAGTGTTTCCAACGAGACAGGCTGAAGAGGTTCTGCTTTCAGAAGTGTGAATTGGAGCCGAGGTGCCCCAGCTTCCCTCAGGCAGGTGACAGGACTGGAGCTCCAGCCTGGAGACACAGGTCCTCACCAGGAGGTGTGATCTCCACATTCTGGTTCCTGCTCCAGCAAGCGCCCCCACCACTGATCCAAACCAGAAAAATCTCAGCTGGGGAGACAATGGCACCTAATCCCAGAACCCCTCCTGTATAGCAGTTTTACCATTCTCTTCATCTTCTCAAATCACTGAGAAAAATAACTTGCTGAACCTGAAAACTATCCCAGTTTTATCGAATAGTGCCCTTCTTCTGCTCTGCAACTCTAACCCTTCATTTTCCTGACCTAAAATGTTTCATTTCATATTACAGACAGCTTTTCATTTAAGCTTTCTCCTCTTCTCCTATTTTTCCACTTCACTGAGACAATGCAAAACATTTAATTTCCATCTGAGGCAGGCAGGTTTGAAGAGTTCAGCTTCAGTAGCTTAAGTGAGGCAGAGCACAGAGTGTGTGCTGACGTGGTTACGTGCTTTCAAGTGATCAATAAAATATTGATTGTTTAACTCTCATGCTTTGCCTTCTCTGCCTCTTCCATGTTCTAACGTCACACTGGGCTAAACTTAAATACTTCAGGTGACATCTCCTTGCTTCCTCCTAAGGAGCATTGTAAAATCAGTTTTCTCCTTGCTCCCCTGTTCGGAGATAAGAGGGAGATGTGACACAGAGCTCACCCTTGAGCAAACTGAGCTCACCCTTGAGCAAACTGCTTCTCTTCCACTGGTAGTACTGGGACATTAAGCTTTAACCTCTAAGCATCACTGAAATGTGATATATTAATTTTCTCAGTTGTACTTGTATCCAGAAGAAGCCACCACCAATGCCATATCTCAGATTAGGAGTGCAGGAAATTTTGTAATCCCAGTTTAACTTCTCCTCACACTGCATCACCTTTAGCTCTCCAAGTGCATTTATGGTTTATATTTACATAGCATAATCTCCTTATTTTTAAAAGAAGAGAGGCATCTTTCAAGGAGCTTGTCATATTATGTTTTGTTACCCATTTTCTAGTCCCATCTTTCACGTGAACTGATTCTTATCCCAAGTGTAGGAATGTAAAACACTACAAAATGTATTGATCATAAATAAAATCTGTGAGCAGTATGCCATGGTCTCATTTGCTGAAAACAGGAAGAAGTGCTGCCGTGGAGAGGCTGGAGAAGCTGCTGGAGGTCAGGTGGGTTTTGCCACAGACCCCTGGCAGGTGCTGCAGCATCTGCTTTGTCCCCATCGTGTTGGGAGGCTGTGCTTGAGGGGAGGTCAGGGCTTTCCATGTCCCTCATACAGCCTGGGGGACACCACCAAGGCCTGGGGTGCTTGGGATCCAGTTGGGAATGGTCCCCAGTGCAAGGCATTTCCTCAGAGCAGATATTGCAATGGTGCTGGGAAGTTGTTCTGTTATCACAATGATTGTACTTGGCTACAGTGTTCAAATTAGTTTAATTGCTCAGAATTAAGGAAACGAAGGCAAAAATCCCTCTCTTCCTGTCTCTGTGAGAGCTCTTCTCTCCTTTCTGGTTTCTCCTTTGCCTTTGTAAGACATCTAGCCTGCAAGAATCCCAAAATTCACTTAGATTTGTCCTGGTGAAAAGATTTATGTTCCTATACCACAGGCATTGGCTGAGACATTAAAAATATTTATCAATGGAAGGAAACTATTTCCTTAGCAACTGGAGAGTGCAGCAGACATTTCAGCAGTTAAGTACACGTAGAAATAATACCAGACTCCACAAAGGGAGTATTTCAATGTAGTAGAAACAGTTGTTTAATGGAAAATGCTATTTTGAGTTTCAAAAAAGACAGTGTTATCCAAAATAATGTTAGTCATGGATCTAAACTCAAGAAAAGACAACAGCAGATATGGCCAGTGCATCCCCCTGAATCTGAGTAGACAATGCTTAGATCAATCTGTTATGTGTGCACACCTGGCAAAGATACAGCTGGACAATCTAACAGAGAGCTCAGAGAAAACAAAGGTGTTTGCACAAACAGCAAACTATACTGAAGAATCTCTTCCTGACATTGTCTTCAACTAAGGGGTTACAATCCTCAGAAACACAAAGCAGTCATCATTATATAACCAGCACCAGCAACTGAAAGCTGGATTTTGGCAACAGCATCATCATCCCACAGAAATGAAAAGTGCTCTTAATTTTTCACATAATGGCATCCTAATCAAATGAACTGCTTTTAAGACCATCTCCCTTACTGCATAGTAACCCCATTTCTCATGGGCACTCATTCACAGTTTGAATTTGCACCTAAGTCTGTGCAGCCCTTCCCTGCTGCAGTCCCCACTCCAGAGCCAGTGGGCTGAGCCACTGTTCCAGTCACAGATAGCCAGGGGCTGGGAAGGACTGACAGATTCTAGAGGGCTCTGAGCCTTGTCAAAGATGCATCTCATCCTCCACCCTGCTGGCCTGTCAAATGTCCCTGAACTCTCCCAACATGCATCTTTATCACCAGTCTGCCCACAGCATAGATTTAGATCAGGCTTTATCTGGCTCTGTGCTACTGATCACACAGGGGCCTTGCTGCAGAGATTTTGGCACCAGATTCATAAAAAGAAGCTACAGTGCCTTCAGACTTCCAGCAGGTTTTTCAGAAGTCCAGAGGACAAAACATTTTATGTGGAGATGAAACAGCACAATTCCTACAGCTCCTGTCCTGGGGACTGCACGCTGACCCTGCCAGAGCAAGCCTCTGGCACATGCACACACCTGGGCTGCTCTGCACAGGAAAAGCAGCTCTGCATGCTTTTAATTTATCCATTTCCCAACACTTGCAGCTACTGTTATATACCAAGTAAAATCTAGAGAAACTTTAAAGATATGACTTCCAACCCTCCCTTTATCATTTTTATCTAATGCTGTACTTTCTAGCAAATACTTGACTGCAAAGGCACAGAAGGGACAGAGTGCACTACACCAGCACACTGGCAAACTTGCTTCATATTCAGATGGAAACCATTTGGCTCAGAAGCATCACTGCATAGTAAATCAGCTGTAATTTCCATCATTCTCATTGTGCTGTAGGGGCATCCAGCCCAAAACGCCTGTTTGGCTGAAGTGGATGGAACCACCAGGCAACTGCTGGATCCAGCTTTTGTTCTTCAGTGACAGAAGGCTCTAGAAAATGCTGTCAAGAAGGGCATGGCAATGCTGGCAGAGATCATTTAATCTTCCTAAACTCCAAAACCTGCTCACTTATAATTTGGATCTGATGGCAGCTCTCAGGACAAGAGCCCTCCTGGCAGGATGCCAGTCCTGGAGCATCTCTTGGCCTGCTGCATGCTGTCATGATGTGGAAGAGCTGTCCTGCAGCTCAGGGGTGGGTAATGCCCCTCTGGGTGCCTGGCCCATCCTGGGAGCACAGCTCTCACAAGCACCAGCCCCACAGGCAGAGGGTGGCACATCACCACGTGGGGTAGGTGTGGTGTCCTCACTGCAGGGCAGCACGGAGAGGGCAGGCAGCTCCAGGGCTCTCACTGCCTCCAAAAAGGGTCTGAGAACAGTAAATACACTGCCTGCCTTTGCCCTCTCAAAGCCAGGCCTTGCACCCAAGGAGGACAAGAATTAAAATACTCACCAACCTCCTCTCTCTCTGCTCCCCAAAGCTCAGAAGCAGAACAGGCAGGGAGGGCACAAAAATCTTTTTCCAGCACACAAAGTTGAACACACGAGCCCCCTCTCTCATGCACAGACAGTAGGGAGTGCTGGAGATCACCAATTTCACCTGCAGCCCATTTATCTCTAACACAGTGCCAGGCCTCAAACTTCTTAGAGTAGTTTGGGAAAAAAGAAAAGAGTTTTGAAAAATAAAACACTTAAAATAAATATATTTGACCTCTCAGATCCTAGAAGGCCCTTAGGAATATTTGCTGGAATGTGCTGTTGGCCAGGGGCAAGGAGCTGTCTGCATGAGGTGAGGAGCAGGGTGGTGGGAGGTCTGCAGGCAGAGGTGCAGACCTTGGCAGCACATGAGCCCAGCTGCTGACAGGCATTCCCTGCACACAGACACAGTAACTTCCCCAGCAGCCCCAGGCTAGAAAGAATTGTTCAGTCGTGATGCTGGACTAAATAAAAACACCCTCTGAACAAGTGGTGCTCAGGAATCTTTTCCATTTTAGTTGCAAATTCACTTTCTTCCCCCCCAAATAATCTGCTTTACCCTGTTAGAAAAAGTCCAATCCAGCTGCTATTAGATATTTTTCTAACAGGAGAGTTTGCCAGATCTAGTATTTGAAACAGATTTTGTCTTTAATATTCCTTTTACTTAGGCATTTTCTGTTTCATACATGACTTCTTAGGAAATGTGGTTTATCAATAAAGAGGATTATTTCTAGAACATTAGTTTGCATTAAACCAGCTAAAATTCAAACTGCTGCTCTTCAAAATCACCAGCCTCAGAATACTGTAAATTGAAAAGCTGTTGCTTCAGTAAGTCATGCAGTTTTTCAGCATTTATCTTAAATATGACTATGTATCATCACCTGTTCTGCAACCCAGCTGCCCCCAGCACACTGTCTGGAACTCAGTTTGCTAAAAATAAGAATCTCAACAGCATCCTCTGGCTCTTCCTCCTTTGCTTTTTTTTTTTTTTTTTAATATATTTATAGCATCTGCATCCAACCTTCCAGTCTTACTCAGGTGCAGGTGTGACTAACAGAAGATCCTTTAAACGTTGTTTTTCCTGCCAGGGGCCTGGGTTTGCTGCTGAAGGACTCAGCAGAAGCACGGGATGCTGCCATCACTCCCTGTCAGCTGAGTCCAGTTCCTTCACAGGACATACTGAAACGAATCACACACAAACCTCATCTCTGCCCAGCTCAAGGGAAGAGGATTCCCCACAGGGAAGACAGAAGTTTTTCTGTCTTAACAGATGTTTGGCATGTCATATGCATTTGATTATCTTCTTAAATACATCATTTGCTGCGTGCATCCACCATATCAGAGCTCCGAAGGTGCAGTCACCAGGCACATTCAGATAAAGAGGAGAATGCTTTTCACCTGTGCCTTGGGAGAATCTGGGCTCATCTCTGCATCCCATCCAGCTCTGAGAGCTCTTGGTCCTTGTGCCTGCATTGGTTATGGAAACTGCATCTTGCCAAATGATCTCCAGCACTGGTGCTAAACTGAGTCACTCTCGATCGCCCGAGATTTTCCAAGGCATTTACACATTTCACTACAACATTCTGTTCTTGTTCTCTGTGAAGAGAGCTTCTTCACATCCAAACCAGTTCAAGGACAAACCCACACCTACAACCGCCGACAGCAAGGCGGAGCTGACACCCCAGGACTTGTTGTTGCTGTTGGCTTTGTGGCTGCCCTGTTCCTCAGTGCCAGGAGCCGAGCTCTGCCCTGCTGGTGCCATCCAGCACGGGGCTGGGCTCGGGCAGGAGGCAGAGCAGGCTCTGCTGCCAGGTCCCTGCAGCAAGCCAGCACCACTCACCACGGCTCAGCCTCCTCTCAGCCCAGCGAGGATGGCAAGGCTGCTCGCTGTGATGGCAGGGGTACCCCAGGAGACACAAAGAAGCCTCCTGAACTGCAGGAGAACATTTTGATGGCAGGCTGACACCTGCCAAAGAGATGAAATCAAGCCCCAAACAGACCACATTATCCTTTCTCTACACACAGACCATTAATTCTCCAAGCTGTAGCCTGGCATGATGATGCCATATCTCTTTTATGGAAAGGGAACAAAAGACAGAATAAAATAAATTATTTCTTAAAGGCTGCCAGATATATCTTTTTGCAGATCAGAGATGTAGGCTAGTATCTCCCAAGTCTCACATTAATACACTACACAAAGTTTGTTCTTCCTCTTGTAGGCTTGGACTAAGTGATCAGAAGCTTTTTATGATACCAGGCACTTATTGCTAGCAGGCCCTGCAGGACATAAGTGCTGCATAATGTCTACAGACTGTCAGGGTGCTCCAGCTACGCCTCACTGGGTTTGTGGATAGCCACACACAGGAGGCACACTCAGAACTGGCTAACCAAATTTCTGGCTAACCAAAATGCCTCCAAACGTAACCACAATTCACAGACCAAACACCCAAGTGGAATACTGACTGGCCGGTGTTCTCACTTTGACTGCAGGCACAAATCAAGCCACAAATTTGCAAATGCATCATACACTGCATTGAGATGTGTTTTGCATGTAAGGGAGCAAGGATGAGATACTTCAGACTCCCTGTGGCTGATGGCAGCATCTCATCTATTTTTGTTTTTTGTTAATTTGCCCTGACCAAAGGCCTGGGGTCAGGAGTCAGGACAGAGCTGTGCTTACTACTGGGAAGGTCAAGGTTGGGGCAGTGCAGGATGCAGAGGGAAATTTCATCACCTCTGATGAGGCCACTGCTCCAATGAGGTCTTTTAAACTCTGGTGGTTGTATCAGGAGACCTAAATGCCTGAACAGGTGAGGGTGACAGTTCTGCTTTCTCCTTTATGTTCTCAAAGCTGAGACAGGGTCTACACTCTGCTGCAAGTCTTCCCTCTTCCCACACTTCACTGCCAGATTGAGCCCTAAATTTTGTGTCTAACTATAGCTGATGGCACCCTCTTAGCCCTGGCAGTTTTAGACAGCAAGCAGATGTCACTGTGCCTTCTAACACATTGGTGGACATAGCTTTAAAGCATCATGACTTTGTTGGAAACATCTCCAGTTTGTATTAGTATTACAAAACCAAGCAAGTAGAATGGAGACAAAGTTCAAGGTGTTTAAGAGATAACAATTTCTGCTTCACAGCACCCAGGAAATATGTCTCACAAACAAAACGTTCCAAAAATCAAACCTGGCCTCAGCTGAGGAGCCATCCATACCACTTCACTTCCTGGCCACTTTCTACCAATTCTGTAAATATCTGGCAGTCAAAATGTCTCCTGCACTCTGTCAAATAAAGGAAATGGTCCCAGAATCAACACAAAAATAACTGTCAGAAGAAAAAAAGAACCCCAAACCCACAAATAATTCAACTACAGTAAGTGTCCAATTTTTACAGGAGTTTTCATACTGAGATGAATCACCATACTTAAACCCCTCCACAGGACAATTACAGCATAGCTCTTAACTTTTTAGGTCTTCTCTCCCTATCTAAAAAGATCCCTTTTTAAGATTAGGTGTAGATTTAAGTCCAGCTATAGTGTCTAGGCCACTGAAGATGTTTGGGTGTGCTCCAGGAGCTCCAGCAGTCAGTGTCCTCCTCACAGAATACTCCAAGACAAGAGCATTTTAAAGTTCCCACAGATGTAATGACAGTCAGGAGGAAGACAGAAAGCATATGTGAAGCCCTTCATTCCAACTGAGAAACTAAGCACAAAAAAGGAATCTTCCTGCACACATAAGAATCAGTAAAAAATCTGAGTAAAATGCATACCTTAGGATTTGATCTAAAACTTATAACCAACAGCAGTGAATGCCACCTTTTTACAGTTTTTTGGTTTGGTATTTGGTTTTTTTTACTACTGATCTGGGCTGCAGAATAAGCCTTGGTCTCTCAAACACCTTTTACCTGGGAATCTTTAGTAGATTCAACTTTTAACAGCTTCTGAGGCAAGGAAAACCCTGCTTTTGTTGCCTGGCTGGAGAGTAGAGAGAGTGAATAATCAGCCTAGCCTTTAAATCAGATGCCTGCAGTAGAAAGAAAAGCAATCCTTGTTTTCCCAGCAATACAGGATGTTCATTGTAAGAATAACTGTTCAAAGGAGTCATACATGCTTGCAGAACAGTTACAGATAGTGCATTGAATTACCAGTGCAGTAAATAAATTACTTTTGCTTGTGTAACACAACAGGAATAAGAGGTCCCTAATTTTAGTTCAATGTGATGAGCTGCTTTCAGGCAAAAAAAGAAAGATATGGTGGTAAAACATCAAACTGCTACCACCATAATAGAAAAGTTAGTTTATCCAGGGCATTTATTTGATGATGTGCTACTAGACCTATATACAGATAAAATAATTTGCTTCAGGTAAATGCAAATAGATTTTAATCCCACTATGGTGTGCAGGTCCCATGAATTTCCATTGTTGTAAAGAAGCTCCTATTGCAAGGTTAAATTTCTCAGGTAGAAAATACTGAATCTATAAAGTATGTCTTTCAGGGATCATAGAATAGTTTGGTTTGGAAGGGGCCTTTAAATGTCATCTGGTTCCAAAGCCCTTTCCATAGGCCAAACCACCTTCCACTAGACCAGGTTACTCAGACCTGACCCTGAAAATTCTGGGCATGGGGCACCTACAACTTCTCAGGTCAACCTGTCCTGGAGCCTTGACACCCTGACAGTGAAGAACTTCTTCCTAATGTCTAATCTAAACCTACCACCTTTCAGTTTGGAGCCACTGCCCATTTACCTGCCCTTTTTGAAAGTCCCTGTCCTGCTCCTGGAAGGTTTCTGCAGAGCCTTCTCCTCTCCAGGCTGGACAATCCCATGTCCCTCAGCCCATCTGCACAGGAGGGTGCTCCAGCACTCTGATTCTCCTTGTGGCCTCTCTGGATTATGCTAACAGGTCCATGTTGGAGGTCCCAGAGCCACCAGCACTATCCTTCAATCATCAGAGGATGATACTTCAGCCTCTGAGTGCTGGGGCTCCCAGCAATTTCAAAATCAAACCCAGTTTGATTTAAGAGCTTAAACAGCTAAATTCTCAGTGGAGCTGAACACCCTCGACCTCCCCCTTGCTCAGAGGCTACACAGAGTGCTCATCACTGACCTTAAGCAGTTTCTCAGCCTCTGAACCCCCCAGGCATCCCTTCCTCACACTCACCTGGAGACAGCTCAGAAACCTCGCTGGGGTGAGGCTCAGTCAGACCTGCAGCATCAAGAAACCTCCAGCTCTGGTTGCCCCTCAACCCTGCTGTGTGCCTGGCTCCTCCTGAGAGCCCTGCCCTCTGCCCAGGGCTGCTGTGCTGCTGAGCAGTGCTGAGCTCACCACTTCTCACAGGGCTTTACACAGCCTGTCCAGAGCCAGCAGCAGCCAAACCCTGCACAGCCAACAGAGCCTTTCCTCACGGCCTTTGGGGGTTGCAGTGGCTTTATCCTTTCCAAAGATTAATGATTTCCCCTTTGCAGTGCCCTGTGACATTTTACTACCCATTTACCCACAGGAGAAGGATTGCTCCCCTGCTCCTAGTACCTACTCATGCTTTATAATTAAGCCAGATTGTTTCTGTAATATCAATACATGCAGTTCATCCTTTAGCTTAAATCAATATGGATCAAAACAGGTTTTGACTTCTGTGCTAAAAAAAGAAAAGGTTTGAGACAGTCTGTGAACATCTGTATGGATTTTGTTGAGCCTGAAGGATGGCTGTGCTGAAAGCATGGAAAGTTGCACATTTTCAAGCAATTGGAAAAGGATGGAAATGTCATCAGCTAGTGTCAGTGCAAGTGCACCTCTCTGGAAGCTAAGTAGGACTGGAGAAATGATTAAAGCACACTGCAATGCAAGCCTCACACAGACACCTCAACCCATACTCCTATAAATATATATATATATATAAAAAAGAATTTATGGAGAAATCATTGAACTATACTTTGATCATCTTGTAAGATAGATGTCTGTCTTTTTTCTAGTCAGCTCTTTAGGAAGAGACAGATATGAGGAAGAAAGAGCAGTTGGAAGTAAGGGATTTCCTGGGAATAAGAATTCTATCTTCAAGAAATTTTAAAATCATCCAAAAGAAATAAAACTGGAAGTGCATTGACTTGCTTTTTTTTTTTTTT
>VXBS01005634.1:457029-473577 GCA_013400255.1 Sitta europaea
AATGAGAACCAGCCCTTGAAAATAAAATAAAATAATTTAAAAAACATTCTCCAAAAGCCTTTGCATGCTAGGCCAGTAGAAATTTTCCTTAAGTCTAAGGAAAACTGAGACAGAGCAGAGCTATTACTCAAGAAAATGTGGCTTCCGAAATGTCTGGCTTACCAGTTTGATACATTTACATTGAAGGATGTTAAAAGCCCTGTGCAAGGGAACAGAAACATAAGAGGCATGAGTCAGCAGTAGGACAGGATCATCTTTCTTTTGATTTAAAAGAGCTTGAAGAAACTCTGAAACAGAGAAGCATTCAGATGTAAGCAGTTTGAGGAAGATTATAATTTTTTCAATCTATACAGTGGGGACTGACCAGACAGAATTAATGGGTGTTTTGCAAAAGCCCTGCAGTCATAGTAAGATGATTCATGCTACATTGTTCTTATACAGCAAATGTGTAAGGAAATCTGTATGTCATATTTAAATGCTACAATATATTCACATTATAGACAAGATTTTGTGGGATCAGAGCAAGAAAGCTTTCCCACACTGAAAAAATATCATTTGTGTTTTATTTCAATACAATGATACCAAGCAAAGAACAGTGTGACATGCCCACACTGTGTAAAGCCACTCTCCCGGTGAAAAGGAGGAATTGTCAGCTTTCCAGCAGGTCCCTGCTGTAACCCTGCACTGTGGAGATGGGACATCTAATGGGATTCCATTCAAAGCAGGCAGTGAGACACCACTGAGCCCCAGTAAGGAACTACTTCTACTGCTGATGACAGGATAGTGGAAGATAATATTTTTTTGAGAAAAAAATTTCCAGTTAATTTTGTTTTCAATCACATAATGTGGGAGAACTCTACTCAGCCCCTTTCAGATGGTACAAGAAGTCCATTTTTCTGAGACTGGCCACACAGAATCACAGGTGTCCTCAGACTCTGACTTGTTCCACCACCAGTGACATTCATAAATTCATACAATCATAGGATGGTTTGGGTTGGAAGTGGCCTTTAAAGGTCATCTAGTCTGACTCTCCTGCAATGAGCAGGGAAATCTTCAACTAGATCAGGGTGCTTAGAGACCTATCCAATCTGATCTTGAATTTTTCCAGGGAAGGGGTGTCTGCTGTCTCTCTGGGAAACTTGTGCTAGTGCCTCATCACCCTCATTGTCAAAAATTTCTTCCTTATATCTAGTCTGATTCTACCTTCTTTTAGTTTATTAACACATGTCCTCCTGCTGCAGGCTCTACTAAAAAATGTATCCCCATCTTATAAACCCCTATTTGTATTGTCCTATTCTTATTTGTAGGAAAACATAGTGGGAACATCTCAGTGAAGCACCACAACAGGGTAGTGATGCTCCTAAAAGAAAATTGTAAGGTGGGCATGGATCAGAAGCCAAGCTTCTTAAGACAGAGTGAAATTAAATGTCTGACAAAATGGCTGAAGTCCTCAACATATCAAGATGGCAATTTGATTGTTGGTGCATTAGAATTACTTTTTCAGAAGTCAGTTTAATCCCTTGCAGATGTCACTGCTTTGTTTTGGCTTTCCTGCTAGACTGAAATCAGTTATCTCATACATTTTTAATTCTTTTGTCCAAAACAGAACTTATGCCCCATTGGCTCAATCACCCTTTACAATGAAAATTTTAGAGGAGATCATTTTGCCCTGGCTTCACTTCTTTTACTCTGTGGGAAGGATGAGGATGCTGAGCAGGGGTTTATAAACCTGAGCAGGGTGTCCTGCAGTGACAGAGCTGGGACAGAAGCTGAAGGCTCCCCTCCTGCATTAGAAAACTGCTCTGGGCACAGAACTGGGAAGGACACAGTGCTGCTACAGGTGGGACAAGGCCTGGGAGGCTGCCATGGCACAGACAGGACAATGGCTTTGCTAAATTTCACTGTGAGTCTTTCCTGCCCCTGAAATGGCCAATTTAGGAGGGGCAAGCCCCAGCCACATCCTCCAGAGGTGGAAGTTCAGCACAGCTTCACTGAAGCTACTGGAATTGTCTAAGGAGGAAAGCAGTTACCCAACAACTGAGCCCCCTGCTTTCAGTAGTAAGAATAACACTATAATATTTTTATTGATAGATAAAAATATATCAATGAAAAAAGGAAAAAAAAGAGTAATTTTGGAAGATATTCAACCCCTATCTCACTTCACAGCTTAGCACCATCATACTTCTCTTACCAATTTCTCTAAAAGACATTTCACAGTATTTTGGTGATCACAAAAATAAAAGCTTTAAAGCTTTTAAGCTTTAGTTAAAATAAAGCTTTAAAGCTTTAGTTGAAGCAACTTCCACAGCAAGCTGGAATTGGGAGGCCAAGTGCTGCAAGCAGCTGTAGTTAGAGCCATGCTGGAGTTCTTAGGACACCTGAGACAGCTCTCACAGGACTGAGCTCCCTACAAGTCACCAGCATGTCTGCTGAAGTGCTACATACCTTTATGCTTTTAAAGCAAAAAAAGGTTTTGTGACAAATTAAAAGATTAAAAATGTAAAGTATCTGACAGCACCTTACAGCAATGTTCAAAAGTTGCCTCCGTGCAGTTATTATCTTGTCTTTATTCACTGACCCACATCTCTTCCTTACTGTGCTGGATTTTAAAACCAATGAGAGCACACAGCCTTTTCACATTCACATTTTGCTCAGTCTGAATCTTTAAATGTCCCTATTTTACCATTCAAGGTAAGTAAAAAAGTCCTACTGAATAGCAGTGCACAAATGAGTAATTCTGCTGCCTATTGGATTAATCTTTAATCTCTCTTCCCCATCTGAGGGATGCTTTAAAACATCAGTCTGGGCTCAGCCCTGCAGTGCCAACCTGCTACAAATTCAACCCACTATGGCTCAGTGCACGTGTACAGCCCAAGCCTGCATTTTGGAGAGATGTAACTCTAGGGAGGGAGAAGTAGTCAGGAACTCACCCAACTCATCACCATTCTGTCCTGCCTTAAAAATCCCATCCAAGCTGGTGAGGAGGGCAAGTGTGAGCACACGAGAGCTGTTCTGGGTCTCTCTTCCCATTCTAGAAAGGAGCTCTTTTGAGGTTTGCTGGTCCAAAGTGTAGATGCAGATGTTCAAAAGTGGGTGGGTTTCCTTAGAATTTTTAAAAGTGCAGACATGGAGGGGTTTTGTTTGGTTTTGGTTTGGTTTTTTTGTTGGGGTTTAGTATCTCTGGAAATCATGTCCAAAACCAAAATACAGCAGTAGAGAGGCATATGGTTTTATTAAGGCTTATGGGTTCAGAATCCAGAAGACCATATTAAAATACTTCCCACAGACACACACTGGATTCCCTATGAAGTAGATAAAGTCTTATTCCACTGCTGTTCTGGTGACTCATGAGAATACAATGCCAATTTTCTTCATTTCAGTGCTTTGGCATTTAAGCAGGTAAGAGGTACTGCCCAGGCTCAATAAACTGGGAAATACAGGTCTTATTGCTCATCCTTATGAGATGAGCAGAAAGGGTACAGCTTTTTAACTTTTTTTATAACTGCATTTATTCAATTGCTGCTGAAAAAAACCCTCCGTGCTTAAACTAGCAAATGTTTTTCACATTATTTGTCCTCAATTCACACGTAAGATACAAGAAATGCCATTGGAAAAAAAAAACAAAAACAAAACAAAAATACCCAAACAAACAGCTAGGGCAGAGAAAAATGAGGGGACATCACAATTGAAACAACAAGATTATGCCTTGCGTGCATGACCCTTGTGTAAAAATACTTCATTTGCTTCAGCATGATGCTACCCCATAAAAAGGTCAGATCTACTGTATTACCAACCTATAAATAATTCAGGGTTATAAAGCTCCTTATCTGATGCTGAAAATGCAGAGGGCACACGAGAGTGCTGTTTGCAGTCTCCACAGCCCTTGCAGAGCAGAGCAGATTCTGTGCCCAGCCCCAGGAGCGGTGCTGTGAGCTGGGGCACGGCCCTGCCCAGCAGCTCCAGGGCCAGGATGCTCTGCAGAGCTCAGCCAGCCCACAGCCTGGGCTGGGAGCCTGAGGAGCCCTGGGCTTGCACAGGGCTCCTTCACACCAGCCTTGTGCCAGCACAGAAGAGGAGCCCGTGCCTCCCTGCAGGAGTTTGGTCTAAATGCCTGGGGGAGGAAGATTCCCCTTCCACCATCACAGTGCAGACACAGGTGTGTCCCAGAAGTCAGGCTAATATTGACTGCACGTGTCTGTACTCCAAACCCTCACACTGCTGCCCCTCACACATTCTGCTGGCAGCTCTGGTGCCACCAGCCATCATTGCAATTAGCATGCAATGCTGCCACTTGCTTTCACTGGTTCCCTTCATACAGAAATTTTCAAGAGTAGCATCAGAAATTTTGTTTTCACAACTATTCCAAATATTTTAGCAAATGGCTTTTCATTTTGTTGAGGCAGACCTGATGTGAAACACCAAAAGGCCAGCCATTTGAGAGTATTTGTCATCTTCTGAAAATGGCTAACAAGAATTCAATCTTCTTTCTTTTCCTTACTTGTGACTTAGAAAATTCATTCTGATTCAGTACAGAACAAGGAATGAAGGAGATGGCTTTGAAAATAACTGGACTTTATTAGCTAAATCAAAGCTAATTGCTTTTCTTTCTCAATGATGCTTTAAAATATTTGCAGTAAAGCAAAAATACACCCTTAATCTGTTTGAACCATTTTTTCTTTTTATATATTTTCCCATTGTTTTTATGGATTAAAAAAAATGCATCAAGATGAAACATCTGTTTGACCTTAAAGCATACAATCTGTCCGTTGTCTCCTATAGAAAACAGAAATTATATTGATTTTCCAGGGTTTTTTCTTTCTCTGCAGTGAAAAATTGAAAATTACTTCAGCATGCCTAGACCTTAGCCTAGACATGGAGGGCCCAGCTGGCAATCCCATAGGCCACATTGATCCTTTGGGATTTTTCTACCTGTCTTTTCCCCAGAAGAGCTTGGGAACAGCTGCAGGGGATGATTCTCAGCACTGCCAGGTGACTGACTGCAGCCACTCACCCAGTGAGTGGGGTTTGATGGCCTGAGATGCAGAACACATCCCTGGGAACGTGGGGGGATGGAGGGGATGCATCTGCTGTTAGCAGTGTGCCGCTGCCATGACTGGGGGTTCCATTGCTGCTGCGGGCTCCTCGGGCACACAGCAAGCAGGAACGTGCTGGGTTTGGAGGAGGGGTGCTGTGCTGTACAGCCCCCCACAGACAGCCAGGGCTGGGCTCCTCACATCTCTGAGCACACGTGCAGAGGAATGCACCGGCTGCCCCCGGCCCGGGGCAGGGCACGGGGAGCCCCCGCCGCCCCCCGAGCAGCCCCCCACCCACGCCGGGTGACAGACAGGGCTTCTCCCGGAGCCTGCGAGTCACCATTCTCTCGCAACAAAGTGGAGGAGTGGCAATTTTTTTTGGATGGCAAATCCTTTCTAAGGTGCTGTGAAGGGCAGCACAGCCACATAGTGCAATTTACAGAAAGATGATGAACTGTGTCCAAAGCCCACAGTCCCCAGGTTAAATCACTGCTTCTACAGGACTGAATCCTACCAGAGACCCACCACAATCAATCACATTCTCACAGGAGCAGAACACAGCAGCAGAGCAGCATCTCAAATGGGAAGAGGAAAAGGAAGAAAGCCTACAAGCAGCAATTGTCATGACTTTCATTTTCTCAGTATTATGCTTCCTTTTCACTTGTTTATCTTCTTCCAAAATTCTTATTTCTCATATAAAACAGGAAAGCGGGTCCCAAATGCATTATATAAGTGCCTCAATAATACAGTCTTAAAAATTTAAAATGAGTGCTTACAATGTTGTTTTCATTTTATTTTGATGCGAGAAATAATTAATATTAATGCAGGGAACACAGTATCATTTTACATTCATTTTGTTAGCTGTTAAATTGCTGCACATTCCCCACTCACTCTATTACTCATCGCTGTTTTCCTGCTCCCGTGGTAGCTGTAGGAGTGAACTCTTGGCTGCTGCCTGTCCACAGCACGTAGCTGTCTCAGCCAGCTCCAGAGCGTTAGCAGTCATGCTCTGATAAATCTGCCACGGTAGGAACAGGATTTGGACTTATGTTACTTTAGCAGGATCAGAACTAAGCTTTGAATCCTTGCATATGTTACACACACACACACACACACAGAGATGTGCCAGAAAGCAAAATACCTTCAGTGCTCTCAGAGCCCTGTAGTGTTACTGTGGAGCACAAGGTGGAACACACAGCACACACACACAGGGGTTCAGGCAGAGAAGAAGAAAAGAACTCTCCAGTTTATTGCTGACCTCGTATCTCTCAGTTTCTGGGCAGTGACCAGAGATTGGACAGAGAAGTTCCCACCTCTCCATCCCCACTGGGCACCTGAGGAGTCCATCAGGTGATTTCTTTTCACCCAGGAATGCAAACATGATTCTTGTTTATCTTACAGTTCATGAGAACTGACTCCACTATACCAAAACAAATCAGAAGGCTGATTTTCAGGAACAACACTGTAGCACCCCAGCTTTGCAGCATTTGTTATAAAGACTGTTAGGGAATAATTCACTGGACAGGAGTCCTGTGCTGTGTGAGTCAGGGAGCAGGGATGGACACGGAGTTCAAAGGAGTGGCACAAAGGAGGGACAGCGTGGCAGAGCAGGGACAGCATGTCTGTGTGTGTGTGATTGTGTGTGTGTGTCTGTGTGTGTGTGTCAGTGTGTGTGTCTGTGTCTGTGTGTGTCTGTCTGTGTGTGTCTGTGCCTGCCCAGGGGGGCACAGCAAGGGATGCTGAGCACCAGGCATCCTCTGTGTCCTGTGCTGCTGCCACACCAGACTGGCCAAGGCCGAGGTGATGGTGGTGCCCAGCAAGGAGCTGAGAAGCCCTGACCCCTGTGAAGAGTTCACAGAGTGGCACAAAGAGTTCAGTGGCAGAGTGGCAGCAGCACAGAATGGGTCCTGGGCTGCAGGAAGGCCTGAGGCTTTCCAGGAGGCTTTCTGCTCTCAGTCCCTGTGCTGAACACCTGCTCTGGCACCCTGGCCCAGCCTCCTCCCAGGGGCTGTGAGAGGAGCACAAAGGGACACGTGCTGCACCAACCCCCTCGTGTGAATACACCCCTAGCCTGTGATGTGGGGAATAGGAAAGCTTCCTATGCTCACCACAGCCCACATGTTAATTAGTTTGCCTTAGGGAGCCAATAATCTCACTTATCCAGCTGCAGAGACATGGCCCCTTCCACATGCTATAGAAATGGTGGGAGAGCAAACAGTATGTCCTTGGGATCCACAGCACAGGACAAAATCCACCTTGAGGGCTTCTATTCCAGGTTCCTGTCTTCAGTCTCCAGAGACAACTGTGGCTTCACATCAGCACAGACAACTGTGACCCCCAGCTGGGGCAGAACTGCAGTTACAGCGTGAAATCAAAACTAACTGGTTGTACCTACAGGTATCTCTCACTCCACAGAAGCAGAGTTACGTGGAGATAAATTATCACAGCAATATATAAAATGGAAAAGCCTGTTTTGTGCAAAACACAGCAACAGGAGGATGCAATGGGCACATCTACTGCTTTGTTTTCAAAAGAAATCTAGTTTTTTGACATATTAAAGTACTTCAGAAGACAAAGGTAAATCCTCTGTCCCCTCTAATCAGATGCAGATGCAACTACAGAATGAGCAATGACACCAATGAATATAAAACGTAGAGCAGTTAACTGCTTAGCTGGGTGGACAGTCCTCTTGAACTTGGGAATCATGTTCTTTTTTCAAATCTAGCTGGTATCAGGCACATAGGCACACAGCAAGATACTGGAGACAGACTTCTCTTGGCCTTAAATGTCTGGCTAAGCTACTCAGTCAATAATAATTCTGCAGTGACTTGGGAAACTTCAGATATGTGAACAGTTAAACTTCGCTGCAACATTAGGGTATTGGGAATTTACTGTTTCCTCATGATAAGGGAAAGTATTAATAATGCAGTTTCTAAATAAAAATGGAATAAACAGATGGAAGTAGTCATTGCAACCACTACCTAACATTTTGCCTTAATTTGTCTTGGTCGTAAACCCCTCCCTGATAAGAAAAGGGAATGCTCTCAATTGGCACACCCCAGGCACTCAGCTGGCTGGGGGGCACATGCTCTCCCACAGGCAGTGCCTGACCTCTCTTTTCTCTATTAAACCTTAAAACTGACATGCAACTAAACCAGATATAAGCAGCAAATGCCTGATGATCCACACTTTGCATATTAAAGGAATTATTAAAGAAAAATAAACAGTAAAAAAGGGGCAGTTTTAGAGTAGGGCAAATGAAACTTTTTAGGTTTCCCTTCCCCCAAAAAAATCTATTTCTGGATTTGCTTTAAAACTGTCTGAAAGATGTCAGACATGCAAATTGCCTCCCCCAGCAGCAGCTCCAAGAGGAGCAGAGCTGCAGCAAAAAGAGGAGCAGAGACCAAAGCTGAGCATCTGCTGTGTTAAGTGGGAGCTCTGCAGCCCCCACAGCTCTCCTGGCTCCTGCCAGCCCCCTCTGCCCTGCAGCACCGCCTCCCCTGAGCCACTGCTGGAGAACATTGCCCTCATGCCCGTCCTCTCTTCAGCCCTGCTGCACCTTCCCTGGGCAGAGTGCCAGGGCTTCCCGGGCTGCTCTGCTGGAAGGTGTGCTGCTCTCCTGCATCACCAGCACCCGTCTCCCACCTGGCTGTCAGACAAAGCCTGGAATATTCCTGGTGCTCTCCTCAGAAAGAGAACACTGAGCAGTTGGTTATCACTGCCTGCAACAGAAACTGCTGCTGGATTGGGGAACCGTTCTGGGAAGCCTCAAAGGGCCAGCAGAGAAAGGGCCAGCAGAGAAGAGCTCAGCTCAGTCTCGTCTGCAAAGCCCTGGGCTGAGTACTGCTGTATTTGCTGTGTTCTGTTGTATTTGCTGTGTTCTGCTGGGACCTGTGTGTGTGAAAGGATAAGTCTATGACACACACATCATTTTCTCCAGAAAGCACCTTTCCAGGGAAAATGCTCTCTGAGCTCCAAGTTAAGAAACTGTGGCTTCCATCCCTGTCCCATACAACATTCATTTAAATGTTTGTGCTGTTTGCCACCGGCTGAATGTCCCCTCCCACCTCTTCAGAAAGCTGAAAAGGCTCATTCTGTTTCTGAGGAAAGCAGCATCAATGTTTGAATCCAACAACAGCAGACAATGCTCATTCCTGTAGAAAAGCAGAGGCAAATCTCACATGCCACCCGTGTAAGCATGCAACATCTATCTAACCATGAGGCAACACTGCTTCCTGCAGGGTGTGCCCTCAAAAAAGCCTGAAACCTGTCCCTGCTTTCTAGCAAACTGTGCTGCAGGCTCTGGTGAGAGGCTGCCCAGCCTTCCCACGGAAAAAGCTTTATTTTCAGCCCAGTGGCAGGGTTTTAGAGCATGAAAAGGCTTTAGACACTGCTTTTGTACAACAGAAAGGACCATCAGTGTCCTTCTCCAGCCTTCTCAAATATGTTACAGAGATGTTCTCAACAACTAAGGACTGATGCATTTCACTTCAAAGTAGGAATGAAAAATTCTGAAGAAAATTTGTTTCTGCTTCTCACAGGAGGCATTTTCAGAACCTCTCACTAATGGCACAGCTGCCCACAGCAAGCTTGCAACAGGAGGGCAAAACTACTGGAAAGAGGATGTTAGTGGAAAAAACCCAGAGTAGCTAACCTTCCACAACAGGCAATATCCATTTGTATGGGAAACTGTAGCTATCCCTTTAGTGCAGACCTCAAGGAAGACAAGAACCAGCCTGGCTGGAGAAAATTGAGTACCTCTACCTGCAAGGTCTAGAGGAAACATCCACTGACACAAGCCTCAGCACAGAGTCAGTACCTGAGATTTCATTCAAGCAATTTGATAAATAACTCTATGTACGTCACTTCTGTTGCATTAGTCAAGCTGACAGCTCTTGCTTATAAAATATAAATAGGATAGATAACAACAGGATTACTTCAGTTTCATCTAACTCAGCACTGTTAATATCTTTTCATAAAAATGTACTCATGAGTCTGCCTTGCAATCATCCAGGCATAACTTTGTTATCATGAACTAATTATTATAGACAGTTTGCAATGGCTACACATTTCTGTCTCTAGTAAACAGATTAAATCACTGAAAGATGTCTACAGCAATAATCATGCAAGACTGTTATGGTGAAAACTCCATTTGCTAATCTTTTTTCTTAATGCTCTGAATATCACAAGCAAGTGATTCTCTGGTGAGGCTGCCTGTAGGACTGCCAGAGAAGCTCTAGGAATGTCACAGGAGGAAATGCTGACATCTTTCGTGGAAGAATGGGAGAAATAAAGCCTCAGTTTTGCAATGCTTGCCTCACCACGATAAAACAGCATCTCAGTGCTACAAGACACACCAAGTTAAAGAAATTCACTGTGTACCACTACACACAGGATCAAACCCACAGACAGGAGCTGACAGACAGGACAAAAGAGAGTGGGGAGCCCCCAGTAATGCAGCAGTGCCAGTGACCCATCCAGCGTGCTGGGGTGGAAATGGAAATCCCCATCTCACCCAGGGGCGATTCTCTACCGGGGCCCCACCGCCCTCCTGTAAATCCCTTCCCGGAATTTACCGGCGTTGCTAACAGCCCAGGAGGCAGAAAGCAGGCACACCACCCATACAAACCTTTTCCAAGGCAATTCTTTGCTTCTGGTGTTTTGGCAGCTCCAACTGAGTGACAATAAATCACAGCTGTTGGCTGAGTCAAGTGTTGCTTTAAATGCCATTGTCTGTAAAAACTCATCCCAATTTACTGGTGCTATGCTCTGATGAATGGAAGACAGCAGAGTTGAAATCCATTTTAGAGTGACACCTTTACTGTCAGTATTTTGTAAACAATGGAGAGGCTGATCTGGGTATCAAAGAGGACCATGTAAATATTTTGTTACAGCATTTGTTGATGGCATTTTATAGATAAATAAGTAAATTATGTGAATGTATATATTTAGAAATTGCAATTAAAGGTCTTGGTTGATTTTGTTCAATCCCTTTGTTCTTTGAAGTAAAATTCAGTCTTGTAGAAACCTCACAGTATTGTGAGCATTTAATTGGAAATGGTTATTTTCCACCATTTGCTTTGATTATCTCCCACAGAAGCTTTGTTTTTCTCCTGGAGACAAAATAAACTTGGTGCAAAGTTCCAGACATTAGTGACATATCTGCAGAGCCTGAATTACAGATTTTTCCAATATTCAAAAAGAAAAAAGCAGAAGTGGGTTGTGTACACAATGAACAGCTTTCTACCTTGGTATTAACCCGAGGCTTGAAACCAGACTGGCTCGATAATCCAAAAGTTTCCTAGAGCCACTTTTATCAAGGCAACAAAAAATTGAATGCAACCGAGTATAATGGAACTTGGTTTTATCACTCAATTGTCTAGAAATTACCAGGTACATTCACACTACTGTTGGAAAACCATTATCATTAACAACCATATCGATTCCCACTTACAAAGAAGTCTTTGAAAAAGATAATTGCCCAGTCTGACTAGACAATTCCCTTTTAACCACACAGAGAAATATGTGGCATTGCAACCCCCCTACACAGCAGCTGTTCTCTACCTTTGCTGAGAGTGAAGATGCAGTAAGGAAGCACTCTGTCCTTCTGTGATCTGTGGTGTAATCCATGTGCTGGCCCTGCTTTCTCCTTCCCTGCCCTCCCAGGGGCCTTAACACAGAACTCTGCCTGGTATTTCTGTCTGCTTTGTGCCAACAAACTGCATCCTCGAGCATCTCTGTCTTAGACTGACACCCAGCTGATGGCTCTGGGGGGTGCCCTGCCCCTAAAAGGGGCTGGTGGAATTGTTCTGCCTTAACAGAGGAGACCGTGGTTGCTGATGTTAGAAATGCATGTTTTAGTATTGGCTTTCGCAAATGTTGGAATTTATGTTATAAGCATGATGGTTTTTTGTGGCTGAATAGATGGGTAAGGTTTTTCTTTGCTGTAGTTAGAATTTAGCTGCAGTGTGTTTCAGCTGCCTGAATAGATAAGAGAACTTCCAGAAGAGGCCCAAGTGACTCTCAGCATTCACTGCTTGTGGAAGAAAGGACCAAAGCCCAAATCAAAAAGATGATAACTGAATAAAAGTGAGCTTGTGCTTGATGGACCCAAGGGGTGACCATGCAGAGCAGTTCCTGGAAAAGTGAATGTGCACAAGTCCATGGAGAACAGGAGAAAAGGGGGGTCCAAGACTCCGGGGTGCTCCTGGCAGCGTGCCCGGTCACTGCCGTATTTCTTTGCTCTATTATTTCTCCTCTTGTCTCTATTAAACATTTTTAAACGTTAGCAGGAAAGCGACCCCCGCTTTTCACCCTGAGGTGCTGTGCTGGAGGGAGCGCTCGGGGGTCGCTCTGCCGGGGGCACAGGGAGCAGAACCCAGGAGCGGGCGGGGGGCGGAGGAGCTGCTGCTGAGTTTGGTTTGGTGCTGCTCCTGTGCCTGCTGCCCCTTGCTCAGCTCAGTCTGCTGCCAGCGCCCGCGGCAGGAGCAGCAGCCACGGGCCAGCACTGGCCCCACCTACCCGGCACCAGCACACGGCTTGTGTGCTTCCCAAAGCAAGCTCTAGAGAAATTACAGATCTCCCTGTGGCTGTCTCTGTCCAGGAAATAAAACTTCTGAGCTATAAATGTGAAAGCATAGACCAGAAACAGTGTCACCATCTTCAACAAGGATAGTTTGACAGCAGATTCTAGACTCTAATTTGAGAAGGAAATAACATTTAAATTACACTGCAGGTTCAACAGTTCATAACATATTTCTCTCAATTTCTATGAGAAAAAGCTTTTCTCTTAGTTATTTTATAATGCTTATTTGCCTTTTAACTAGTTTTCCTGCAGGCATGTACTACAAAGCCATAAAAATGGATTTTTATACTGCCATATCTTAAAAGTTGTGAGTCTGCAGCTACCTTAATGTTATTCTTTATTGAAGCCAGCACCATCAAATTTATCCCTTCATCACTCGTAACCCTTGTGCAGCTGATACAACTGCAAGATCCAAACACATTTATTTCCATTGCATCTACATTTAAACCATTTATTTTGCTTGACTGCTGAGTCCTACACAGTAATAGAAAACATTTTTGATTAGCTGAAATAAAGCACCCTTCTAGCAAATGAAGTCTTGATGAGGGTGTCATTTTCTATCATTGACTGAATTTGTTGAAGTTCTCAATATTTAAAGTTGTTTAGACTGGTTGATCATTTCAGCTGAAATTTTATTCTTTTTACCTATTTGCACTACAGTTTAGAAATTACTTTGATCCTGAATGGAACATCTAGAATGAGGTAACAGAAATATTTCAGTCACAGATTTAAAGGTTTACAGTGTCTGCCTCTGTGTGCAGTATGGAGCCAGAAAGATATTGCCCATTAGAGTTTTGGTTTCGAAAGAAAAACCTATTTTCATTTTTATTAATTCTGCTTTATCGTTTTATTACCTATAACAGCATGTGTGGTGGGCTGCTGGTGCTTGGTCCCCAGCTGAGGTTCCTTGACAGTGGCCACCAATGGAAGGAGAGACAGGTGGCATTTTTGATTAGGGTGCTTTTCAGTTCCCCTTGACATTTAATTTCCCACAGTTGTCTTTGCTCCGTCCTGAATGCTGTTCTAAACATCAGCTGCTAGCTGCACGAAATGCCTCTGCATGCTCCTGCGCTGGAAGTACAGCAACAGGCAAAGCCAAAGTAACAGTCAAAGCAACAGTAACAGTCAAAGTAACAGTAACAGTAAAGTAAAAGTAACAGTCAAAGTAACAGTAACAGTAACAGTAGCAGTAGCAGTAACAGTAGCAGTAAAAGCAAAAGTGAATGGAAACAAAGCAGGCGAGGTGCAGGGCCAGAGGAGGGGACAGGGAGAGGAGCTCCCTAGCAAACAGTTCTGCGCTTTTCTGTCTGAAACAGGACAGCCATGCTTTGGGGAGCACTAACAAGATCACTGCTAAAAATGTGAACAACATCACTCCCCACTGGATCGTGCTTTAAATATGCTCAATAAAAGTCAATTCGTTTTGTAATCGATGGAGACTTAGATCACAAAATATCTTTTTATCCTCTCCTCATTGGGAATACTCTGCATTGACAAAACATTAAAGCATACACTCCAAGTTAGCAAACACTGCCACTTTTAATGAGTCTTGTGCTGAGATTGATTTTTAGCAGGGCATCATCACCAGGATAAAGACACTGTTACTGGAAGCCACAGTATAAAGCTGAAATTCCTTTAACATTGACTCTTCCAGTCCTGGATAAGTGACAAAGATTCATTTAGAATTTTAAATGCCAGCTTTCTTAAAATCTGAACTGCAGTAATTTTGTTCTCTGGAACATATTTGAATCCCAATGCAATAAAGCCATGTTTAAAACAAGATAGCAACACAAGTTTTCCACAGACTCATAAAACCACGGAAAGGTTTGGGTTGGAAGGGATCTCTAGGATCATCCAGTTCCAAGCCCCTGCCATGTGCAGGGACATTTCTGCTAGGTCAGGCTGCCCAGAGCCCCCTCCAGCCTGGCCGGGGATGGGGCACCCCCAGGCACCTGTGCCAGGGCATCACCACCCTCACAGAAAAGATTTTTTTTCTTAATATCTAATCCAAACCTATTAACTCTTCTTTCTCAAGAGGAGATAGAACAAATTCCCACTTTGTAATACTACAGCCTTAGCAACAAAGCTAATTTTTATTAAGCTTTTTTTTTGCTGTTTAAAATCCATTGATACCACCGTTTTAAAACAAGATACCCTATTTTTGCATTTTAATATGCTGCTTTAAAGAACTTATTAGGTTATTGTCAAATAAGAATCTAGCCCAGGCTACAGAATAGACTTGAAAAGCAAAATGGCACAAACTCAAAACATAGTAATTTAACTTTCTATTCTCTAAGAGAAAGATTTCACTTATTTAATTGTCTTAAATGGAAACACACACAAAAAAATCCCTTAGTTTATTTTCTGGTGGTAAGGAATCACATTAGAGGCAGATACAGAGTTCCCTTCTCACTCTGTTTTCAATGTCCAGGCCAGCCAGGCCATTGGCAAGAGGCAGATTTAGCACAGGGGGGATTCCAGTGACTCACAGACACCTCACTGTTGTATAATCATGCAGAAGAAGATGCAGAGGCTTCCACACAAATTGCTTATTTGTGGAAGCAATTTCAACTGAGAGCAGAATAAGAAAGTTGCTGGACACATTTAAGCCATTATTCAGGGGTGATGGATGCAAAAACACAGGCAGGACATTTGCTGTGTAAATCACTTGGTGTCTCAGGGCTGACAACAACAAGGAATGAGACATAAACAGAAGAAAGCAATTCTGGAATAAGCACTAAAAGTGGAGGAACTACAGAGCTCCCAGGCCAAAGACTCTGCACAAGTGTGTGGGTAAAGGTTTGTGCTCTCAGACCTGTGTGTGTAATGACAGCAAGATTTGAGAGGGCAGAGGAGGGCAGGCAGGGAGGGAAATGCCAGACACAGTTTTGGGTCCCTTCTGGCTCTGCCAGTGCCTCTGGCTGGGAAATTCTGTGAAACACAGAACGGACTCAGCAGGTCTCAGACTTTGCACCTCCAGCACAAACACCTCTCTAGGCACGATGCTGCAGCCCTGAGAGTCCTCAGTGACAGAGCCACAGAACAATCCCTGCCAGCAGCACAGGGAACAGGCTCAGGAGGCACTGACACCTCCAAATCCAGCCTGGGCTGCCACAGACACCTGCAACCACTGCACTGGCTCACAGGCTCTGTCTGACCTAATCTGACTTTTACTCATATTTAAAAGCCACTTTCAACATCTCATTCTTTCCATAATAAGAAACCTGATTCTGAATTCCATCTAAATTTATCCATGATCAATGTAGATCTATTTGGCACAAGCCTCAGTCTTTTTTTTAGTAAGTAGTGGTCATCAAGTCCCATTTTATTTCCTCTTAGAATTAACCACTATAACATTTTATATCAAAAGTAAGACCATGCCATTCTCTGCTTTCAAATTAAAGAAAACATATTGTCAGAAAACTCTTTGACCACCAGCTCTAAAAGAGTTGGAAGAACAGCATGTCCTGAAAGTGCAGCACGTGAACAGCAATGATTAATGGTGGGTGCCTTACTGACCTTGCTGCAGCCCAGGGAGCATCCTTTGTGGCCAGGAAAATGTTTTCAAAACCCCAAATTTGGCAGCAAAGGCAGCTTCCAGCTGGCTGGGAGGCTGCTCTGTACCTGTTAAGAAACAGTACCCTGATTCCTATTATTTGGAAATTGTTGGGAATTCTCCACAATTTCTCCAGGTGGGGCTTTTTGCCTTTATACTATTTTTATTAATTATAAAAGAAGGATCATGTTCCTAAAACCAGCTTGTCTCAATATGCTTGTTTGTTATTCAAGTAAATACAGTAGGTGGAATTAAAAAAAAATGTTCAGGGCTTTTTACTGAATATTATTATATGAGGAAGTGGAATTTCTCCTTAGTGCTGTAATCAGACACCTACAAAAGTTAACTGCACATGCATAAATATATATATATAT
>VXBS01005635.1:3163-16125 GCA_013400255.1 Sitta europaea
AAAATTTATCATATCCAATTGCTCTCACTCTCTCGTTCTCCCTCTCTCTCTTTAGCTGCTGCTTCGGGAAGGGAATTCACTGCCAACACCGGAGCCCAGCCCAGAGCTGGGTGAGTCTCTGCTTGTGAGGGCAGCCACAGCACCGGGACCTCCCCAGCACCCACCTCGCTAGCAGAGGGGCCTGCCCCCTCTGCCCGNAAGACCCCTGTCTTTCAAACCAAGACAAAAATAAATAAAAATTGTCTTCATTTTGGATTAAGAGACTTATAGAAAGGCTAAAAGTTCCTTTTTCAAGGGTCATTTTCACATTTTTCCTCACCCATTCACAAGGAAGAATACAGTAGTAAGATAGAAAAAGAAAATCCAGCGTTACTAATTGTTTCATTCTCAGACAAATGATAGAGTTCTACTGAAGTAATGACACACTATAACACAGTGAAATATACTGATGAAACCAAGCCTTTAAAAAAACCATGAAGTCTTAAAAATTAGATAAACCAAATCTTTTAAAAAAATGATCTTTTAGTGAAAACCAGCATTTTATACCTACTGTTTATTTCAAGTTTGGAAGTGGACTATAATTGAGGGCCAATGAGGAACATTTGAAAAGTCAACCTTAGGCCTTCCTGCTTTATTTCGATTGCTAACACTATCATATTTGAGTATAATATAAGTGAAGCTATTCAAGCTGCCTACGTGAAATAAAGAAAAACGCAGGTAATGCACAAGGATGCTCCCTTTCAACCTATTCTTGGTGTAGAATATTACAAAAATATATGAGATCTTTCAAGAAGAAATAGAAATATAAGAAAGGAAAAAGATCTTTATTGCACTTTCTCATATTTCAGTGGAACTGTAATATTGTGTTAAAATAACATTGAAAAAAAACACAGTTTAAAAATTAGGTTTAAAGAATTAATAAGGCCTTTGAGGTATAATTTAATTTTCAATTTACTTGCCAAAAAAATCTTGCAGTCCAATAACTCTTTCTTCAGGAAGAAAGATTATTTTCAAAAAAACCTGCCTTCTTGGTTATAAGACCAGCCTGCTTTGTTAGCTTAATTATCACATTTCTTATCATTATGTTAATTTTTTAGTAGTGAAAATTTTGTATGAGATATCTACTGTTGTGCTTACTCAAACTATAAATAAAAGGATCATTTTAGGTTGAAGATGGTATCTTAATCTCTAGGCAAATACTGAAATCTCAAAAATACTGTCGATAAAAGAATTATGGGTTCTTTTCTTTCAGAAAAGTATGCATTGTTTGACAGATTTAATTAATTTTTTCTCTTGGCCCTAGTTTGTCAAGTCTTTCTTCACCCTCTTCAATGAAGTCAGTCTTTGCATGGAAAGGAAATCCCTTGCTGGACATTTCTATTCAGTATTGCCTTCTCACATTTCTTCACACAGATGTAAAAATCATAGTGGAGACAAAAAGACTATGCTGAGCTGCCTGTCTTATCTTGTTGGTCTAGTTAAAATGTGATTCACCTTTAGAGAAAACAATTTGAGCTATCTTATAACAGAGTCTGTAGAAAAACACTGCATTTCATTACTACTTAAAGAATTTACCTACAATTAAAATAAAATTCATCTTGCCATTGCACAGAATGCTCTTCCTCTAATTATTAAAGTATTATCTCTCCATTTTCTCCTCGATATATTGCCTAATTATAATATTAAACCAGGTGTTTCTCACTGTTAAATCAATAATTTAAACTTATGGCAGGGGCAGGTGGAGTGGTGAGGGAACCAGCTGTTTTGAGGGGCTGGCTGAATACAGAACTATCAGAGATGTACATATCTAAAGGAGGTTAGGACTGCTTTTTGTCCTCTTTTGACATAAACCAGTGTTTTCACTTTGTCCAACGGAATTGCATAAAATAGTTACATCTTCTACCAGTGACAGAAAAAGACATATTAAAGTGAAGCTTTCCATTATTTGTAAAGGCATCCCTTCTTGCAGGTGTGAGCTCAACACACAACAGCTGTGAATGACACACCTGAAAAAACAGAAAATGTTTGTGCGGGAGGTTTTGCATTTTGTATTTTTACTGTGAATGCGTAACAGAACTACCTCTGAAACTTACTCTGAAGAGTAACCATAGATATTTTCCTGATCATCCTTAGGCAGGGTCTGCATTGGTGTCTGCAATTCAATCACTTGAGTACTGTATTAAATTCACAAATGTGAATATAAATGCGTAAACATCAATAGGAGAAACATGTTAAAACTGAGCACAAAACAAAGGTCAAAGAGAGCTCTGCAGTGTGAGGCACATAAAAAAAAGCTAACGTAGGTCAGCAAATTTATTAAAAGAAATTTTAAAATTAGGATTATAAAAAAAAATACCAAAAAACTCCACTGGTTTGTGAAGTAATTCTTTTTATATAGATTTGTGAGTACAGTTACAAGTGCTATCTTGCCACCTTAAAGAATTCAGTGATATTATGTATAAAAATATTATGAAGTTCATCTCTGGACAATTAAATGACGAAAAGTTCTTTCTTAATGGTTTGCAGCTTTTGTGGTTTTCTTTTCCCCAGATATTGACTTACCTGACAATACAATCAGTGTTACCTGAAATTTGCAATAAAACCAATTCTCAAATCAAAACCAAAAAAATAGCTAAGATGCACAATCATTGTGAGATTCACAACAAGGGAAAAATCAGGCAATATGTTCTTGCTCTTTTACAGGTGCTGATGCCAGCTAGGTTCCTGCTGAAATTTTTCCCTCGACAAGGACAGACTGGGAGCCCAGAATGGGACTCAGAGTTAAAATCCTTTAGAGCCTCACGTAGATATTTCATGCCTTCGCTAATTCATTAATTTGCTCTATTCTGTTCCATAGTTAGAAAGATTAATTTTTTAAAAAATCATTGTAAATACTTCATTTTGTGCAAATGTTTGAATACAGGAGTTACACCGAGGGTGTACATTATCAAAAGCCAGCATAAAAAACTACACAGGATAGCAACACTGTGCACAGCGCTGACATGCACAAACAACCATTGTGAGTAAATCCATTTGCTAACACACAGATGATGTGTTACAGATGAGCTATCAGCAATACACAGGTTTAGTGACTATTAGGCTCTTTTTTCATTCAAATGTTCAAATATATGCATGACTTCAAAGTTCAAAGGATCCATCCACTCATATCTCTATGAAAACTGCACATTTCTCACTAATAGTAAGAAACAATAATGAGCAGAGTGGCCTAGACCTATCATGGCAGCCAAACCATGTGTCAGACAAAGAGATAATTCCAACTGTTGTAAAACTTGCCAGGGAAAAAAAATGAGGCCACAGTAAATGAAACAATCAAGCATCTGAATTTCTGGTGCCTGCAAAAGGGAATTGAGGGGGTTTATGAAATAAGAGTGTCCTTTACCATGTTGTTCCACAAACCTTTGCTTTGATCATATAGCATTACTTCATACTACAACAACTCCACCATTATAAACAAACCTAAAACTGAATGAATTTTAAAACAACACACACATACAGAAACAACAACAATAACAAAATCCTGCACCCAAGTGTAAATATTTCTAAAGAAAAGAGTGAATTTTCAAGTCCTAAAAAATCTGGGCCAGGCATCATTCCTCAATTTTAATATTCTTTGAAAACAGTAGATTAAGACATCTGTGTTTTTCCCCTGTCCTCATTCTACATTTGAGCAGCAGAACTGGCAGAAGGCCTGGACTCAAGGGTGGGGTGAAGAGTGACCAGTCATAGAGCTGGCACTAGGGTAAGTTGTTAGAAGGCATATGTCAAGAGGCATCTAGTCAGACTTGTTTTAGAAACACTTATTGAAGTGGGATCCTGCTCACTGTGCCATTCATTATTTATGTGTGTGTGTATATATATATATATATATATATTTATGTATATATAAGCATGAACATGTGTTTTACAGGCCTTGACAGATAAAATAAAAATTCCCCAACAGTAGTTTAACCAGATCACTTACTATTTTAAAATATATTTTATTTTCTTCTGAGTCATGTAGTTAGGCTTTGAAAATAAAATTTATGTTTAGTCTGAAGGAACAACACAATTATTCTTTCATAAAATCCCGTACTCTAATATTGATAATATTGATCTGAAATAGTATTTCCTCTCTCAGTGATGATAGATTAATTGCTGGAAAAATAACAATTATTTGCTTAGAATAAATTTGAGTGGATAAAGATGTTTGTCAAATATTTGTAGGCAGATATTAAAAGATACTATAAAACAGACCACTATTTATACTTCAAGAAGGTAACACACTGAGTGATTACCACCGACTACTATTTACCACCTATTTACATGGTTATGTTTTATGAAAAATTACAGTCTAAGAAACATCCAATATTTTACAATGTTTTAGTCTGAAAAAGAGACTTTGTACCAAACAATACCTGATGTTTTGACTGAAATTGTCCATTACTGCAAAATGAACAATGCAAAATGGTTCTAAAATATTTTTAGCAGTGGGGTTCCAAAGTCAGAGAACACCATCTTCATCACCACTTTCTCCTACATATAGCCCTTTACTAGCCAGAGGCAGGGTAGGAAGGATGACAGAAACATTTAAAAATTCACATGAGTGTGGGTCTTCCAGGTTTAAGATTAAATTTATTACATTTTTCCATTGTGAATTACTGAGAAAAGGACACATTGAGTCTGGGATGTTGTTTTCCAAATGTATTTCTACATTGATTAAAGCCACAAAAATAATATAAATTATTAAATATCTATGCAATCAGTAAATGATAACACATGAACAAAAACTCAAGTGTGAAAGGTGAATCTCATTTTAAAAAATCTATTGAGATGTCATTAAAGCATTCAACAAGATAAGGATACATATAACTATAAAGGCTAACATGTAAATATGGGCATCATATTCATAGCACTGGTAGATTTTTAAATAATATCTTTAAATCTGTAATATTCAAGTATGCACAACCATGCACTGAAACTTGACATAATTTGATTCTACTCAACATACGTTTTCAACACCTGCGGCATTATCTTAGAAACGCTTCCACTGAGACATTACAAATATATATTAGAAACATCAAAACAGAGACTACTCTCTTCAGTACCTCCATCACAGATACACACTTCACTAAAGGTGAAAGTTAGATCAGAGAATTCTCTGTCATAATTTCTCAATCTGTCCTTGTGTAAAATATCCACAGAGAATATATTACCTTCCCAAGAAGCAGAATATTGTCAAATTTCTATGCAGTCACTGCAGGGATACAAGAATAAAAGACTTATTTGCCACAGTAGATTACCCACCTCCACCCATCCTCCCACCCTGACCCAACATGACAAAAGATGGTGAAAAAAAGCTTGTTTTCTAATGCAGTTTCCTAAGCATAACAGAGATAAAGTTCAGCATAACTGTGAATCCATCACTCACCCATGACTCTAAATTTGGGGCAGTCTGGATATCTACCACTTCTGGGCTACAAAGAGCAAACTGGCAAAGAGATGTAGATGATTTGCAAAGGGTTTGAAAATAACATCACTTCATTGCAGACAGCACAGAAAGTACAGACAGGTACTTGCACATCAATCTTCCTTTTCCCTAGTCTCTACCTTTTAAATTCTTTATTTCCCAGTCCATGGAGAATGAATCAGAACACAGTAAAGCACAGTAAAGCTATACAGTGTAAGTATGATCTATGAGGTAATGACTGTTCACAAAAGTCAAAACAAGCTGAATAGAGATGGCGGGTTTTGAGCCCTTGGGAAAGAAAAATGGAAAAAAAAAAAAGTCGTCCTACCCCAAACACATTAGCAATATATAAGGAGTAGATGCTAAAGTGATATTCCATAAAAAAACCTTATACTTCCTATATTAACTGAAAGGATTCTTCAAAAGAATGCTATAGCTATGTTTAACCTGTCACCTGTGTCTAGCTGAGAGTTTTACACTTAATTATTGTCATATGCACTGCAAATTTTACCCAGATATAAAAGCACATTGATAGTCTCTTACAGTTACAGTGGGTCTATCAAAACCTAACAAAGAATTGGTAGCTGACTGATCTGTCACTGAACTCCTTCTGTATCTTATTTTACCTGACATCCAAACAACATTTTTACAGAAATTTGCCCTGAAAAAAACCCTGACAACCCTTCTCTTGTGCCAGGCTAATCACTGCTATCTAGATCTTCCAAAAGTACACCAGGAAATTAGATTAAAAAGCATCATGTTTCTGTTTGTCCTGTTTTGCAGGGAGAGAAACACATACATATATGTTTACAAACATGTTTTACGTAGGAGTGAGTATGTTAAGATTAAAATTATGGGTCAGTATTTGCAAACAAGTTTTTTGATAATCCATCCTTTCTCCAAGAGAGTTTGCTCTCAGTCTGAACTACTGAAGGATATGTCTACTCTTTGGAAAAGTAGTCTCTGAAACAGACTTTGCTTAGGACAGAAACATAATCTCCAACAGGTATGGTGGCAGAGAGGCAGAGAGCAGGCTCCAGAGCCTGCTGGCACGATGCAACAGAAAAACAGCCCCAAAACTTCCATGCTCAGGCTGGTAAAACCAAGAGTTTACTGCAACATACTTTATCAATTGCAGAGCAGGGCTCAGCAATTGTCAGTGTGCTCCATTGCACCCAGATAGTCCTGAAAGAATTTAGTTTTAAGGGCTATTTCACCCTTGAAAATTAAAATCAATCGTCTTGATAGTTATTTTTTTTTTTAAGTTACCATTGGCTCAGAAAAACAGCAGTAGTTTTTCGCTACAGGCATAAATATTCCCCAGCCACAGGAGCTAACTAAAATTCTAAATGTCTCTTTCTTCTCATATTTATTTTTTGTCAAGTGGGACAAATGAGTAATTCTTGTTTGTTATACAGTTGTGTATCTGCATCCTCCAAACAAGGCATAGCGAAAGGACTGGTACTCAGAAAGGAAATAAAGAGACCTGTTATATTCAAACTATGCAGCATATGACTGTTGAATGAATATTCAGCTCATTCTTTTTAAAGCTTTTATTCAATATTTATTTAGGCAAAGCTGCCATTGATTTCCCTAGGAACTTTAGTTATAAAGAATAAGGACAACGAGATTCAGTGCTATTTTTAATTGAAATGAAAACAACACCCCCCCACAAAGAAAAAAAAAAACAACCAAAACCCAACAATTACTGAAGATTGCTTATTCTTCTAAAAAAAGAAGGGTAATCTCACTATGATTACAAAACTACTGCAAACTAAACTACTGCATAGCAGAGAGGCTTCCTGTCATTGATTGGAAATTACACTGAGAGCCACAGTTTACTGGCTTGAAGCTTCCTAATAAATAACAGTCAGTCTGGATGGTACAAAGGCTTTAAAAGTAACCAAAAAAGTACCAGGATATTTTTATTTTTATTTGTTTTATTATTGTTGTATGAAAAGACATGCTGTAGGATTCCAGTATTTTTTTCATAATAGAGTCTCTTTCATTCTATGCTTTCTTTAGAAGAAAAAAATCCTACAGGTTTTGACAAGACTGGGGTTGAAATGGAGCTTTAATCATGGTTTATCAAAGGGGTGGAAAGATGAGACTGTCTCAGGTGGATAGAATAGTCAGTTTCAGTTTATTTAATTTAAAGAGTTTGCACTTTACCAGAACACTGTGTACAGTCAAAATATCTATTTCACACTTTCAGGAATGAAAGACAGTCTCACTGGTAGGATGTTTCCAGCTCCTCACTTAGTACCTATATTTTGTCTAGGACTAGCAGTGGTGGCAGCCTTAACCCCTGGGAAATCAAGGCGAATCTTTGTTACCAAAGACAGAAAAGGGAGACTCAGGGAGTCTTAACAGCAAATATGAATGAGTCATCAGGTGTAGCTGGTGATTACAATTCATGACAATCAATACAGCTTAGTATACTTCTTTCTAACACTTATTTACAGTAGGACATTTTGACACTCTTGGAACCCATCTGATCTAGCGTAGATCACAAAGTCTACAAAGCATACAGATGACCTAGTTACTTAGACTCGGTTATAATCAGTAGTGAGAGCCAAATGGCACTTCCATACTGAAAATTGCCTTTGCATGTGATTTCTTCTTTCCATCTTTGTCATGACTTCTTCAAGTAAGACACACTTTTTTTTTTATATGACTAAAAGGGACTTAGCCAGCTCAGATGCAAATATCTAAATTTCAGATTTTTAATTTCAGAAAAATAAATTCCAATTTTCCTGTCTCTGCAGAAGACAGAAGTTAGTCGTGTATCTCAAAAGTAAGTCATATTTGTTAATAAATGAAACAATTAAATTCTTCCTTCTCCTGCTCACCTATAATTTTATTTAATTCTGAAAGTCTTTGAGCTTCAAATTGGTATTTTCTTGTTAGTACTCCATAGTAGTAAGCATCAGCTGACTTCTACAATCATTAGTTGGGTTGAAGAACCCAACTTTACTCCTCCCCTCAAAAATTTCAGATAATTTTAGTATATCCATATTGAGAACATCCAGTCTAATATAACTTGGGATACAGCAGAATGCTGCAGGTGAACTAAACCAGTGTTTTGGACTCCCTGTGTGCAACTTGGTTTGTCTAGAGCATCACTTTTATAGTGTGTGTTTCCCTCAAAAGGTTTTATTTGTGCTGTCTTCTTCAAACCCTCTGATCCAGGCCTTCTTTAATAACAACGTAGTCTCTTTTCTCTTCAGATGATGTTCATTAGGTTATATGACATCTGAGGAATAATATTTTTGTACCCCATTTAACCACGTATTTTATGACACTTTTCTTTTGTCCTTTAAAATTTTCTATGAAGGTAATCTCTCACAATAGCAGTGAAGAGGCCAAGCAAATACATATGGGGATTTCTTGTGGCAAATATTAAACATAATCAGAAAAAAAAATCTTATATTTAGAAACAACTAAGGTTTTGTAAAACACTTTCTACTTAGATTTTTAAGAGGACAAACACCTGAAAAAGTGCAAGGTCTTCTTTAGCTACTGGCAGAAAAAATAATGATATTAAGTAATAAAAATAAATTCAAGTATTCCAACATGCTCTTTCTAATATACTTTTCCCTCGAGACCCCATATACAAATATTTTAATTGCTAAAATAATATTATAGAAACAAATAGGCACTCTAACAGCAAGGAGAAAGCAATAACTTATTCTTGAGCACATCTGAATAACAAGATCTACTTAATGAAAAGTTATTAGACCTGCTACCCAGCTGGATAGATTTTCTAAAAATATTTTTTTTCTATCCTTTGTGATTTAAAGCCCTATAGGCAGTTTTCTTTATGTATTTATTAAGTGAGTATGATATTTAAATAATAATTCTGTTGTTCCTGATTTTTCTCTACTTAAAATGAAGCTTCCAGGATTTCAATCACTTTTCAAATTATTGCACCAAAAATGCTCATTAAGTATATTACAGACATTATAGTTTTTACCTCAGGTCTACACAATATTTTGGTCACTAAAAAATAGTGTACTAATTGTAGTAAACATTTAAAACTTTCTTCTGAAAAGCAAAATAAGTGGAAACCAGTCCTCCACTGTCTTTCACAGATTTAACTCAAGGTTACTGCCCTCAACTTCAACTGACAACAGATGACCTATAGAGTATTTGATATTCTATTGAGTATAACATTAGCCTGTAATGGTATACTCACACATATATAAAACATCATCACATGACATATAAGTAAGAATGGTAAAATATATAGATATAAAACATTGCAGAGGTAAAATTTCAGTAAATCCAGTTGGTTAAACCCTAGCACTAAAGATGCATCATTTTTTACAAACAAATAGAGCAAAATATTTTCATCTTGACAGCATGTTGTTTCTCCTATATGTTTTATGCTATTTCTCAAATTTAGAAAGACAGCCCGTGTTATAATGATATTTGTAAATTAAATATCACTATACTGAGATAGACATCTCTTCTTCAGTTTTTAACTTAGAAGTTATGCATAGGCCCTGACTGCCAAAATTACAAGTTACAAAAAAATTTTATGTTTAGGAACTACAGATCAATTTATCAAAACACCTAATAATACAAAATACAAGCAATTGTACAGAAACTCATCATAATCAACGTTTTCACTATTGTTTTTGCTTTTCCATCCCTCTTCATTAAAAAACTGAAAACTCAGAGTGAAAAGCAAATTTTAACTTTTCACTTCAGAAACATCTTAAAGATGATGTGTACTTCTTGAGTCAGTGACAGACACAGACATGATTAATTTTAGTCTTTGTTATTTCTTCACTGTTTTTAAAAAAATACCTGGAGTGTTCCAGGAAGGAAAGCCCTTTGAATTAGTGATGGCTCTCACAGCTCCCACCTCTGTTATCACCTTGTTAGCAGCTAACATTAAACATTATTAGTACTTAAAAGCAGTTCAAACTTTCCCACAATCCTGTGTTATACAACACACTAAACCCTCAGATCTACAAGCAGCATCAATGCACAGGTTTGTTTGGGGGGGGTAAAGAATAAAAATATTTGAAAGATTTAATGCTTCTTGACTATTCCGTTGTTCTTTGATTTGCCTGTTTGGAGCGAGGAGGTAGCAGAATTGAGAGGGAATATTTGGCCTATTGAGGGGAGCAGGATGAGGGGAATATCTAGCCTATTTTTTCTCAACTTAGCTTGTTAGGAGTGAGATTGTTGAAGTTTTTTCAGAAGATGAATCAGTAGACAGAGTACTGGCAAGTATATCATATGAGATTTTGTGCTGGTTTTGGCTGGGTAGAGTTAATTTCCTTCACAGTATCAAGTATGGGACTGTATTTTGAGTTTGTGCTGAACACAGGTTGATAATATAGAGATTTTTTTTTGTCATTGCTGAGCAGGTCTCACACAGAGCCAGGACCTTTTCTGCTTTTTGCACTGCCTTGATGGCAAGGAGATTGAGCGTGCTTGGAAGGCTGGAGGAGATACAGCCAGGTGTCCCAAACTGACCAAAGGGGGTCAACTATATGGCATCATGCTCAGCATATAAAACTGGGGAAAGGGGGAAGAAGGGGTCGGGGGAAGACATTGGAGTGATGTCACACTGTTATGTGTGATGGGACCCTGCTGCCCTAGAGATGGCTGAATACTTGCCAGGCCGTGGGAAGAGGTGGAGGCATTCCTTGTTTTATTTTGCTTGTGTATGTGACTTTTGCTTTCTCTATGCACAGAATTACAGAATTTCAGAACATTCTGAGTTGGAAAAGACCTACAAGGATCATCAAGTTCAACTTTTCTCAGTCTACAAGTTTTCTATCTTTTATCCCTCCTCATCTTTACCTGCTGGTCGGGAATCAATGAGTGGTGATTGAGATGTTGGGCTTGGTTGATGGCTGGGGTTAAAACACCACAGGCCTATAAATATGGGACAAACTATTTGTTTGTGGACTTTTTTTTCTAATTCAACAGAGAAATATCTGTAAAGGATATTAAACTTGAACTTTGTACCGCATACACAATGATAGAAGCACACTTTATTTTGTGACACTTTGGCAAATAGCCTTAGTCAAGTTGTTATTTTTTTTTTGGTGAACATAGATGTAGGCTTACGTACATGTAGGAAAGAAAGAAAGCAGAATGGCCATAACTGAATATTTATGAAGACATGAAGAAGTTAGTGCTTCCTCTGGACCTTCTGACAGGCGTTTAATGAAAATACAGTATGCCCTAACCTACAAAGCAAATGCAATAAATAATTAACATATAACCTACTGCATTTTCTTCTTGTGGTTGGTTCTATCCTACTTTGAGAATGTCATTACTTGTCTCTCATTTTCCTCCAATCGTGACCAAGTTTGCTCCACCCATCCTGCTGATTTGGCTCAGGGACAAGTGTATTCATGGGGATTTTGAAGCCTAGAGCTATGGGATGTGAACTGTTGATTATACTCAGTGTAATCAATCCAAGGCTTTTCTGTGAATTCTAAGCCTTTAAAGTCTGAAAAAAAAAAATTGATAGATTTTTCTTCTGGTATTAGTTTAGATTAATTGTTCATACAATTATTTGATGTTACTGTACAAGAAACACACCAAATATACCAGAGACGTCTGTAATGTTTTATTCATGCAAAAAATTGCCCAGAGATGGCCTGATCTCTGATGAGGTCTCTATTGCTCTCTCACAGCAGAGAGAGATGAAAATAAACAGAAAATAAATATTAATGAGGCTAAAAGAAAATTAAGGAAGTGACTACTTTCTCCTCCCCTCCAGTTCACATCAACCACAAACTAACAGTAAAAGAACTACATTTTAAAATAAATTGTTTTTTATAAATATCACTTCAGTATATTCTAATGCAATTCCATAAAATTGTTAGTTAGTCTATGGAACGATTTGGTACCAATGATTAAATTAGAATGATATTAATTTCAAAATTAAAATACAATGTTTTACTTGAAGCAAGTAATCCCTTCCCAGGGGATAATACTTATATGTTGACTTGCACTTATGCAATGGTGTAATCAAGGTATGTGTTCACTCAGACCTCTATTTGAAAACTTCAGTTTCATTAATAGTCATTTGCTGTCAGAGGTCCTCTAACCGAACATTAGTGAGAAATTCCTGTTATACAAAATAAAATCAACAGTAATCATAGTAGTAGTAGTAGTAGTAGCANTTGATGGCAAGGAGATTGAGCGTGCTTGGAAGGCTGGAGGAGATACAGCCAGGTGTCCCAAACTGACCAAAGGGGGTCAACTATATGGCATCATGCTCAGCATATAAAACTGGGGAAAGGGGGAAGAAGGGGTCGGGGGAAGACATTGGAGTGATGTCACACTGTTATGTGTGATGGGACCCTGCTGCCCTAGAGATGGCTGAATACTTGCCAGGCCGTGGGAAGAGGTGGAGGCATTCCTTGTTTTATTTTGCTTGTGTATGTGACTTTTGCTTTCTCTATGCACAGAATTACAGAATTTCAGAACATTCTGAGTTGGAAAAGACCTACAAGGA
>VXBS01005635.1:16911-45832 GCA_013400255.1 Sitta europaea
TTCCTGTTATACAAAATAAAATCAACAGTAATCATAGTAGTAGTAGTAGTAGTAGCAGTAGTAGTAGTAATAATAATAATAATCATAATAATAATAAACATTTATGCATCTATAGAAATTGTGATCATCATAGAACACATGTGAAAATCTGAATTCATAAAAGCTTCTATAAAACTGGGGAGTTTTGACACAGTGAAGCAGGTATGCAGAATTTGCCTGGAAGCTCCCCAATTCCTCTTTATTTCCATTCATTGCAACAATTTCCCTTAATAATTTTTAGTCACAGCTGACTTGATGTGTATAGAGGGTTTAATTATATTTTCTGTAACACCTTAGTTTTAGAGAGTTTTTAAAAAATCCCCTGCATCTACTGGAGTACCAATATTTTCTCAAGTGATGATTTAGTAACTTACTGATTTACAACAGTAGAGACAGTTACCAATAAAATAAAAATGTCTCATAGCTCCTGTGGAAAAAACTTACAGCAGTACTTGCTTTAATCTCTCATTTAAAACTCACACTTGACCTTATACAATTACTTACTAAGGCTGTACACTTCAAACTTCTTTCAAGTACACTGGAAGTTCAATTCTTTGGGAGGAAGAAAGTATCAGAAAGCTCTAAGCGCACTATTAGAGAACTTTTAAAATGTTTGAAATTTCAGCACCAAACTTCTCTTGGTTGGAAGTGTCAGTGTTAATTTTCAGGGGAAAAAAGCAAACCACAAAATAAGACCCTAGAAATAAAATTTCGTATTTTAGATTATAAGGTCTGTTAGCTCCTGGCAACCTAAGAATGTCAAAATCATTTTATTCAAAAGAGGAATATTGTGATTTCTTTAAGACAGGAATAATTTTGAACACATCAATTTTTAATCTAAGAAATTTTCTTTGGACAACAGACTTAGTAATACCACCAATGACACTTCAAGATGATATTAAAAGGTCTTTAATGAATTGTCTTTTCTTACTGGCCTTTTGCTGGCCTTAAAGGCAAAGCAAAACTTAAGTATTCAGGATCTATTACTACAGAAAGTACCATAAAATTAAAATAACAAAGTATATTAAACTAGAGGAAAAAATTAAAAACCCATCCTATTACCTTTGATGATTCATTCAAGAAAATTCGTTCAGGAAATTCATTTGAGAAAATCAAATTTACCTGATTTTTTAAATGTGTTTAAGCACATTAATGCCAATAGTAGAAGCACTTACTGAAAAGGATTTCAATTCCTCATTAACATCACAAGAAGAAAGGAGTGAAGTAAATTCAAGTAGGTAGATAATGGCTCCTGCATGGATCTACCAAAATCAGTAAGTATGAAAAATCATTTCTCCTATGGTAATTTTCCGAATTGTAACATATTAACAAAATTCATACCATAATACTTCAGATGTAAACTGTCACTTCTAAAACAAACTACCTCTCCTACAGAAATTTTCACTTCCAAAACAATATATAAAGGGACTTTTTTCCAGATTAGATATTGAAAATGAACAATATGTGTTAGGCTGGCCAAGTTCACTTCATAGGTTATTTTTCATTATTTAATTTAAATAATTTATTTTATTCTTTCCATAATAATTATATCTCACCTGTAGCATGGGCATAGTTCCTGTTTTTTCAATTCAGATGAGTGTTTTGACATAGTAGTTAGAATTTTTTCCTAAAAGAAATACTTTGCATGTACAAATAGTAGCATATATGTGAAACAAAATCTCTTAATTCAATTAAACCATTCAACACAGGATTTTGCCCTGTTTTTGAGATGTATCTGGGAAAGCCAGTAGTAAATGTATTTTATATTTTATTTGTTTTATCCTTCAAAATTCTATATGGGAAAGAAGCTTAAGCCTCTTCCTCAAACCTTGCTTCCTAAATTGTAAGAGTGACCTCTAGTGCTTTACTGCCTTGCTGTGTGATGCAAGTCTTTTTTGCAATGGTTTTAATATGCCTCCCTGTAAGCAACTGATTTAGTTTTGTGCATAGTGCCAAATGCTATTAATGTGCAATTCAATTATCACGGTCTTGTGAAAGTGGATGTATTCATAAACTGTACAATGCAGAATGATGAAGAGAATTAAAGCTGTGACTGGATTGCAGCAGGGTGTTTAACAAGAGAAACTTAGTATTCATGTTTAAGGCTACACTATGTACTTGAGTATCAAATGAGATATCATTACTGAATGACAGCACAAGATCATTTTGGTGCTGCAATGTGAATGTCTGGCTCATGTTTAGTTTACAAACCATCCATATGCAAAACCCTAGGCTATAGATCAATTGAGCACTTCAAACTTCTCTGTCATTGTTCAAATGTTTCCAGGGAGCTGTCCCCTGCCACTGGGCTGTAAGGTTATTCCTGAACATTCTTCATTGCTTTGGCATGCACTTTCTTTCCACAGAAGCATTACTTCAGCCCTTCCTGTGATGCACAACCAGTGCCTTAACAGGAAGGGGAGAAAATATGCTCAGTCCAGGTTATGAGCATCTGGCATTTAGGCTACTGCACTACCACAGAACACAAAATGAAATCCTTCAGCTTGTTGAAGCTGAATCAAAAGGAACAAGAATAACTCAGTTCTCTTACTGAATTATAAAAGCCTGAAAATCAATTTCTTAATAAGTTTTTTTTAAAAAAAAAAATTTAAACATAATTAACCTAATTTAACACTGGAAGCATATTTTTCAGATGCATGTGTGTGTGTGTGTGTGTGTGTGTGTGTGTGTGTCTACCTATATGTATCTACATATATATATGATTTGCCTCCTAGACAGAAGATTGTTCTCAAAACTGTGATCAGTCTTTATTTTGTGATACCACTCTACTGACTAACTCATTAAAAAAAACCCAAACACTTTCAATTGTAACTGTTAGCATTCTCTTCTGTAGTCATGCGTGAACAATACTCCCTAAGCAATCAATGCAGAGATGTTAAAGTCTTGCTATCCACATTTTTCATTGTTGCATTTCTACTGCTTTTGAACTGCACTGTGATTGCCATTTAAGTTGAGTGCCAGCTTAATCCAGGATATGCAGATACCAGCTTTCAAAATGTTCAAATGCTAAAACCCACTGTACAATAGAAAAATTGCACAATAGAAGTCTGCCAGTAATTTCCATGTAAGACACAATTCCTTGGAAAATACTGCCCTTCAAAAAGGAAACAAAAATGAAAATACAGCTGAACATGCATCCCTTAGCAAAATTCTGCTTTCAGATACTCTAATACAGTAAGCTTTATCAACAACATTCTGTACATAGACTCATGACAAAAATCTATAGAAGAGTTTTAGAACATTTTCAGGCTATCAGCTTACTGTCATGATTTCAAAGCATAAATGTTTGTTTCAAAAATTATATTTATTCTAAAGAAAAACATCCCAGAAGTTCTTAACACACTCTGGATCGAGTTTTAAATCATATGCAATACTTACATTTATTCCCTGCTACTGCCATGTGCTGGTAATGAACAGACAGGAGAAAGAGCAGCTTCAAGAAGATTTCGGTGACAGAATCCATGTTCACATTCATTGAGGCACCCAAAAGAACCAGAGTGTTCAGAAACAGCTGTGCTGTACTTCAGTTCTGCTCCTGCCTCTTTCCCACCGCCTCTCTCCGCCTCTTCTCGCAGAGCTTCCCAGGGGCCAGACACCTCAGCCAAATGCGCTCCGCACCTCCTGGCACACGCACGCACACCTCCGGATCTGCTGCTCACTCTCGCAGCAGCAAGCCCCGAGGAGCAGGAGCGCGGATCTGCCCCCGCCGCCGCGNGCTTTCTTGAAGGAAAGGGATTTGCCTGTAGTACAGAACCTAAGCCTGAGAGTAAAATGAGCAGCCTGCCTTCACTTGAGAAGTGAGTGATTGACTGCCCCTCAGATAAACGCACCGCCGCTGTCCCTGGAGGGCTTTATCGCTATTAATAATAGCATTAAAGAATTACATTCTCAACTCCTAAGAGTTGAGATAATATAGTATAATATAATATAATATAAACATACAATTGCACCTGGTTTTCCCAAAAGACTTTAACTGCCAAAAACGACATAGAGATTTTTGGTTTCTATCCTTTCACAAAGAGCAAGCTCTCTTTAAACTATTGTGTTGCTTGTGCTTGGGAAATAGCTTCATTTGAGAAAGAGCTGCAGAGGAATTTTAAGTTATTATTATCAAATTATATCTTAAAAGTGTGGGGGATTGGTTTGTAGTTTTTTTGCAAAAAGGTCGAATTACTGTATATGCTAACTCTAGAGACATTATTTCTCAAGTGTGAGAAATTTAACTGCTTATTAACAAACTTATCACATTAGTGAGGGTAAAAGCTGCATTAAAGGACCACATCAATGGCCCCATCACTGCTGCTTCTGTAATGTTTACACTGAATGAACTATATTTTAGCAGAAATTACTGTGACAGTACACAACAAAACTGCATGCCTTGTGACTGCAATGTGTATAAAAAGCAGACTTAGGATTAGTATACTCAGTCCAGTGGTCCAAACTTTGTATTCCTGCTTCATGTGAACTATCCAGCATCTCCTATATACCAACAGGATTTTCTGTCCTAAGCAATGCTTCTGTCTGTGGGCTGGACACTAGGTACAATGTTGCTAAGCACCCCTCTTTCATGTTGCAGACACTATAGAATTTTCTTCAAATTGCCCTGTAGAACTGTTTGGTGTAAAGAATAACTTTGGTACAGAGATGAAACAAGAATTGAGCTCCCGAAGCTTCTGAATTTTTGTTGATTATTTAAATCAGCTTCCTCACTCCTTGAAGGATGCTCTTATTTATTTACAGAAGAGTAAAATGTGTTCTGGTTTCATGCTTCCTAAGCCAGACTGTGTTAGGTGTTACAAAAATGTATTCACACTCAGCCAAAACAAATAAAGATAAAAAAATTTAAAAGCGATTAATGCAGGGTTTTGTTACATTCTTTTAAAAATAGAGAATCAGCATGATTAAGAAAAAAGGCTGATTTCTAAATTCCTATACTGGGTGGAAAGTTTCAAGTGAAGTTAATAATCTATTATGCAGCTGGCATTCCACTTTTCCATGTCAACCTTTATTTGAATGAAAATGCATGGAGAAACTGTATTAAAGATTATGTGAATCATAACCCACCTTCTAGCTCTCCTAAATCATCCTTTAAACTCTACATTCTGGTTCCATAGTTTAGTACAACCATAGATTCACTTGTCCAGAAGCTGGATTTCTTTGCAATATAGTTCCTTGAGTTAATATTGACCTTCTAACTAAATTAATATGAGCATAAAAATGTTCCATGTGCTGCATCCCATCTCTAAAGAATATCCCATGAGATGGTCCTTGACTCTGCAGCTAGACAAAATTTTATGCTTAAAAATAGGACAAATATCACATAAAATCTTGGCAAGGACTTTCAATGTAATGATGTTCTTTAGGATTAACTCTAAGATCCCCAGGGCCTTGAATAAGGAAAAATTGTTATTCTGGTAATGTAATGCAAATTCAGTAAAGAGGCCAATGCCATTGTGGGTAAATATTTGTATTATAAAATAGCTTACAGTCACCAAAAAGGAACATCTAACAGACAAAAGTCATAGGATTTTCCCCTTATTTTGGAGGGACTGAATTTCATGCAAATAAACACATGGATATAATGTACTTTTGTAATTACAGAAAAGCCAGTCTTAGAATAAAATAGTATGCCAAAATATATACATATGTTTCTGTTTGGACAGACAGAATTACAGAAGTCTGCACAATATGTATCTGGAATACTAAGATAATCATCTATTTATCCAGGGATGAATCTATGGTATCTGGCACTGGTAAAGTGCATAAAATAGCATAGCTTGATTCACACAGAATATTGCAACCTCCTCTTTGCTTCTGCATTGTATCTTCCTCCTGCATCCATGAAATATTTCTGCTCACATAATCTTATCTCTGGATGCCAGCATCTTGCTTGCCATTTCTCTTCCATAAAGCATCCAGATTTTTCACTAACTTCTGAGCTCCTCTTTGTGAAACCCAGACAAGTCTTTCTGTTTCTTACAAGCCTCTTTTCTTATTTATATTTTAAATTTTCCCCACTCTTTTAGTGTTTTGTTTTTCTTCTCATATCTTGCTTTTGAAATTTCCCCTAAACACCAAGAAACTTGCTCATTTTATTTGCCTTTGAAACGTAACATTATGACCACTTGATTCGACAGAGTATCTTTCACACCTGATCTTCATGTATGTATTCTTTAGAAAGACTGCAAGTTCCCCAGAACAAATGTGTCTTGTTACAAATTAATCCTTACAGCTAAAACATCTGCAAAATTAATTAATTGATCTGAGTATTGCCAACCTTCATTTACAAATGAAGGACCTTGTATTGAAGTCCTTCTTATCAAAGACTAATAGAAATTATTCCTCTTTAAAATTATTTACACTGTGCCTTTTTGTCTATAAAGAAGAAACACTTCTAAATTCATGCAAACTATATTCTTAGTACTATCATGATCTATTTATTAATTGTAAATCAATTTTAAAAAGGGAAGTCATAAGCAGTTTCTTCAGCTTCTGGTATAAAATCCACTTTACCACAGGACAATTGTTTTCAGTGTATCACAGTTATTCACTACATATTTAATAACAACAAAATAATTTGCATGCGAAATACAAAAATAGAAGACAAGCCAACAGCATCCATACTGTCTGACTGAGAATATTTGTTTTCTTCCTTCTCAGTAAACTCCTCGTTCAAAGACATCAACCAAATTAGAAATTAGCTATTCACTTACTGCCTTCTTCACTTCTCCTTTCACTAATTCAATTCCATTAAGCCCACTTTTACTATCCAACTAGTAGTGACATTGCAACTTTATTTCAGGAGACTAGAAAGATAAAATTTTTTAAAGTTTATGTTCGTTATTTGGTTTTCTTGGTCTCCTCACTGCGTCATGGCCTTGGTTAGCCCTCCTTCTAGTGCCACCTGCTGCAGTTGTATTGGTATTACAAGTTTCCCTTTACAGAATCTAGTCGTATAATGCAGCTGAGAATGTATCTTTTTAATGCAATCGAATTCTTTCATGATCATGTAAAATCTTCCCAGTACTGTTCCCAATCCTTCAGAAAAACACTGCTGTAATTGCAGAGACTGCAGAGAGCAGAAATGTTCAAAGACAAATATAAATCAAAAATAAATGAGCAGAATCACATAATGTGAGGTACACTAATAATGATATTTGTAATGTTTTTAAGCCATTTTAAAGAAAAAAATAAAATTTGTATCCACCTTATACTGCTACATGTATTTTTTTAATCATAGGTCTCTGTACAGTAGGTATGACACAGAGTTAAAATTGATTTTCAGAAATAAGGGTAGCATAACTACTAGTCTTCAAAGTATTTTGGTTTTTTGGAGTTTGTTTCAGTTTGTTACTTTCCAGTATGGTCAGGATAGTGCAGTTTGTCTTATTGCAAAGCTGCAAATTTCCTTTCATGCTGTATTTGTTAAAAGGGGAGGGGATGGAAGCCATCTGTGTATGGCTCATTTTACCACTTGTTGCAACTACACTTATTACATCTACACTAATGACTTTATTAAGGGTTAAAAAACTATTTTTTTCTCAGAGGAGACACAGAATACAAACCAGAGCAGACATGGCTCCATGCACCTACAGAAGAATTCATGCCTATAACACTGTCGTAAATCTGTGTTTGAAGGTTGTAACAAGATATGTGGCTACACAGAGAGTTCTTTTGCTGCTGCTGCCTGGCCATTCAGGTGTTTCACCTGAAAGGGTTCTATGAAAATCCTGGGGACAACTTTTTTTCAGGTATTGTGAAAATGCTTCCTCTTAGCTCTTGTGAATCTTCTTATTTCACAGTCAAGAATTTTATTATTTCCGTCATAAATACTCTGTATTGTGGCTCCCAACACAGGAAATACATACAGGGTACTGGAAAACAAACTTATACACAGAATCATAGAATATATAAGGTTGGAAAAGACCTCTAAGATGATCATGTCCAGCCATTACCTCAGCACTGACATCTATGATATTAAATCATGTCCACAGGCATCACATCTACATGCCCCCTAAATTCTTTCAGGTACGATCACTCCATCATTTCCTAGGAAGTCTGTTACAATTCCTGACCACTTTTTCAGTCAGGAAATTTTTCTTAATATCCAGTCTAAATCCCCTTGACAGAACAATTTGAGGCCATTTCCTTTTTTCCTGTCACTGGTTGCTTGCGAGAAGAGGCCAACCCCCACCTGGCTTCACTCTCCTTTCAGACAGTTGTGGAGAGTGATGAAGCCTCCCCTGAGCCTCCTTTTCTCCAGACTAAACACCCCCAGCTTCAACAGCTGCTCCTCACAGGACTTGTGCTCCAGACCCTTCACCAGCTTTGTTGCCCTTCTCTGGACACAATCCAACACCTCAGTGTCTTGTTAAAATGAGGGGCCCAGAACTGGACACAAGATTTGAGTGTGGCCTCCTCAGTGCTGAGTACAGGGGGACAATCCCTGCCCTACTCCTGCTGGCCACACTGTTGCTGATACAGGCCAGGATGCCATTGGCCTTCTTGGCCACCAGGGCACAGCTGGCCCATGTTCAGTTGCTGTTGACCAAAACCCTCAGGTCCTTTTCTGCCCCTCAGCTTTTCAGCCTCTCTGCCCTCAGCCAGTAGCACTCCCTGGGGTAGGTGTGCTCCAAGTGCAAGACTCGTTACTTCACCTTGTTGAACCTCATGCATTCATCTTCATTCCGTTGATCCAGCCTGCCCACATCCTCTGCAGAGCATTCCCGTACTCCAGGAGATCAAGGCTCCTGCCCAACTTGGTATCATCTGTGAACTTACAAAGGATGCATTCCTTTCCCCTGTCCAGATCATTGGTGAAGGTATTAAACAAAACTGGCCTCAAATATTTTTCTAAATATTAAATATTTAAAAGTGACAATAAGAAGAATTGTAATAGCAACAGTAATAGTAACAACAACAATAATAATAATAATTTTAAAAAATGTGTTTAGTTAGTATTTTTAACATCTCACATGTGGCATGGATATTTTTAAAATGATATTGTACAACAAAATTTGTAGAAATAAATGTGTAAGTAATAACAGGAAGTGAGAAAACAGTATTGAGGGATGTGATGCTAAGGTACTTTGGTGATTTTGTTCCTAATTAGACCATGTCTTGAAGGATAGAATATCTAAAGGCATGGAGATTAGAAAGGCACAGTGAAGGCGTAAAATATAATATGGATTTATCAAAGGAAGATCATAGTACACAAAGCTCATAGTTCTCTTTGATATCTGATTCCTTCCTAAAGGAAGAATATAAATTCTTGACATTGGATGCATATGAATATGATACTGTTACGATGTTTCTTTGATAATGTAAAAAAGATGGAGGATAGCAAAGCATAGGAGGAAAGGCAGCAAAGGTAGGTGAGAAAAAGTGTCATTTGTGTATAAACCTTTCTTAATGTATTCATGGCTATGGTGCAAATAGCAGGAACAGGCTTGTAGGGCTTATGATTTGGGCGATTTTTAGAAAAATGCACTCACCACTGTAGGAAAGGTATCACCCAGATGACCTTCCCAAGGAAAAGTTAGAGGATATGCAATGGTAAAATATGCAAGAATGTGCATTATCTGAGGCTGCTATTGATGACAGCAGTGGTAAGTCCGTTCTTTAGTTGGAAGCACAAGATCCTAGCTGAATCAGCCAAATCTGAGATTAATAAAAGCTTGGCTTGAGCCACAAAAAAATAGAAGGATCAATTGTAACCTGTGAAAGGAAGGCTTCTGGGCTGGGAATGAATGAAATCCAAAGGGTCTGAGCAGAAATGAACGAGAGCTCCAGAGACTCCCTGTCCCAGGCTGTGTACAGTGTTTTGAAACATGAATTTGAAAATTTTCAAGAGTGGTGAAGAGCCAAGCACCCAAGATCCATGCCTTAGATTGGGACACAAAACCCCAGACGTTCTGCAAATCTTTTCGAATATTGTTTAACTTTTTCTTCCTTTGCCAAAGAAGTCAAGTAAATCTTGAATAAGACTCTGGGCTGTGACTTCTATTTGATATAGATTCCTTCAACAGAAACAGAGAATTAAGATTATTTTCTTTAGTGTTTTATGAAGACTAGATCATTGCTCACTGAGTGTTTGGGTTGGTATAATTCTCATTCACAACTAACATTCCCTGGGCATCACATAGGGAGCTTAGTTGCCTGGTTGAAATCTGGAGATTTCAAGCACGTGAAGGTCAGGTGAAGTTGCTTGCTGTGAAGTTGTTTGCTGTCATCATGATGCCCAAGGATACAGCTATAAACACAGGTGCAAATAAGACTACAAAGCATCCAGACTGGAGATCCATTATGTTTGTCTACCTGACACATGAAAAGCGAAGCGAAGCTCTGTAAAAGATATTTGCGGTATTTCTGTCTATATCAAGCCTAGATTTCATTGCTGAGAAAGCAAGAGTCATGAAATGATGATTCCATGATGAGCCTGGGTTTATTTCTCTATGCAAATGACAAGTCTCCTTGAAGAGGGAATACACTCACCTTGAAAAAGGAATGTTAGGAAGGTAAACACGAATAAGTTGTTTATGTAACTTTTTTTGGACTATAAAAATCAGCACTACAAGGCTTTAGTTATATGTAATTGTTTCATGTTCAAAATCTATCAATTCAGTGGAAAGCAGTCAAGTGTTCAGTTGTTATACAACAGAAGATGTAACTTATGCAAGCCTTATTTCCACGATGTCAGGAGAAAAAGGCATATAAACTGTCTTCTCTATCTTAATTTGTGTGAAATTGTTCATTTGACAACAGAATTAGGATACAAATCTGGTGCTTTGTTGAAGCAATGTGTAACAGAGAGATAATACAAAAGAAGAAAGGTAGTAAACAGGTTTCTGCAAGTTGAACAAAATCAAAAATATGGGACTCAGCTTTTTCAAAAATGTGACTATCTCTGAATTGAATGGGCAACTCTCACCTGCACTGTCAGCACTAAGAGAAAGCTGCAAATAGCCATTGTTTCATTGATCTGGACTGCATTTTACAAACCAGGGTCAGACTCTACATACTGTAGGTTAACTGTTGTTGACATTGTTCAGTGCATTGAAACATACACACTATTCTCTGAAGGGAAATTATTTTAATTCCTTTTTTTCCTCCCTGTTTAGATATTATTTTGGAGGTATCAGAAAGGGGAAAATCGCTTAACTCTGTATGTTCTTATTCCCCTTTCCTTTGTTATACACCTATGGGGATTATATACAAAGTACCCAGCCTGAATATTTTGCATATATGTGTATATATATTAGTTACATAAACATGGCATGGTACAATGAGCATCTCTTAATATGCTGGTGCCTAGCTGGTAAATATGGCCATTATCTCTTCAAGGTGTGAGATCACTTTGGAGGTGTGCTTCAGGTAGGTAGCCTTTATTTCATTGTGAAACAGACACTGAGAAGGAAAGATATTTGGGATATGAGCAGTGGCAGAAAGATTAGCAGCCACATGAGTAGTTCTCTCCATCCATATCAGTGAACAATCAAGCTCTTGCAAATCCCGTTTCGTTTTGAATATAAAATGAGCAATTGACTTGTCTGATGCTCTTTTATGTAAAACAAAAAAAGAAAAAACTTACTCTTGTGGTTTTTTTTATTATTACAGACTTGACTGGGCAAATTCACTCACACGCTTATGCTGCCTTTTTTGCTGAATAATGCATTAAGAACCCAGACCAGCTCTTGTCTGAGAATGAGAAATCCTTGGGAATTGTTTTACTGTGTTTGATCTCTAGGGAAATCTCATGAGATACAGCATCTCAAAGTCCTGGGATGAGAAGATGCAGATGCATCAGAGGTGCCTAGCTTTTTCCAAATTTTACTCAATCCATGCTTCCAGCAAGACTTTTCACACAAATTGGAAAAAAAAAGCCTAAGAAAAGTGAGTAACACCCAATGTCATGTAGTATTGCCCTCTTTGCTCTTGTGATGAATACTTACCCTCTGCACACTCACCTTTCTCCTCATTCTGAAGGCAGCAACCCATCTTTGTATATGAGTTGTTCATGACATGCTGCTGCCGCAGTTTGCTTAAAACAACACTAACTTCTGAGTCCAGACTGGTGTGTTTTGATGTGAGAACAGTCAACCTGAAAGCAGCAGAGTGTCCACTAAACCTTATACATTGCAAAGCAGAGGAATGTCTTGAAAGGAGTACTGCAGAGGTTAAGCATCTCTATCTTTGCATTAGGAATCAAGATTCCCTTCAGATCCTCACACTTGATGCAATTATAGGAAAGCTTATGTTCTTTAGGCCTTCCATTCACGCATTTATCCCTCCTGAAACAGTAGATAATGCCCTGGGTTTTCCACAAACCAAGGTTTAATATTGATCTTTCTCTGTGCTTTTCCCATAGAAGGGAACAATTTGTCTGTAATATAACCTTGATTGAGCTTTGTGTGCCCCTGTTGATATCAGCAATACTGCTAGCGCAGTTAAAAACTAAACAGAGTTAGGAAACACACAGATTTTATGGAAATGTAGAAGAAAATAAGCAAGCAACAGACAGACCAACAAGCATAAACATTAATTATGTCATGCTGGAGAGAAATGCAAGGGTACTACAAAATTGTCTACAGTCAGCCAAAACAATCAGGTACAGTTTTGTTCTTATTTATCATAATCTCATGAGCATGCATTGGCAAAGACTGGACCTGTATTTCTGAGATGAAAAACCAAAGAAAAACAGAAAAAAGAGAGGAGTTTTAGGTTTACTCCTATGTACTCCTAACTTTACATCACTCTACAGAACATATCTGTTGCTGCCTTCTGCAGAAACTCTCCAAATTTAATGAAAATTTGCAGAAAGGGGTTCTATATTTTCTTTAATCACCAACCCTGTTTTCTTATATACAGTAAAAGCAGCACAGTGAAAGTGACCTATACTGCTGATATGAACTTTCATAACTTCAAAACTTCTTTGCTTTCTTCTGAAACCTCTTTAAAAACTTTAAATGCATAATCAGTGTAATACAAGTCACTATGTTGAAAATCTGACACAGAGATTATAAAAGGATAGGGCTTTTTACTTTTTACTAAAGTCCTTGGTTAAAAAGTCTCAATGTTGTATACTGACAAATCTGCTTATTCCTTTGTATGTTGTACATGATCAGACATTAATCTCATATATGTCATGTTCAATATGTTTTATAGTTGTTCTCTTCTTTAGCTAGTTCATGCTTTAATAATAGGGAAGAAACAAATTAAGTATTCAACTGGCTTTGCTGTCTTTTAGAATGCAACTTCATCATGCACATTCTGAATGCAAATGATAATAAGAAATTTATTTCTTACATAACCTATATGGGAAACAGGGATAGTTAAAACCTGAGACTGTATCGAGGACAGAGTAATGAGATTTAACTGATTTATAGCTTCATCTAAATAACACTTACTCTTTGCATTTAATATGTAGATAGAAAAGAGCTACTTGATAACTAATGACACCTTTATATGGATCTGGTTTCAAAATTTCCAATGAAATCATATTTCAAGAATGTATTCATGTAGTTTACTTGCCAGAACTTTAGAATACTTGCAAACAACAAAACTGTCTCTCTTATGTCTGTGTGTAGGACTATATTTCCAGTGTTCCAGTGTCAGTCTCAAAACTATCAATGGGAGTTTTATTAAAGCAGAAAACAGACTGCAAGCAGAGTAATAATAAAAAGCATAACCTTTTATGCCTTGATTAACATCTTCAGAACAGGTGCCTGTGATTTTATTTCTGTTACCACATATGACATTTAATTATTATTAGTCTTGGGTATCAAGGAGTTGATATATTCTTGGTATTTTGACTAATTGAAAATGACTAACTTCATCTTGGTTTTGCTTTATATGTGATTTCTCAGCCTTTATAATTTAGTTGACTTGAAAATTTCAGTCATCTTTAATAATAGTGGTAGTATAAACCAATTATTTTGGTGCTAATATAATTCAGGCTGTTGAGTATTATTTGTTGGCACAACTTTTCTGAATAAGTCTGTCCATTTTAGGGCAACATCAAATGAAAGGCAGCAAAGACTTTTGAGTTAGGTGTTCCATCCCAAATTGCAGAGCCATCTACTAGTGCTGGTATCACCTTTAATCACCAAACTGCATCTGTCTTCTTGTACTGAACAGCAAACCATTTTTCTCAAACATGGCTGACCTCCATAATTACAACATTGATCCTGCTGCATCTTTCACAGGGCAGTTATAGGCACTGTCTGGTGAATGTATAAGGAATTTAATTTTTTAATATATTACTAGCAAAACCACATAGCTGTCATGGCATTCTCTTTCCTCTTTCACAATGGCCTAAATATTGCCCCATGATTGGCAAACATCATGCAGCCTCTGGAGAAATTGAAGACATGTCTCCCAGCTTCTTAAAGGATAGATTTTCAAAGGTAGAAGGCAGTCCCCCATTTTCTGAAGCTATTCTATTGTCAAAAAGGTAGTTTAAGGTTCCCTGGCCCATGAAAAATGAGAATAAAAAGCAAGCTAGCAAACATGATATTACAGCCTAGGAATCAGGAGAATGCATCTGAACTCCTCTCAAGCATCATGGATTTGGTCTGTCTTTGGGGAAGTACCTGGTGCATGCAGAATTCAAAGATAATCCTCAAGGTAAGGCTCCAGGTTTGTTAGTTAGCTTTCATATTATCTTAGCTGTGGAATTAAGCCTTATGCTTTTCCTAGTTCCCTCTCCTTTTAAAATATACAGATAACTAGTATTTTCTCATGTCTGCAATGTATATAAAATGAAAATATTTTTAATTATGAAGTGCATGGATAATTCAATATTGAAACCATTTAAATGTCAAGTATAATTAAATTTAGTAATGTATCTTTCAGAAAAATTTCTTGGGTTTTTTTGTGGTAAAGTAGATTTAGATTGTTTTGGTTTTTATTTTATGGTTGTATTTTAGGCATAGTTATAAAAAATTAGAGACGGTGATAAGAGGATTAACTAATCAGAATATATATGTATAAGAAGTTGCCTCATATTTATGGGACGCAGTACTCGTGATAGAAATTTGTGTTTCATGAAGCAACGTCTTTGAAAACATACACCTTAAGAAGCCCCAAACTATATCTTATGTCCACTTTTCTTTACCTGTGCACTTTTCTCTTCTTTCATTTACAGGTTCTTTCCATTGGTATGTTACAAGGGGCAGTACAAGAGAAGTTGCTGTTTTTTCTTTGTTCCTTTTGTGATTCTCTCCTGTGTTTCAGAATTATCTTCAAGGGAATTAAGCTCAGTAAATGTTGTAGTAATACATGCAATAGTACTATCACATGGAAAAGCAACAGAGGAGCTGTAAAAGACCCCAAAACCTAAAACCAACCAAAAAATAAACCAAAAAACCAACAAAACAAAAAACCCAGTAAAAAGGAGAGCAAAGCCCTGCAAATGAGGCTGTAAAAGCCTGTAAAATGTAAATTCCTTCTCATTTATTAAAAAAAATTCTTTTACCATATATATGATCTCATTCTGCTTTTTCCAATAGAGTTTTTAGACAAAAATATTTATAAAAGCATATATTTTGAGGATACCATAGAAAGCCCTGTTTGATTTTACATATAAACATACACGTAATTAATCGACTTCCAGAAGCAGACTTGCTCCAGTCTTATATCCAAGATGCTACGACTGAAAAACATCATATTGTTTTCATGGCAGTTTTTGCTGACACTTCAACTAGGTTATTAATGCAACAAATTGATAGTGGTTAGAACCAACAAATTATATTTCTGTTTTAAGAATCAAACAATTGAATCTCTTAAAACACTATGAAAATTAAAACCTAAGTACAGAAAATTTTATGTAAAATTTTATTCTAGGTAAAATAATTATTAGAACAATTGAAGTTTGAGAAGTGAAGGAAGGAACTAGCAAGTAGTATTCATGGCCTCTAATTTTAATTTAAGTTCCATCTAGAATCTTTTCAAGTAATTTAAACACAACTGCTTTGAACCTTCTAGTGTAGGTGAACTTTCAGGCTGGTAGTTCAGATTCACAGGGTCCTCCAATTCTTCAAGGAAAGGCTGGCTGACAAGACAGAAAAAACATGGCTGTAAAGTGTTGTTCCTATGTTCTACTGCAGAAGCAGAATACAGGCTTCTTGGGGAAGGAAGACTGGTAAGTGACTGAGATGGAAAATGAACCTGGATAGAATTCAGTTGATTTATAGAATACCAGAATAACAGGTTGGGAGGGGAGCTCGAGGATCATCTGCTATGGCCTTTCCTGGAAAAACCATAATCTAGACTACACGGCCCAGCACCCTGTCCAGATGAATCTCAAAAATGCCCAGTATTGGGAATGATTCACTGTTCTCATTGTAAAAGATTTTTCTCTTCTTTCTAATCAGAATTTTTCCAGGTTTAACTTGCACCTATTACCCTTTGGTTTTCCATGTGATTTCCTGCAAAAAAAAAAAAGAATTATCTGTCTTCTTTGCAACCACCCTTTTAAATACTGGAACATGATGAAAAGATTCCCCTGAATCTTTTTTTCTCAAGGCTGAACAAATCCTGTCCTCTCAGTCTTTCCTCATATGGCAAGTTTCCCAGTGTTTTAGTAGTCTCTGTGACCTTTGCCTGGAATCTCTCCATCCTGTTGATATCTCTTTTGTCTAGCAGAGATCAAAATTGAAAACAATATTTCAGGTATGGCCTGACAGGCACTGAATAGAGCATGGAAATATCTTTATCTCTGTTGCTGATGCAGACCGGCATCTGCTGATGCAGACCAGCATCCCATTGGTTCTTTGCCACAACAGAACACTCTTCACTCATTGAGCTTGCTTTTGACCAGATCACTCAGGTCCCTTTCCACAGGGCTCCTGACCTGATGGATAGATCCCAGACTCTGCTGGGCTTCTGGATTATATTTTCTCAGGTGCAAGACCCTATACTTGTCCTTGTTGGACTTCATAAGGTTCTTGCTAGCCCACTATTTACCCTGCAGGTGCTGAAATATTCACCTACTCAATTTTATAGCAGCACCAAACTTCACCAATGTACACTTGATCCCATGATCCAAATCTCTTATTAAGATGTTAAAAAGCTTTGGTCTCAGTTTTGATTCATGGGAAATTCACTAGGACAGGTTGTCAGTGTGGAAAAAAGCTGCTTACTTTTGTTGAGGGATTACTGAGCAACAAGACTAGCACCATTTTGAAAAAAATTTGTCATCTGTCACGTGGTCTGTTCTACTTATTTACTGGCATTTTCTGTATATTCAATCTGTATAGAAAGCGCAATTGCTCTTAGTAACTTTAAACACATGCAGGCAACTCTTATATGGGATATGAATTTTAAAAAGGAAAATAAAAAAAAAAAGAAATATCACAAGTTAAATATGAACCAAATTACTATTTGTGTCATGATGCCTAATGTTATCAACATATCTTTTTCTAGAAACAACCATTGTGAGAATGTAAGAAGAATCATGTTACAAACACACGCAAAACAGAAATGTCTGAAAGGAATATATAACACCATTTCCCTCTCTCTCTCTTGAATTTAAATCTGTTAGGATAACTCCTGATTTCAGAACTGTTAAATTTGGAAGCATGTGTTTTGTTTTATCTATTTTGTAGAACAGTTCTTTTCATCTTCAGTCTCCATTATCCACAGACAGCCACAGCCAAAGACACTTCTCTTGTTCTAGCTGATTCTCTGCATCAAATTTGAGTCTCTAGAGGCTTTAAGAAATTTTAATTCTCAAAAAGCTGTAAGAAACCTGACCTATGAGATTACTCAGAAAGTCACAAAACCAGGAAGCTGTGCAGTGGGTTCAGAACTAGCCATGTCTGAGATTAGTAGCTGCAAAGCCTGCTCTCCAACACAGGCTGGATATAATGAGAAATGGGGAAGGGATAAATGTCCATGATAAATTAAAGAAGGTTGAAGACCAAGATACAAAGGGGTATAAGAGAAAGGCATCTGGAACTAGCAAAAGCTGAAGCAGATTTTGCAGATGTCATCCAAAGGAAACGGAAAACTTTGTGTTTAGTAGGAAAAATTGGAAACAAGTTTTCCATGTATCAGTGGTCCTCTCTGGAAGTTCATGAAACTCACAGGTGAAAAATTTGTCTTTGTTTTGGTAGTACTACTGTCAATAGTTGCTGCACTCATTTGTACAGCACAGGCTACAGTGGATTGAAAGGTAGCCCCAGCTCTTGAGATTTCATCAGGTTTTTTGTGAGTATGGTTCAGTACTAGCAATGTCATCCTAACTGCTAGTAAGATGTATGCATTAATACAATAATGGGAAGATGAGAATATTCCAATTAACTAAAGAAACTTTTCACAAAAGTTTAATTTCTTATTCCAAAGCAGTTATTTTGTTCTTGGAGCAAAAAACCCATTTTACAAAAGTAGCAAAATGTATAAAGTGTGATTATCTCTTCCACAGAAGAATGACATTATTGTAACAGTAATCCTTAGGTGACAAAATACATTGTTTCCCCAGTTTAACACTTGCAGAATGCCTAATAGTCTAATAAATTAAACAAATTAACAATACTACCAAAGAATTCTAGTTACACTTCCTTACTCTTAAATTAAAAAAAAAAAAAAAAAACCAAAACAAAATAACAAAAATTACCTTATTTGTTTTTTAAGAACCTGTTTTCTCTATGACATTTTTTTATTTCCTGACTTTGTTTAATCTCCAGCACTTATCCAAATGACATTATCCCTTAGTACTAATTGAGGGACAGAAAAAAGAAACTAAAACAGTTTTGGGGAGATGAAAATTTATGAAGCACAAGTGTAACCAAGCATTCAGAAGCCTCATTTCCAGAAATAAGGAAAGGTTTGCATAACCTCTTACATTTCTGTGTCATCCTGTCATCATTAATTCAAATCTGCATAGTCCTCTGTAGAAAACAGTCACAAACTGAAGGCAGCAAATTATGCCCAGAAAATAACACACTGAATTCATGTAACCATATCCTGAATTTTTAGAGAAATTATGAGCATAAATCTATAAAGCAGTGGTCACTCACTGCTGGAAGTGGTTATTTAAATGCTGCAAGATAAAGATCCTTGTGTAAGATCCATCCACTGTTGGCAACGCCTGGTCTGTTGTGTGCAGTTGTTATGTCCTCTACTCCAGCTTGGGTGTGGACTTCTCTAGTTTCTGAAAACAACCTGTTCTAGTTTCAGAGAACAGATGCTGTAAAAGTGAGGTTTTTGTATTATTGCCCAACAATGAGATAATTGTCTGACCAGTGATGTGTTCAACTCTTTGCTTAAACTGTGGAAATACAGTTCCACATATTCTTCATCTTCCCAGAGATTTCTGCTAACATTACAAAAGAGTGCTTAATGTGGTATTCAGTCTCCACAACAAGCATCAGATACCTTGGTTTTGAAAATAAATTTTGACACCTAGACAGTGTTGGTTTTCTTCCAGTTTATCCTCTTTCACACTGTGAAACTTTTATTTTTGCTGGAGTCATCTAGATTGCAGTGAAGGTTTGCTCGGTTGTCTGCCTTTGAGATAGCATTGCAGTTAAGGCATAATCCTATGCAGTTAGAAGATAGCATCCTGCAGTTTAGGAGTGGTACCCTGTCAGGTGACAAATGACAGGGAAAAGCTTTTTATCCCCTAGAACAACAGCTCTATGAAAAATTGGTGGCCATGGCATCATATCATACCAGAAGAAATACCAGAGATGAGATGTTTTACTTTTTTTTTTTATTTCTTTTTTTTTTTTTTTTTTAATAAAGAAAAAAATCACACAAACTTCAGNTTTTAATAAAGACAAAAATCTCTGGAGGAAAAAGATAAAATTAAACAACTTTTGTCATCTAGCTAGGTTTGATGAACAGATTGTCTTCCTTGAACGTTTTGATTTTTGCCCTTGCAGCATAAAATACAGACTTTCAAATTAAAACAAACAAACAAACAAGAAAAGCCACCTTCATGTTTAGCATTTTTTAGTTAACAGTTTGCACTTTTTAATTTTTTCCAGACTTCATGCTTTGTGTAGCCATTTGGAAGACAAATGCTTAAAGTTAGACACAAAATGTACTCCTTTGTTGACACATCATTAATTGACCTAGTTTCTAAGTCTTGCGAAAATAATTCTGAGACTTGGAACTGAAGTTGGAATTTTCAGAAAAAAATAAAATAAAAAGAAACAAAACAAAAGCAAACACCACTGACCTGACACATTTTCATTTAACAGTGAGAGTGAAGTTTTGTTCATATTAGTACATAACAAAATCCACTATCAAAAATAATTCAACAGGAAGAAATGCATTATAGCTAGACTTATAATGTTTTCTGCATTTTTTGTACAAGTGAGTGGTATACACATATTTCATAGAAATAATTAACATAGGCTATAGACATAGAAGATTCAACTCAGAACAGTTTCAGTTGAACGGGAGCATTTGAAGTTCCTCTAGTTCAACCCCAAATTCATGAAAAAATTACTTCATGCTGTTTGACATAAAAATTCATATTATTATATTTATGATAAATAAAAATAAAAGAAGGCTGTGAAAGCAACTACTCTAACTGAAAACCTGCATCAGTGGAAATGTCACAGAAAGAAGAGCTGAATGATGTATAAATGTGTCCATTTGACTATGACAGAAATGAGATATTTATTGGAGGAAAGAAAGAAGAAATTGGCTTCTGGGTCTTAAATACTTCCTGATACAACACTATGTATCACATACACTAATTTAATTTGCTTTTAACTTCCAGATACTTGATATGATCTAGAGCCTAACTCTCAAGTCTTAGTCATTGCCTTCATTTCCAATACAACTTTGTGCCACCAAATGATAGCCTGCCAAATGGGTGCCTGTTGGGAAGAGAGACAGAGATACAGGTAACATTCCTACAATTCCTATGTTTCCTGGAAGTGTGTTTCATAACTGAAATAGTTAGGGGCACTTGCTTAAAGGCCTTTCACTTATATTCTCAGTTTTCTCATATTGTCAGTCAAAACTGACACTTGGTTTCTTTACAGAAGTTGTTCTTTTGATGAATTGCTCCTGAGTGAAAATGGGAAGAGCAGCAGAGAAGAGATTGCAAAATACATTAACCAGGCATTTTGATTGAAGTTCTGAAGCAATCAAAACCTGCAGGGGGCAAAGCCATAGCTTGCTTGGTTTTCTTTTCTGACTTTCCAGTCTCTTAGAATTACAGACTCTTACAGACTGCTAGCTTGTGAGTTTGGATCTGGCAAAGAGAAGGTGAGCAACAGAATGCAGAAGGCAAAACGAACAAATAAAATGCCACCAAACAAAACCGTAAAACCAAACAAGTGCAACATAGCAGTGTTACCTTTATGCTGATTACAAAGAATAAGCTAATTTATTGTACAGAAATATCCTAACCCCTTTCACTTAAAAAAACAAATGTTACAGTCCAGTACATTCCCTATAGTTTCCCCTTTATTCAAATTCTATGACTTTTGCCTTTCTTTTTGTTTAAATTCTTGCTTCACCTCTAGATTTCTCTCTGTCTCTTCTACCTCTTTGTCCTCTATCCTGCCCCTGCTGGATTTGGTAATGAATTTACCATTACAAGATACAGTCTCTGCTCTGCTTCAGAAATATATGCAATATAGAATACAGAACATAAAGGTAACTAACCATGAAATATGGAGGTAAGCAGCCACTATGGTGGCAAGAGGCACAGCATTAAAGTAATACCAAAAAAGACATCTAAGGTGATTTTAAGAAAACAAAAACCTGCTGAGGTGAAGAGATAGTCCTAAACATTCATCACCATGAAAGTAATGAAGGTCCTTTAAAGGATAATTACAGACCCTTCTGAAAACTTAAAGCCTTGTTAAGAGTTTAAGAAACATTTAAATGGCTTGGTGGAATCATTTACAAGACAAAGTATATGGATAGAAAGAAAAACATTATCAAGATGATTAGGTACATTAGGGCTAATAACACATCATTTCTTTCTTAGAATATATATCAAAATTATTTACATATTAAGATATGTATTGATAAAGTTTGGCCATGAAGGAAATCCCTCCTAAACTGGTTACTTGAAAGGTAAATTCTGTGGAAGTAGGATGCAAAATTACTATATATTCTTCATAGCCCTGTGCAAAACAGTTCTACATATTTGGCAGACTGAATGGGGATGCTTATAGTCCTAATTCTGTCCTGTTGTGCATGCTTAAGAGAGGTCCCAGGGTATTGGGATTCTCTAATTCCTCTGCTCAGAACAGATGCATGAATGAAGTAAACAGGGTTTGTTTGGTTGGGTTTTTTTCCAAAACACAAAAGATCCTAATTATGACTACATATATATATACACACCATTGACAAACATGTGTAAAACTAGCGGTATTTTGTCCAAAACCTATACTCACGCATATTCACCTGAAATTTATGATGTAAAATACTATATGCATATTTTCTATAAATGTTAGGAATAATTTTTCTGTACACAAACTGAAAAAGAAATAGATGCATGCTACAGATTTTAATTTCAGAACATAACTGCACTCTAAATATGCCGTCAAATCTTTGTTTTGCAGAAGCTCACTTTTTTAAAATAAAAAAGATAAATTCAGCCAGCTGGATCTCACCTCTGATCACATGGTGATAGCCTTATTCATATTTGTGAACCTACAGAATTACTCTACTGTACAGCTTCATGAAGCCACATCCTCTGAAACTGGTAATAATTAGGATTTGAAGATTAGTGCTGGAGTAGAAATTTATATTACATACAAAAATATTGTAGTTTTGTTTTACAATAAGAAAATATCTACAAGGATCTCCTTTTTCCCTTGATTTTCTCAGCTGCAATTACCTCTAGAATTAGTATAGCAGACAGAAAATTTTCAAGTTATGTTACTTGTGAATGATTAAAACAAAATGAAATTTCTAAAATTAATTATTCCTCATTATATTACTTCAAAAGTCTATATCAATCCATTCCTTCACATCAGAACATTCTAAAATTTGTATTTTGAACCATAAAAACACAAAAATGTGTTTTTTCCACTGTAGAATGCTAGTGGATTTCTACTCTTTGTTTCATTTCTATTGGTCATTTCATGGAACAAGGTAAATCAAATAACATTAAAAAAACTCAAATAGCATGCCTGAACTTGCTTTTGAGATCAGGTAATAATCATCTGAATATATAGATAATAGCTTGTATGGACCCAGGTTTGCACCCAGCCCCAAAATATTTTTCACAGTGTATAATCAAATTAATAAGTAAAGTCATGAAGTATTTTTTTCTATTTGATAATAACTGTATGTACACTGGGCACAGTAACTATGACAGGCTTCCTTATGTGTAAAAGTTTGTTTGGACTGTCTTTGCAACAGAAGTAGAGCTTCTGTAAGGAGCATAATAAAGAACGAAGCAGAAATAACCCCTGGAGGGTGCAGACACGTAACCAGCCTTGGCTGCATTAGTAGCCTGGGGAGTCATGGGCTAAGCTTGGCACATTTGTGCCAGAAGCCTAGATGCAGTACAGCTTCACAATAACAGAAGTACAAAGATGTCTTTATATTCCTCTTTCCTCAGCTACAGCCAGGGATTTCTTCCACCCTGTTCAATACACTCCAGATCCATAATAAAGGTGAAGGGCAAAACAATTCCGAAACTCCAACTGCTGTATTTATTTTGAAGATATGCATGCTCAAAGATGTTTCATAGTCACAAACAAAAATCAATACCTTGACAGATTCACAGCATTTCTGGAAGGCATACAGGAAGAAAAGCAAAAATGTCTCCTGGTAGGGGTACATAAGTAAGTATATTTATCAGTAAGAAACTGCTGATAAATGTGTAATATAAGTTATAGCTGGGTGTGAGCTGAACAGCAGCACAGACATGGTTGCCTTGCAACAGTCACTATTAAAACGCACATAGCACAGCTGAAACTAACCTAAGTAAAAAAACAGTGTAAAATGAATTATCTTTAATTTGTGTTTGTATTTTATGAGGATTTTAGGTTGAATTTCTGATTACTTTTAAAAGACTGGTTCTCCAGATCAGATCTTGATTGAGTGAAGGAACTATTTTTTTAAAAAGGTATTGTTTATTACAATATGAATTTACACCACAGAAAAAAATCTGTATGCAAAAAAATTGGACCACCCAATTCTCTTAAAGCACCAAATTACATCTTCTCTTTATGTACTATGTAGCACATGGAAATGGAGACATGTCATTCTTCTGTAAGCATTAAAGAATCTCTAAGAAAAAAAGGCTATCAACTTTCATTTGTTTCATACAAGATAAATGGGTTATCTGTGTTATGAAGATTCATACCACAAAAATTAAGTGAAAATGCCTTAGAAAACAGCAAGTAAAAAGCCCTACACATACTCAGGATTCTTATAATAGATGTCTAGAAAGCAAGTCACACTTAAATATTTGAACATTGCATTACAAGCTAGGGATTTTTTAAAGAAAAGTACCTGTCACATACAAAAATTCAACGTGGGTGTTTACTGCCCTAACTTCCTGTCAAGGTGAAAATAAGCTGATGAGTATTTCACCTTAATGACTGTATGTAGCTCCTATTAACTCTAACTGCCTAATGTATTTGTCAAGAAGAGCAAGGCCCTGGGGTCAATTTGTAAAGTTTTCATGAATTTCACTAGTCAGTTGAAGGTAAAAAGTAAAAATCAAGTATTTACTTTGCTTAGAGAAAAATTAAATAATGATGGGTGCTACAAGAAAACAGGAAAAACTTAATCCTTTTATATTGCTCTGTGTTTTACCAGACCATACTTAGATTTAAGATCAATTCAAAGTCTACTGAAATAAGTAGTCTTCATTTAAATGGGAACAATTAGTCAAATGGAGCTTCGAGCTACTGATGTGCTAAAGTATCTGCTGGTAATTTAATCTAAAGACACATCAGGATGGAAGACTGATTTCTGAACTTTATATTTTGAATTAGTTAAATCCTGTTCTCAGAAGATCATAGCAACGTGTATATCTAGAGCACAATTCATATTTCTGTTCCTTTGTTTTGTGAATGCAAAATCCTAATCAGATTAGTTCAGAAAATGTAAAGTGTCCTCCATTATCTTCATGGTTATTGCAGACCTTTGTCCCTTGTTTGCAATTATAAGTTCTTATCCACTCCTGGTTAAGCAGAGCCAGGACATAACCAGAACACCAGGGCATGTAGTTAGTCACCAATTACCATGTGAAGGCCTGTCTACAAGGGCAGGAAGGAGGATCTGGGAAATTATAAGATTGTTGGCCTGGTTTTGTTGCCATGGAAGGTCATGAAAGAAATCGTTCTGAGTACAATCACGTGGCATTTAGAGGACAGCCAGGGCGTCAGGGCAGCCATAACAAGTTTGTGAAAGGCAGGTCCAGCCTGACCAANCACTATAATACACTATATTCTTCTGGAGAAACTGATTTTCCATGATGTGATGAATGCACTCTTTGCTGAGAAGAAAACTGGCTGAATGGCACAGAAAGTGGTGATGAATTGAGTTAAATCCAGTTGGTGGCTGGNCCTGATCTCTTTTATAACAAGGTGACCTGCTTATTAGAGTAGTAAAAGGATATGGATGTTGTCTATGCACTTTGGTAAAGCCTTTAAAACCATAAAAAACCTTTAACACCATTGTTGCAACTTATATTTGTCTTAGTTTAATTCAATTGTTGTTATTTAATGTTAAATGNAGATCAAGTGTACACTCAGTAAGTTGACAGATGGCACCAAGCTGAGTGGAAGCATTGATCTGCTGGAGTGTGGGAAGGCTCTGCAGAGAGGGATGTGGACATGCTGGATGATGGGCAGAAGCCAATGGTATGATGTTCAACAGGGCCAAGTGCTAGGTTCTGCCCTTGAGTCACAACAACCTTAAGCAGGGCTACAGGCTTGGGACAGGCTTTCTGGGCTGGAGAGTTGCCAGATGGAAAAAGAACATGGAATGCTGATGGGTAATGGCTGAACACTAGCCAGCATGTGCCCTAGTGGCCAGGAAGACCAATGGCATCCTGTCACAGATCAGCAATAGTGTGGCTAGCAGGAACAGAATTTTTCCCTGTAACAGACACTGGTGAGGCCACACCTTGAATCCAGTGTTCAGGTTTGGGCCTCTCACTACAGGAAATCAATTGAAGTGCCAGACTGTGTCTGCATATCCAGAGAAGGGTAATGGAGTTGGTGAAGAGTCTGGAACACAAGTCCAATGAGGAGAAGCTGAGAGAGCTGGGGTTATTTAGCCTGGAGTTAAGGAATCTGAGTGCAGACCTTATCAGTCTCTACAGCTGTCTGAAAGGAGGCTGTAGAGAGGTGGGCATTAGCCTCTTGACTGAGATAATAAGTGATAGAGCAAGAAGAAATACTCTCAAGTTATGCCAGGGGAGGGTTAGATTGGATATCTGGAAACATTTCTTAACTAAAAGAGTAGTTAGGCATTGGAACTGGTTACCCAGGCAAGGGATGGAATCACCATCCCTTGTATCACCATGTAATGCTGGTATTTTTGAGTGTCATTTAGTGATGAACTAAATGACAGTGGCAGTGCTGGGTTAATGGTTGGACTTCATGATCTTATAGGGCTTTTCCAACCACAATAGTTCTATCATTCTAAGTTCCTGAAAAAGGAGGAGTTTTCCTGCTCCATACTGCACTGATGCCTCCTGATCTTGAGTGCTGTGTACAGTTTTGGGCACCTCAATATACAATGGATATAAAGCTATTAGAGTGTCAAAAGGAGAGCAAAGAAATGATGAAGGAGCAGCTGAGGCCACTTTGTCTCTTCAGCATGAGGAAGACTGAGGACACACTTCATTGCAGTTACAACTTCTTCATGAATGGAAGAGCAGGGGCAGGTGCTGATCTCTTCTCTCTCTTGACCTCTAAAAGGACACAAAGGAATGACCTGAATCTTTGTCAGTGGAAATTTATGTTGGATATGAGAAAAAGGTTCTTTACCAGAGGTTCTTCACTGGAACAGGGTCCCCAGGGAAGTGGTCACAGCATCAAACCTGACAGAGTTAAAAGCTCTTTTGACAAGGCACTCAGGTAGATGGTGTGATTCTTGGGGTTGTCCTGTGCAGGGACAGGAGTTGGACATTATGATTCTTGTGGATCAGAATATTCTATCATTCTATGATTCTATGCACTGATTATACATAGAATGATAGAATCTAACTTCACTATGTTGCTCTGTAAAAGTTCAATCAGAGCTTATTAAGCTGCACTGACAGTCTTCACGTCCCAACCACTACCTTAAACTTTCAAAGGTAAAATGGAAATCTTAATCTCTTTCTTCAGGGTCTTTAAAACTGCTCTTTTCTATGTCTCTTGGTTTTTGTTCCCTTTTCTTTCTTTTTCCCCCTTCCCACCCCAGACTATCCCACTTCTTTTTCTGTCATCTTTTACTGACATCTGAATACAATATTTAATGCAGCTCTTTCTTTAGATCTTCACCCCTCTATGTTCTAACACTTTTCTATAGAAGTGTTACAGCTTGTATTTTTTTATTCTATTGGTTTATTATTAATAGTTTTAATGAAGATTGTTTGTTCTGGTGTTCCCCCATGTGTACCCCCAAATTAGTTTATCCCTGAAAGCTGTATCCTTCCCTCAGCTACCCTTTATGGCAATCCTTTGTTCTAGTCCCTTCCCCATCTATCATTGTTACCCTGCCCCTTGTTCTGGTCCCTTCCATGTCACTCCTGCCTTGAGCCAATCTTTCCAGTGTTTCCCCTCCAGGGCGTTCCTGGGGGCTCCCTATCCTCGACACCCCACTGGGACATGTGACCTGTTCTGTCCCCACCTTCTGTCATGGCCTCAGGCCAGTGCCAGGACCCTCCTCACCCCGCCCCTGATGCTTCCCCACTGGTTTAGGATTTGTACCCACCCCCAGAATTGCTGCAGTTTTTAAACCTGTGCACAGCAGTGCTCAGGGCTCTCCTGGTGTGACCCCTTCAGCTCCAATAAACCTCTCCTGCTGGAATCTCCTACAGAGAGCCTCCTCCTTCTCCTTTACCCAACTCCTGACGTGGCTGGCAGACCCTGCACTGTAGAGCAAGCGGCTCTAAAGGTTCAGCTGTTGGTGAAACCCCATACCACAGCTTTTCCCACACCTGGTGCAGCATCAGTGTGACACAGCTAGCCGGTTTCCAATGGACTACGTCACAGAAGAATATTGCATTAAAATGGTTCCTTTTATGTAGCTGTAAAAATAAATATATTGTGCCTATTCATTTCCCTCTATTTCATTCCGAGACATGTTTTTAATGGCCTTGGTAAATTTGCATTGCCACCCCATGAAACATTCAGCTTAGAGGTCATTTATTAGCCCTTTTCTTTGAATCATGTTTCCTCATGGAGTGGTCACTTTCCATTCCACTTCATGTCACATTCCTGCATTGAAACAGCATTATTGTTTTGCTTGCATTAAACTCTTAGATAAAAAAATTAATGTTGTAATATATATTTTAGTTAAAGGAAGTAGTGTCTGAACACGCACCACTTCAAGCCTAGATAAACCTACAAGCTCAATTCACACAGAATAAGACCAACAAGGATTTTTAGTCCTTGTTGGTAACATTTATCTCAGCATTCTAGAGTAAATAAACTCCACAGAACCAATTGAACCAATCTGAATATAGGGGTTTTTTTGAAGTATTTTACAGCATTTTCACTGATTTCCAATAAATTAATTGGGGTTTATTTTTGCACAGTTGTAGGCAGTAGAGTATTAAGCATTAATATTTTCTAAATGTTGTCATGGTTTGACGTTGGCACAAGGCCAGTGCCCCCATGAAAACATATTGTCCCTGGTGTCTGTTGTGAGATGTGACCAAAAACAGAGCAAAGCAGGTTCTAACTTTGGAACAAAAGGAAGGAAA